>NDFG01000257.1:938573-1182548 GCA_002167245.1 Sporophila hypoxantha | reverse complement strand
CAGCACTCTGGCCAATGTCTCCCAGGTGAGAACATGGAATAACAGAAATCCATTGGAGTGGTTGGGTGGGAAGGGACCTTTAAAACCATCACATGCCATTGGGCAGGGACACCTTTCCATAGACCAGGTTGTTTCAGAGTCCCTTCCAACCTGGCCTTGGGAATGTGGCGATTCACCATTCTCCTGAAAAATCCCTTCACCCAAGATTTTTCTCCTTGGAAGCCTGAGAAGGCTCAGAGAAAAGGAAAACAGTTCTTATCTCATTTGCTTCTCCTTGTGTTGTGCTCATGTGGGAATGTGTTTGGAGATTGTTTACCACAGTGATTGTTCCATTGCATTCTGCTGTGAGTTGTTTTCAATCTTTGGCCAATCAGGGCCAAGCTGTGTCAGACTCTGGGAAAGATGTCAGGAGTGGTTCATTATTATCTTTTAACTATTCAGTAAGTTATCCTTTCTGTTATTCTTTAGTGTATTTTTTAGTATAGTATTCTTTAATATATTATATTATAATATAGTGACAATAAATATAATATATTTTATTAATTTATATTATAGTAAACAAAAAATATTAAATATATATTATAGATATAATATTATATTTATTTAAATATTTAAGTATATAGTTAATTATATATTGCTATAATATAGTAAATATAATATCAATATTATATATGTAATATTAGTAAATAAAATAATTAAGTAATAAATTAGCTTCGGAGAGCATTGAAGTCAGACTTCATTCATTCCTGCTTTGCTGGCGACATTCCCAGGAAATACAATATTGGAACACTGGAAAAACATGGGAGAGGCCCCTTGAATTCTGCAGCACCTTTTGGGGCTGATTGCTTTCAGCCCATTGAATGTGCGTGAACACCAAACTTCCTTCTGCAGGGGTGGCTGAAGAATAAGGGAGGCTTGAAGGCCACAAATGCTTCCACTGGAGTCTGTATACTAAAAAATAATCTACATGGCTAGTCACTGGGTTTATTTAATCTACATGGATAGTCACTGGGTTTTATTTCTGCAACTACAGCTACAAAATTAGAGTTTTAAATAAAGCAGATTGTTACAAGGTTTAATGGAAATTTATATATGTTTGCCTTTGCATATGTGTAGAAGAGCTTTTTCTAAGGAAGTGAGTGAAGTAGGCATTTCTTTTTTGCTTGTTCCTGCCTTAATACACTGAGACCTTAATCAAGCAGAGTGGGATTTGACTCATGGACCAGCTTGCAGCTGCACAGAAAACTAGTGTCCTGTGCCCTTCCATATATCCCATTCACTGAGCACTAATTCATGGGTTTAGAAATGTTATTTAAATTACAACAGAACTTTCTCTTCTACTGCGTGAAAATTTCGCTCCAGGTAGCACTGCGTAACCCCCAGGCTGTCCAGATTGCAGACAAGGCTGATAAAGTAATCTGAGAAATTATCCCTGTGCCAAAGGTTTTAATTAAAAAATACTAAACAAAAGAAAACTCCTTAAGACACTTGTGCCTACCAAAAAAGAGGCAGCCACACCAAACACACAAAATAGCAGCAAAAGTGATACAATCCCTGGCTATTCAGCTGGTAGCTGCCTTACTAAAAGGCACTGCTTTTTTGGGAAGAATTGTGTTTGAAATGATGAGCCAAAAGTGACAAAGGCAGTCCTGCAGCAAACATCACCCCGCTTCATGGCTTTGAGACATGCAAAAGGGCTTCTAAAATGTATTTACAAAGCCAGCCAATTGCCACAGAAAATATCGATCAATACACAGTCCAAGCTGATGGCTTGAGATGACTTTCCAAACCACCTTTTGCCAACTGCCTTTCTTTGCAAACAAGAGGCCACATGTTTTAATTGCTTTAAATTTTGTAAGGGATTAAGCAATTTACAGGGTTTTATCAGAATAGCAGTCAATAAAGAAATTACTCTTCTTTTCAAGCTACTACATGAACTTCATTATGAGATAAAGTGTTAATGATGCTGTATAATTTTACACTGTGAACAAGGCAGATGTAGAGGCTGGCTGGGCTGTGATAACAGAATTTCAGTGGGAGTTTCAACTGGCGCACCTGCTGCTTGTGGAAAAACCCCTCAGGTTACAAGTCATTCCTTGAGGAAATGAGTTTTTCAAAGCCGGCATAGCAGCAAGAGCCAAAGAGCTGATCCTTCTTCAAGAATTTGAGAGTGCGAGCCTAAACCACTCAGAATTCTACAGGCTTTTATAACAAAAAACCTCACTTGATTAATCTCTAGCAGACTCCTTTAAGGTTGTGACAAACTGTGGAGGCGGGCCACTACTAATTTGGTTATTAACCATTCATTTGGAATAGAAAGATTAATCTGTTTCTCCATTACGTTAATCCCCTTTAAAAATTATTTCTTAGTGTTTCTCCATTAATCCATGCCCTTTTATTTTGATTGCAGGTTGACTAATTGCGAGAGTTAAGATAAATGGTTTGGATTGAGGATGTGCTTGGCCAAAAAAAAAACCCCAAACACTTATCTTTAATTAAGATTTTTCTTTTGAGAGAGGAGCATTTCGCAAAACTTTTATGTTTCCTAGGCCTGGACAGGGCTGGGGGCTAATGTAGTGATTCCTAGGTAAAAGGTCTCAAGGCAGCATATAAAACCAGGGTTTTGTGGTCTGTATTTCTTACAAACAAACACATTTTAAAATCCTCAGCCACTATTTCAAATAAAACCCAAAAACTTGATGGGTTAGAGAACATTTTCCCTTGTGGCTGCTGAGCAATAGGTGTCATAAACACTATTTCTGCTCCTTTCTTTGTTCTGAATGGAATGTGGTAAGGAAACCTGCTTTCCCTGGGATTTGGTTGAATCTGGGGACATGGTGGCTGTAAATATTTTAGCTCAGTTAATAAAACAGATGTAACACTCTGGGACCTGGGCAATCAGAACAAAGACCTTGGTGCAAAAGGGCCATTTTGCGTTTCAAGCACATTTGGGGACGTTGGTGTCCTAGCTTCATTTTAACCCAGCAAACAGAAACCATCAATTTCATTAGGCAGGGAACCATGAAAAAACACACAGAAATTTGAAATTGATTTGGGATGTAGAAAATACAAATTTGGGAAATTGACTTTTTGGGATGTAGAACAAAACACAAATTTTTGGTAGATCCCCCCCTGAATTCTCATTTCACGCTTTTACACTTGCCATGTGAGGAGCTATGTTTTTAGGACTCCCATGTTCACACAAAACCTGGAGATTTCCTGGAACCTATTAAATGCTTCTTCAGCATTGCAGGAGATTCATGCAGAAGCTTTCATGATGGGAATTCTCATGGCGAAGCTGGGAAGGTCGGCAACCAAGGCCTAATCTTCCCAGTGCCTCCAGACGGAGTTCTTTCCCAGAGGGATTGCACAGAGACCACAGAATTACATGGCAGAGGATCCCTTGGTTTTATAAACTGTTTCTAAGCCTAAAATTTGGCATAAATGGCTGTGTAAAGTGAATGGGGAAGAGCAAACAGACACCAAAATCTTTCCTAATGACCTCTCCTGACAGATGGCCACCCAGCGTCCACAGAACCACATTAAAGCAATCCAGCACCAGCACTGAATCCTGGTAGGAAAGAGTTTGTGGGCTGGTAACAGTTAAATATCATTTACATTTTATTGACTTGTAACATTGTGCAAACCAGCTCAGGTAAGTCCTTCTTCAGTTGAAAAATTGCATTATGGGCAGCATCCCCAGGTTTATCACCAAGAGTTGGCACATTTGCTGTCACTCAGTGAATGAAACTTTGCATTCCCTGCATTTAATCTGCGTCCCACAGGGTGTCACTGACCCTGTTCCCTTTTCCCTCTTTCTGAGCGACCATGGCTCCCAAAGTGTTTTGGAGAATATTGTGTCCTGGTTTCTGTCCTTTCAGGATAGTAAATCTGTGTTTCCAAAGAGACATCTGCCCACGCCACGCAACAAAGCAAATTGAATTCCACAAACAACCACCTCTGCCCCATTAGAATTTAAGAATCTATGCAGATTTCCAGGGAGCATAATTCTTCCACAACACTGAAAAAATCCCTCCCCCCTTACCCTTTTCTTGACTTTTAATGCCTTAAACATAAAAATTATTGCCTTCAAACTCTTTCTTTATCTAACCTTTTCCTCATTTCTCAATTTCTAGCCAAGCAGCTTTTATCCCTTGTATTTTATTCTATGTTACATCCTTCTTTTTCACCAAGCCTTCCTCTATGAACTGTGTGCCAACAGTGAAAGGCTCCACCATAATTTCATCACCCCTGAAAGCTCAGGAAGTTTTGAAGAGGCTCATGGTTTATATATTTTTCAATGGAGCATTCTTCACATTCTTGCAAAGTGTCAGGAAGATAATGAGGTGATGAAAAGTTGTGACAAGGGATGTGAGAGGCCAAGTTTCAGACCTCAAAACTCCAGAAAATCACCACAAGTCCCCTTTTGTGGGCCTCCCTTTTTCCAACTAGTCAAGTTTTCAAACTTAAAGGATCCACAGGGCTGGAGAAGACTGGACTTGACCTGAGAAACTTTGATGTGAATTTAACTGTGTACATGTATGTTTTGTTATCATTAGTGTTTATATTTGGTTCATTTCTACCATGGAAGATATGAAATCTCACTAACCTCACCAATTTCCCATAATATGTTTTCATAAAAATTTTTCCAAACAAAGCTCAACAAGTCCTATGAACCATCTAAAGTGAATTATTTGGTCCTAATAAGGCCCTCACAGACCTTTGGGGAAGAAGAGGAACTCAAGGGAACCCACAGAACTTCTCCATAATACCCACCAGGGCCTCACCCATGTAAAATTCAAGCTGGTGGTGAAATTACCAGCTGGGTACTTTCACCAATTAAATTGGCCAGCTTGGCAGCCAGGCTCAGCTCTTGAATTGGAGCCAGTTCTGCGGGTTATTTCATTACCCTTTGGCCACGGCAGATTGAAAACCACCTCAATGGGTTAAATGAACAAACAATAAAACCCCTTCAGAGATTTAGCAATGAACAAGAGGAAATTTGCTGCTCTAAATCAAAAGGGGAGTTTATATGTAAAAGATGAAATTTCTGCATTTCATTATTTAGACATTTTTTTAGAAAGCAATTGACTACTCCTTTGGAAACTGGCAACTGCAAACTAAGGAATCATTTGAAGTATTTAAAAACCACTATTAAACATTTCAAATGTTGATCACTAAACTGGAAATCACATTTTAAAAATGCCCAATTATACAGAAAATCATTTCTAGTATTTTTTATGGTCACCATCATCTTTTGCCTTCATGAAATCTGATTGTAATCTGAGAAGATCGCCTTGTTGTACCTGCCAGGGCAGACCAATGTCTTGCGGCCGTGGCTGTGCCCTCACAGCCAGTTTATTAACTTCACATCTGTCAAGAGAACTCCTATTTATATAAATATCCCTTATATTATTATATAAATATCCCTATATTTATACAGCTGCAGAAAAATCAGCCCAGAACAGTCTGCAAAACTTCTCAAAGCTGTAAAACTTTCCTAAAATATTTTAAAAAAATGATCCCCATTATCCACATTATTAAAATACATACACTTATATCACATATATATTTTAAATACCACATTATTAAAATATATATACTTACATTCTGCTCACTAATAGTTTACAATTCTTGCTAAGGTTTGCATTCATTGTAGCAAAACTGCTATAAATTTCAAAGGAATTATACAATTATTTTACCACAGCCTGTTAATAATAGCCAGACGTATTCTGTGGAAAGTAATAGAGCAGAAAAAATCAAGGCTAGCTCTTGTCTCAGGTCATATTAAACCATCATTTAAGGACATTCAGTGTGTTTGTGGGTTGTTAGAGCAGTGACACAAGACTTATTGATGGTGACCAGCGCAGAAGGCTTCCAGCTGGAGCATCCTCCAGGAATCATACAAAAGAGTCACCTCGCGCCGGGGTGCCCTTGCCGCCCCGCAGGAGCAGCGCGTGCGCCTGCTTGCCCCTCATTCCATGCCAGGGGAAAGCATGGAGCAGCTCATTAGGCCTGAAATTATGCAGCATATGGCAGATTTGCCCGTGCTGCATGCTCCTGATGCAAAGGAATGGATAATGTGAGGGAGCTGTTTACCAAAATGAAGCAGAGCCCAGTGTCCACTGCTCATATTTTCTCAAAAAATCCTCTTTGCCAGGATTGCTCTCCGCGGAAAGACTGAAGAAAGCCTCATAGAACAATGAAAACAATATGTATCTGATTTGCTTCTCTCTGGTTTTTGCTGCTTTGGAATGTGGCTGCGATTGTTTACCAACAGGTCAACTGTTTGATTGGTTTCATGGGAATTGTTTTTAATTAATGACCAATACAGCCAGCTGTGTCAGGACTCTGACGGATCAGTCACGAGTTTTTCATTAATCATTCTTTGTAGCCTTCTGCTGTATCCTTTCTCTATTTTTTTAGTATGTTTTAGTATAGCATATAATAACATAACATAAATACATAACATAACATAACATAACATTAACATAACATTAACATACTAACATAACATAATCATAACATATACATCTAAACATAACATAACATAAAATAACATAACATAACATAACATAATTGTTTTGACTCTTGGCCAATCAGGGCCAAGTGTGTTTGGAACACTGGAAGAGTTCAGGAGTTTTCATTATTACGTGGGGTGGGGTTGAGGCCTTCAGTAAGTATCCTTTCTGTATTCTTAGTATATAGTATAGCATTCTTTAATAAATTTAGTATTATAAAATAATAAATTCAGCCTTCTAAGAGCATGGAGTCAGATTATCAAATTCTCCTTTTGTCTGGGGGACCGAAATACACAGCTCACAGGGGCAGCTCCCCCTCTGGTGTCAGCTCTGGGGATCTTGCTGCTTGCTGCTCAGCTCAGGAAAGCAGGGCTTGCTCCAGGAAAATCAGAAACCTGTCCTCAAACATTGACCACAGACATTTCACCCTCTATTTCAGGTATTCAGGACTGCTAATTTGTCTTTGCAGATGGTTCCAGCCTCTTCTTTACTTACTCCACCTTCATGCCATGATCCACGAGGAGGTTTTCTAAAATATAACTTGAAAATGAACAATTGATGGAAAACACACAGGAAAATGAGCCAAGAGAGGAACACGTGGAGTGGTTTGCGGTAGGAAAGGACCTTTAACCTTCATCTCATTCAACCCCGTGCCATGGCAGGGAACCTCCCACTGTCCCAGGGCTGCCTCCCAGCCCCACCAGCCTCGGCCTTGGGCACTGCCAGGGATCCAGGGGGCCAAGCCTGCTCTGGCACCCTGTGCAGGGCCTGCCCACTCCAGGAAGGCAAAGTCCAGTGGCCAAGCCACCAAAATTCCATTTCCTTGTGAGTACCTGCCTTTTTTACAACACAGACAAATTCTCCAAGGGTGGGAAGCCTCTAGGGAAAGGAGCAAAAATAAAATTATGTTTTTTCTGAAAGCCTGCACTGCCTTTGACAGTTCCTAGAAAATGGGAATATCAAAATTCATGTTCCTGTAGGTCTTGGGTTTGTGTAGGCAGCCAGCCCAGACTGGGTTGTTCAGAAGAGTGAGATGAGATGGAGAACATCCCCTTGAGCTTCATCCTAACAAATGGAACTGCTCAAAGAAAGACTTGATTTGTGAGGTTTTATTTGTTTGTTTGTTTGGGGGTTTTTGTCATTTTTATTTGGGGTTTTTTTTTGGGTTTTGGGGTTTTTTTTTTAAGAAACAGCTTCTGTGGTTGTCACAAGATCTTGTGGTTTCTATACACCAAGTTTAGACGTGCAGCAAGGGCACAAGTTGCCACAGGGAACCACAAGACACTGGCAGCAGCCTCCAGCTCTTGCCCAGCAGCAGCTCCAGTTTTGCCCAGCAAGCAGTGGCACCACGCAGGTCACTGCTTTCTCCAGTCCTTGCCTCCTACCCTTCAGCACTGATTCCTGAGTCACACACAAGAAATTCACCACTAATTCCCATTTAATATAGAACCAGTAACAAGTTTTGGTTGCAACGCTTACATTAAAGGAATTAATGATATTCACTGGGAGAAAAAAATATATTAAAAACACAATTGAACTCAGGCTGCAGGGAAGCATGAGGCACTAACCCTACAGTAATCCTATGGCTTCTGTCCTGTTCCACTGATAAATTTATTACAAATGTGTAGGCATGAACTGCAGGCAGAAAATTTCATGCTTATATTGATGAGATTAATGGACTATTATCTCATTTCCAAGATTACTTAGAATTGATTTTATGGCTCCTTTCCTCTCACGGCGTTTCAAAGCACTGGATTAAAGACAAAGCGCTTGGCTATAAAACCAGTGGGCCTCAACTTTTGCCAGGTTTTGAACTGTGTTTTCATACAACGCTTCTTGCTGGAAGCACAGTTACATCTAAAGAAAACATTTGTAAGAGCAAAAACCCACATTTCTTGTAATACTCTTCCTTTTTTTTTCTTCTTTTCTATTTGGCACCAATATGCTAATAAAAACCACATTTCTGTAGTATTCTTTCTTTTATTCCTTTCTCTTTGAACTAATATGGTTATAAAACACATTTCTGTAGTATTTCTTTCTTTTTTTTTTCTTTTTCTTGGGCACCAATATGCTAATAAAAAACCACATTTCTCTAGCATTCTTCATTTTTTTTTCTTTTTCTTGGGCACCAATATGGTTATAAAAACCATATTTCTCTAGCATTCTTCCATTTTTTTCTTGGGCACGCAATATGGTAATAAAAAAACACATTTCTGTAGTATTCTTCCATTTTTTCTCATTCTGGGCACCAATAAGCTCTGGGGAGGACAGCAGCAAGGAGCTGGTGCTGAGGCTGTACCCAGCTGGGCATCACGCCAGTGCTGCTTTCCCTGGGGTTTAAGGTGAGGGGCTTTCATGGTGATTTCCTCAAAGCCAGCACCAGCACCAAGCCCACAAGAGAGAAAACAGCCTGCAACACTCTGTACTGACCAGAAATAACACTCATGTGGCTAGCAGCAAAGCAGAGAGGCCTGGGCTTGGGATCTAAAGGGATAAGTATGCTGCGTGGTAAATAAATAAATAGAAGAAATGTCATCTGTGTTCCTCTAATAACAAAAAATCTCATCTGTGTTCCTTAATAACAAAAATCTCATCTGTGTTTACTCCACTGTGCCTGACAGCATGAACCACAGCCTCTTCTCACCTGCACACCACAGCTTGGAGATTCCTGCTGCCTTTGGGGGCTCTCCTTGTCTGTGGCTGTGGTTTTAGAGTGGTGCACAGCTCCACTGATTATAAACTGGAACAAATGTTTTGCTGACTATTTTCATCCAGAAATACTAGTATATCATTGCTAGCTGATAGAGAAGCAGAGTGAAATGAAAATCTACAATGGAACTACATTCCCAATGTGACAGTAAAGAAATCACTGTAATATCATCTGGTCCTATCACATATTTGGCCAAATATAGCCCTTTCTATACTACATTGTTTTGATTTACTTTCTGTTACACAAACATACTAAAAAATGCTTATATAAACATGTTACCTTTTCTATTTTTCTCAGCATAAAAATCACAACTAGTTTTAAAAGTAATTCTGAAAAGAAGCCTAAAACAACAGTTAAAATAATGTCTTTTAATTATCCCCCATATATTGTATATATACTAATACAGCCCTATGTTTATATAGCTGCTATACTAATGTGGTCCTATTTATAGAAATAACATTTTTTCAACCAGTTTGAAAAAAGTGGGTTCTAGGAAAAAACCAAATTTAGGAAAAAATCTTGAAAGAGAAATGTTGTGGTATTTTCGGAGGTCCCCGTCGTAGGGAGGAAATGATGAATCTGTCTCCATGTTCTTAGAAGGGTATATATATTATATTATATTATATTATATTATATTATATTATTATTATATATATATATTATATATATTATATTATATTATATTATATTATTTATTATATATATATTATTATATTATATTAATTATTATATTATATTATATTATATTATATTATATTTATTATGCTATACTAAGAATAGAGAAAGAATACAGACAGAAGGCTTCACAAGATACCAATGAAAACCTGTGACTCTCTTCAGAGTCCGACACAGCTTGGCCCCAGTTGGTTCATTAAGTTAAAACAATTTCACAGCAGAAACCAATCAAACAATGACCAGTTGGTAAACAATCTCCAACCACATTCAAGCAGCCAAAACAACAGGAGAAGCAAATCAGATAATATATTGTTTTTTCTTTTTCTCTGAGTCTTCTCAGCTTCCCAGGAGAAAAAATCCTGGCAAAGTATTTTTTCAGAAAAATATGTCAGTGACAAAGGTGGGGCAAATAATTTGCATTTTGTGCAAAAGTTCTCAAGCCTCAAAGGGTTTGACCCTCGTTCCTGTTCAATAAAAGAAGGTTTCTCACCCCCCCCCCGCCCAGCTGTGCCATCCTGAGGGTTTGCTCTGGGGACCCAGAGGAAGGTGTTGCATGGCTCAGGGTGTCCCAGCAACTGCAGCTGGCCAGGTGCAAATTCCCCTCCCTTCAGCTGAGTGGGGATAAATCATCGCAGAAACACACCTGATCGAATTCTGCTCAATGCTCAGGCAAATTGAAGGCAGACAAGTCTATTCAGAACAGGCATCTGAAATGAATCTCACATATAAAATCAGTCTAACAACCTAAAAAAATATGCATTTGGTTGACTCATCTGGATGTCAGAAACATCAAGAACTCGGGGAAGGCAGAGGACTGGAATAACAAGTCCTGAGAAGGGAAGGACATGTGCATGCAAACAGCTGAGGAATGTCCCCAAACCTCAGCAAACAAACCAAGATTCCAGAGTGCAGGAGGACACCAGGGAAGATGGGAAGAAATAAAAACTACACATCAAAGTCTTAGGGAAAAAGTTTTCATCCTTTCTCGTACAATCCAGGATAAAAGACTTAGAGACAAGCCAAAGCAAAAAATACAATCAGAAAAAGTATTCTCACTGTATTTCTGAGAGAGACTCACCTCAATACAGTGAGAGCCTGATAGTAGATGGTATTACAGTCTAGACTCTTCCTCAGAGAGTGTTCCTGAGACACAGCCTTGCTCTATCACACTTCCCATCTCTTCCACAGAGCAATCACACATACCATCCTGTCACTAAATGTGCAAAAAATTAACTTTAAATTGAGCCTACCTGACAGGAAAAGAAAAAAAAAAAAATGTTTCTTAGGGTAAAACGCTTCAATTTGGCCAGACAGTCTGATAATGGAAAAAATGCCTCCCCTCCTACAGGCAAACTGTGATCAATGAGAGACAGAATCTCACAAGATCCAGCCTTATTTAATTCCAGGGGATGTAGAACAGTGCTTAGGGTTGAAAATACAGTAGGACTTGCTAATATTTCTGAGTCTTAACATTCAGCCTGAAACTCTCCTGTACTCAGAAAAGCTCTGTCCTTTAAAAAGGTGAATATTAAATCAGACATCATTTTTTCAGTCCTTATTTTGACAGAATTTCCAGCCCATTACTAGCAAAGAAAATAACTGAATGTAAAAAAAGGCTGCAAAGTTTTAGCTGGAAATTGTTCCTAGTGAAACAAAGCCGAGCTCTGATTGTACCTTTGGATACATTATTTTTGGCTGATTTTAAAAGGAGCAAAAATAAAAATTACAGTGCAAGGTCAGCAGTGAATGAACAATGAAACCACACCTGTGGATCCATGCTGAGGCACAGGAAAAGACATCTTCAGCTGTCAGATATTTCTAGAGTAAAACTCTAGAAACGCTAGTGTTGGTGGGTCAGCCACTCAGTGATGGGCTGACCTGGCCTGGCTGCCTGAGGCCGCCAGCCACTCTTTTCCTCCCCCTCCCCATCAGGACAGGGGACAAAATAAGATGGAAAAGGTCAGAAATACAGATTAAGACACTTCAGTTACTGTCACAGGCCAAACAGACTCGACTTAGGGGAAGTTAATTTTCATTTCTTGTCAATTTGAATGGTGCGGAAACAAAGACAATTTTAAAACCACCTTCCCCCTTAATTATTTCTCAGGTTCCACTATCAGGCTCCTCTCCTTCCTGTTCCCTGGAGCTGCTGCTAGGGGAGGTATCAGTGTTATGATCCCCAACGTCTGGGAGAATGACTGGCATCTGACTCATAATATCAGACAGCAAATTAATTACTTTATTATAACTAGATTATACTAGAAATATATTACAATATTTACACTAACAAGAACTATCACTAACTGTAGGAGCGAGGGGGGGTTAGGAGGGTTGGGATGGATGGAGAGATGAGAGATCTCTGACAACCAGGGCTTGGAACTTGGGTTTATTGCAAAGGGCCTGGGTGCAGGCCCTGCTGGGAGCTGCCAGCCACAGCTCAGAGCAGTAAGAGAAGTAAAGAGAGAAGTAAAGAGGAATGAGGAGAGTGAGAGGATGAGAGGGTAGGAGAGCAAGGTTCCATTACAGTACCATTAAAATCTTTCTTCTGTGCTGAATATTTCTGATTTCTCACCAACCAATCTAGTACAAGATTTACAAAATCCTGTAGCATTTACACACAGCCTATAGAATCATACAAATACCATACTGTGTTACATTTAAACCCTAAAACTCCTCTATGGGCCCTTCTGCCAAGCTGCGTGTCTGCTCTGGACCCTTTGGGCCTGTGCTGCAAGCAGAGGTGTGTTGTTCCATCAAAAAGGGGATTACCTTCAGCCAGCCCACACCATTGTTTTTCCAGTGTGTTCAGTAACTGAGGGATCTCAAAGCTTGCTTTCATTTTCAATTCTCACTTATAGTTTCTATATTCTCAAAATTTTTGCCAGGCAATCAGATTTATAAGGCTTTCCTGTTTCATCTTCCCCAACCAACAGCTAACTAACTAGAACACCCATGACTCTCTGCCCTAAGAGGCCCAACACACACATGTGATCCAGTTGGTCAATGAATCCCAAAACACCATCACCAGAATCCAAACAAATCTCCAGAACATATTCCCACACGGGCACAAACACAGGAGCAGCAAATGAGATAAGAATTGTTTTCCCTTCTTCTCTGAGGTTTCTCGCTGCCTTTCCCAGAAATGAAATTCTGGGAGACTGTGGCCTTGCTTTTCTCTGTGAAGAGAACTGTGGTTACAGATGGGCAGAGCACCGATGCCCATTTCGCTCTTGTCCCTCCCTGCTGCAGCTCAGCATCCCAGGGGCTGCGGGGGGAGGCCCTGCCCGGAGCCTGCAGCCCATCCTGCCCCTCCTGCTGCCTCTCCCCAGGGGCTCCAGGGCTCTTTTCCGCTGCCTCAGGCAGCTCCTGCCCTTTGCTGCTCTGTTTCTCTGGCGTGGCTGATGCTCAGCCCTGCCCGCGGCTCACGGGCTGGGAGTGACAGAGCGAGCGGGGAGTGAGTGCCCTGCCGGAGTGGGCACACCTGTGCCACGCCAGAGGGGCTCTGTCCCCTCACTGCCCTGCATGGGCACACCTGTGCCAGCCCAGGGGGGCTCTGTCCCTCACTGCCAGCGTGGGCACACCTGTGCCAGTCCAGAGGGGCTCTGTCCCTCCCTGCCATCATGGGCACACCTGTGACAGCCCAGAGGGGCTCTGTCCCCTTCCTGCCATCATGGGCACACCTGTACCAGCCCAGAGGGGCTCTGTCCCCTTCCTGCCCAGCATAGGCACACCTGTGCCAGCCCAGAGGGGGTCTGTCCCTTCCTGCCAGCGTGGGCACACCTGTGCCAGCCAGGGGGGCTCTGTCCCTCACTGCCCAGATGTGGGCACACCTGTGCCAGCCAGAGCGGCTCTGTCCCTCACTGCCCAGTGTGGGCACACCTGTGCAGCCCAGAGGGGCTCTGTCCCTCACTGCCCAGTTGGGCAACACCTGTGCCAGCCAGAGCGGCTCTGTCCCCTCCCTGCCCAGTGTGGGCACACCTGTGCCAGCCCAGAGCGGCTCTGTCCCTCACTGCCCAGTGTGGGCACACTGTGCCAGCCCAGAGCGGCCTGTCCCCTCACTGCCAGTGTGGGCACACCTGTGCCAGCCCAGAGGGGCTCTGTCCCCTTCCTGCCCAGCATAGCACACCTGTGCCGCCCAGAGGGCTCTGTCCCCTTCCTGCCCAGCGTGGGCACACCTGTGCCAGCCCAGAGGGGCTCTGTCCCCTTCCTGCCCAGCATAGGCACACCTGTGCCAGCCCAGAGGGGCTCTGTCCCCTCCTGCCCAGCGTGGGCACACCTGTGCCAGCCCAGAGGGGCTCTGTCCCCTTCCTGCCCAGCGTGGGCACACCTGTGCAGCCAGGGGGGCTCTGTCCCCTCCCTGCCCAGCATGGGCACACCTGTGCCAGCCCAGAGGGGCTCTGTCCCCTTCCTGCCCAGCGTGGGCACACCTGTGCCAGCCCAGAGGGGCTCTGTCCCCTCCTGCCCAGCATGGGCACACTGTGCCAGCCCAGAGGGGCTCTGTCCCATTCCTGCTCAGCGTGGGCACACCTGTGCCAGCCCAGGGGGGTCTGTCCCTCCCGCCCAGTGTGGGCACACCTGTGCCAGCCCAGAGGGGCTCTGTCCCCTCCTGCCCAGCGTGGGCACACCTGTGCCAGCCAGAGGGGCTCTGTCCCCTCACTGTCCACCGTGGGCACACCTGTGCAGCCCAGAGGGGCTCTGTTCCCCTCACTGCCCAGTGTGGCACACCTGTGCCAGTCAGAGGGGCTCTGTCCCCATCCAAACCAGGATGAGATAATAAATTTAGGAAAAGAATTCCCATTTGATATTTTTGCTCTTCTTCATATTGAGAAATTTCATTAATTTTTCTCAGTCTTAAGGCTCAATTTCCAAGCACCAGAAATTTTATACTTCTGAGTCAGGTATTTGGGCTCAGATATGTCCAAATAATTTATATTTTGGTGGGCCACACCTGTGCCAGCCAGTGTGGCTCTGTCCCCTCCCTGCCCAGTTGTGGGCACACCTGTGCGAAACTCAGAGGGGCTTTGTCCCCATCCCTCCAGGTGTGCACACCTGTGCCAGCCCAGCAGGGCACAGCAGGCTCTGTCCCCATCCCTCCAGGTGTGCACACCTGTGCCAGCCCAGCAGGGCACAGCAGGCTCTGTCCCTTCAATCCCTCCAGGTGTGCTCACCTGTGCCAGCCCAGCAGGGCACAGCAGGCTCTGTCCCCATCCCAGGGTGGCTTGTGCAGCCAGCTGGGGCTTTGGCTGCTGGCCAACCCAGCCCACCCACACCACATTTTTGTTCATAAGATCCTGAAGAGCCACCTGCCCAGATTCCTCCCTGGTGCCCCAAACATCAGCTCCTGTCACCTACAACATTTATTTTTAATAATTCAATAAATTTTAGATACATTTCTTCTTATTACCTCCCTCTCAATTCTCTCAATCCTTTTTCTTTTTTCTCAAGTACCAGGACACAGATTTTCTGTGCAACCCTCTCTTTTGGCAATTCTTTCTCTCCCTCTCCCATCAGCCACATGGCAGCACAGCTTTCTCACATTTTAGGGAGTTCAGGTGGGCCTGGCAGGGCTGGGAGCACTGCTGACCCTGTCCAATAACACTTTTTCTCCAGAGGGTCCTTACATTTATTTTATTAGTCCTGTGTACTTATTCAAGTAAACACACAGGAACCACAGGGGCAGTGGTGAATTAGGATCTAAATTTTAATTCCTGTTCTAGATCTCTGATTGGTTTTATTTCACTAGAGGCAAGCTCTCAAGACATAAACAGAATTAAAAATGCATGGACTGACTTAAAATGTAATATAACAAATGAAATGCAATGCTGTTACTTAATAGCCTTGGCTATTGGCAGTTCAAGGCATGCTGTATTTCAATTATAAATGAAACATCATGTGTTCAAAGGAAAACATCCACTGAGACACAAAAATTCCTTCTGGAGATTTTACTTGTACTATTTCCCTATTTTTAACCCACCAGCTCAGGGGAGGTGCTGTCAGACATCAAACCCATTCAGTTCACCAAACCAGGTTATCAAGGTTGACCTAATTTAATCTTCAGCTGATGAGGATATTTCCATGAAGGACTCTGCAGTCTTCCAATGGCTTACTGGGGGGTGAGTCTATTAGGTAAAGAAAATTAGCAGAGCATAATTCCCTTATATTCTTAAAATATCTTAATTACAAAGAAATTAAGAAACACTTTTTAGTGTTTTAGAGGCCACTGCAGCTGGAGTCAGCTCACCCACCACAAATATTTAGGGAAGTGTACAACTTCAAATGACTTGCTAGGAATGGCTGGATCCCAAGGCTCCCTGGTACAAAAAATATCCACTTAACCAACAAACTTCATTCCTTTGCACTTTATAGGTGAAGGAAGAAAATGAAAAATGGAGGAAAGGGAAATTATTTGCTTTTTGGATGGCTCTTACAATGTATAACACAAACTTCATTCCTTTGCCACTTTATTAGGTGAAGAAGAAAATGAAAATGGAGGAAAGGGAAATTATTTGCTTTTTGGATGGCTCTTACAATGTATAACACAAAAACTTCATTCCTTTGCCACTTTATAGGTGAAGGAAGAAAATGAAACAGAGGGAGGTAAGGGAAACTCATTGGATCCTAGATGGCTCTTACAATGCATAATGCAAATATTATCCTGTGAGTGTTCTTTRAACTCTGCTCCATGGTGTGACATGTCCAGGAAATGGGGTTTGGGGTGATAAATCCGTGTTTTGTTCTGTATCTGTGCTACATCTCTGTTTTGTTAACACACACCAAAGCAGTTGCTCACCACAAGCAGAGGTTGAATGGCTGCCAATGAACAATTAAAAGCATTTTAGTTGACCAAGCTTGCAATTTAAATTGATTCAAAGCCATTCCCACGGCATGCTCAGAAGGAATTAAAGTCTGCTGCAGATGCTCYCTTAGACAGAAACAGGACAAGCATTTGTGTTCTTGTCTGAGCCATAAGAAGTTGTTTTACTCTATTTATGCTGTAAAAATCCATCTAAGCAGGATTATTCGAGGTTGGTGGAATGTCACACTCTGGGAATTCACTCTAGTGACAGCAAACTGCATCAATGGAYTCAGCACTGAGCCTTAGCAGGGGGGAAAATCTGATTTCCAGCTACAGCATGGATGGGATTGGGAAAATCCCAGGGAAGCAGTGTCAGAAAGAGTGCCAGGAAAGCAGAGGCTGGTTTAAGAGGTGATTTTATAGCTCAGCTTAGAAGAAAAAGGTGAAAGCTGAAAGCCAGTTGGTGCTGGTGTCGTGGGCCAACAAGAGGGATCAGAACCTGAGCTGGGGCTGGTGCTGGTGCTGAACTGCCAGGACCTGACTCAGCTCCTCTCTTGGATGCTGGTTTGTAGTGGCCATAAAGATGATGAGGTGATTCATGGGGAGAATTCCTTCAGGGAAACATGCCTGATGCTATTTTATACCTGTCTCTTATACACATCTAGATTGTAGTGGCCATAAAGATGATGAGGTGATTCATGGGGAGAATTCCTTCAGGGAAACATGCCTGATGCTATTTTATACCTTACGAACCAGTGGAGAAAGTCCATAAATTTAAATTGCACAGTGGGGAATCTTGGGCTATAGACCAAGTCTACATCCAGAGTTTCCCCTACAGCTGACTACCAACTTCCTAAATCCTGATTTTCTATTTTCCCTTTTTTTTTTTTTTTCTTCAAAAAGTAATTCTTAGCTTTTAGGAGAAAAATAACCTTTAGTAATTACATTTTTCTACTTAACTTTTTCCCCTGTACATAAGATTGCTTTCTTTCCTTCTCCATTTTAGTTTGGCAGGTCCTGTCATTCCTATCTATGTAAAAAAAATATTTAAAAAATTCTGGTATTAAACAGGATCCCACCAAGTGTGTTGAGAATGTAAACTCCACCACTCAAGGCCCAGCTGCAGCCCCCTGTGCTGCCTGTTTGTTGTTGGGTTTGCACTCAGACCCATTAGAACACTGACAGTGTCCAGGTTATTGCCAGCCTGCTGCAACAGCACTTGTGAAACAGAATCTTCTGCACCTTTGAAATAAAAAAATCAGACCTGTGTGCTACATAAAAAAACCTCTTAACTATGCTTAAATCAGATTTATAAGTGCTTAAATAATTGTAAAATAAATTTAGCAAAATTGCAGCAGCACATGAGAGAATTCTTTAGAAATGCAATGTTCAAAACAACAATRTTGTTACTGGTGGTAATCCGTGATGGCTGGATGCAGCAGGGTCAGCTTTTATAGACAAATTACCTTTTTCATTGTCAGTTTATGCTCTAAATATCCTTTTTTGAGCCAGAGATTTCTCTGAACTAGCAAACATGTTGCAATATAAGCAAATGACACCTGTGTACTTTGCAGCTGSCCAGCCTGGAGAAATACACTGAGCAAACAACAAACACAATCTGTTCTCCTGCACCTTTAAGGAATATAATTAAACCTGGATAAAGGCAGTGCAAAGCAGGTAAGGCTTTAGCATTTTTTTTTTGCTCCAAATGTGGTGATTTTTTGATAAGAGTGATYGATTGTGTCTGGGTAAGTTTGCTTAATATTTGCTGTGGACACTGCCTTGGCTGGGGCTCAATCAATCACCTGGAACAGGAAATCAGGGTAATGCACTAAAACAATATCWGTTATGCACTCAGTTCATCCATCACAATCCTCCTGTGCAGTGTCAGGAGCAGCCCTGTCAGGGGCTGGGGGTTCACAGAGGATCTTGGAGCTTGTTTTCATTCTAAAAGAGATTTCTTGTTCAATTTTCAATGTGCAGGAATCACATTCTCCACCCTGAGTTATGTTAGGAATTTGAAACAAATCAAATGCAGTGTTCCTGTTAAAAGTTTCCAAATCAAAACCATGTATTAAAATCCATGAAGTTCAATGTTGCAAAATTTAMCAGCAGAATTCAAACAAGACCACATTGTCTCTTTGCTTGGGTGGAATTCCCATCATTCACCTCAGTGCTTTCCTTAAAAACTTTTTTTTATTTGTAAAAGTGACTATTAAATATGTTTTACATGAAAAATAGTCTCATTTCTTTTAATTCCTTATAGGTCACAGATAAGGTCACACCTACAGGAAAGTACATAAATTTTCCAAAACAAGCAGAAAAATAGAAATTATTTGGACATATCTGAGTCCACATACCTGATTCAGAAGTATAAAATTTCTGGTGCTTGGAAATTAGGCCTCAAGACTAGAAAAAATTATGAAATTTCTCAATATGAAAAAGAGCAAAAATATCAAATGGAGATTCTTTTCCTAAATTTATTATCTCATTCCTCATATATAAACATTTAAAATTTAAAAAATCAGCAGAAACTTGAAACCCTGAGGGAAGAGCATTCTGTGCAAGCAGAGCTACAGGACAAGGCCCTGCTGTTCTTCTCTAAAATTCCTCAGAGTTCCTTTTAGCTACCTGACATCAGACTTTACAATTTGGATTTGGACAGAAACCAACACCTSACTATAAGTAACAACCTCTTTGGTTTTTTGTTACAAAATATCTGTCTTTTAAATCAAAATTTTCATCTCTAATGATATCATGAATTTCTCTTTTCTGTAAAAAGGGAGCACTTAAAAATTTGTGAAACTTTCTCATCCTAGGTACCCACACCAGAACCTTGCAGCAACTCCAGCCCAAGCAGAGGCAGAAAACAACTTTRTATTCAAGGAAATGCAGATTTACAGCTCCTCAGACATGAATTTTGCTCCTTTGACATGAMTATTTAGAGAATAAACCGACAATGAGAAAGGTAATTTGTCTATRAAAGCTGACCCTGCTGCATCCAGCCATCATGGATTACCACCAGTAGCAACATTGCTGTTTTGAACACTGCATTTCTAAAGAATTCTCTTATGTGCTGCTGTAATTTCAAGCAGCCGGACGGGCAGCACAGAATTTTSCTCCTGGAGGACAAGCAGGGCCAGCCCTGAGCTCAGCTCTGTGAGAGGCTGGGGGAGCCTTGGTTCACCCCCTGTCACCACAACCATGCAGAACCATGAGGGAAACCTGCMCCTCCATCCATGTGATGGGCTGGCTGTTGGTACTGCTTATTTATGGACAGCAGAGCTTGGATTGTGTGTTTAGAACTGAGTGTTTGGAACAGATGAGCCATACCTAAAACAGCAATGGAGATCTGCCAGCTGAAAYAGTCCCCAGAGGAAGGGGCAAAACCCTGTGGGAATCACCAAGGCTGAGCCTAATGACTTCATTTGCCACTTTTCCAAGCCCTCAGAGCTCCTTGTACATGTTCTGCTTCTTGGGAAACCTCAGGATGTGTATGACCATTAAAGATCCTGTGATACTGTCTCCTTTTAAATGCACATGCTCCCTGACATGCCCATAATGTAATTAATTMATGTAGTAATGTAATGTAGTAATGTAATTAATACCTGTAGTTCTCATTCACCCCAATAAATTCCACCAATATATGATGACCTCTAGCAAGTCAGCAGTTGGGAACTAATAATTTCCTTTTTCTTTATTAAATATATTACTATATTAAATATATTTAATATATTATATATTACTATATTAAATATATTTAATATATTATATATTGATATATTAAATATATTTTTGAAGGCCATGGACTTGCAGAGTTCTCACCCCCAGTTTTCCTCAGCCACCCCTGTGGTGTTTGTGAGGGTCCCCAGGGAAGAGATAAATCTGACTCCATGTTCTTAGAAGGCTGATATATTATATTATATTATATTATGTTATGTTATGTTATGTTATATTATATTACATTATATTACATTATATTACATTATATTATCACATCACATTATATCACATTATATCACATTATATCACATTATATTATTGCTATATTATTGCTATATTAAACTATAGAAATATTACTATAGTATTAAACTATACTAAAGAAAGAGAAAGGATACATGAGAAGGCTTAGCAAGAATGAGTAATAAAAACTCATGACCCCTCAGAGCCTTGACACAGCTGGACCATGACTGGTCATTAAATTAAAACAATTCAGATGTTTGATAARCAATCTCCAAATCCCATTCCAAAGCAGCAAAACAGGGACAAGCTGAGGCTTCCCAGCTTCCCATGAGAAGAAATCCTGGCCAAGGGATTTTTCAGCAAATATGRCAGTGGCACAGCCCAAGGTGTATCTCAGAGCAGTGCCCAGCCAAAGGCAGCCCCGAGCATCCCCGTGTGCTGCAGTGACAGCAGCTGCTTGAGAACCACTTTTATTTTGGTTTTCTATTGTCTTCTGAGTGACATTTTGACAATAGCCAATCCACTTTAGTGATCCAATCTTTCCAGGGAGCAATTTGCTGCTGTGAGTGGGTTTGTGTATTCCCTTGCAGAGGCTGAAGAACAATATTAATGCACTTTGGAGCTCATGAACAGTGACAGACCTGCAGAAGAGAGCTCAAATGGAGAGTCTGGAAATCTTAAGAACCTTGAGCTAATAGCTGTGGTGGGAAACTAGGAACATATTTTTAGTCATGTAAAAAATATAAAAGTTCCATTTTTGAATACTGACAGTATAGGAAATCTAAATTTTCTGTTAGTCCTCTRAACTGCACACGGTGAGGATTAGAAATTAAGTTTTTCACTTCCTTCATTGCTGATATTGTCTATTTGTTACCATTGCTGTATTATTCAAACTTGAGGTGCCACAGGCCATGTCTTCAATCTTGTTTTAGAGGAGATTTCTTTATGCCAGTAATTGAATGGTAGGCTTTATGTCAACTTACTTGTTTGTCGACACAGAGCACTGTCACCAGCTGTGCCTATAACAATGATTTCTTTTGTGACATGTACGTCATTATCTCCTCCAGGAATTTGTCCAAGGCCAACAATTCACTTCAAATAGTTATTCTGAAAACCATCAGAATGAAAGTACTTTGAAATATTATTACCTTAGGACAAAAACGATGCGCTGATTTATCTATGTGCAATTTTTTCCATATCCTTGGTCTCCCTACACATGAGCAGAATTTCACCAAGAGCATGAATTTTGAGCTGTGGCCAGGAGGGAACTTGATGGATGGCAAWGGGAAAAGGAGCAAAAAATTTGGTGACAAAATTAGCATCATTATTAACATTTAGCATYATTGTAGAGTATTTAGTATTGTTTGGGATTTTTTATTCCATGATTGATAGCAGCACAGGGCCATCTATATCTTCCTGCATGCAGAAATGAAGGCACCAAAGGTCTATTTACTCAAAATCCTTCAATTTTCATTATAGCATGGCCAGAATGCAATATCAGGGCTAAAACCTGCAATGCTGAAGAGGRCCACTGCTTAATAAATCCCATTTTCACCTCTGACCCAAGTCCACAATTGATCCAGGTGGTCTGATTTTGTTTGTGTAGTATCAGGTCAGTGTTTTTCCCTGTTGCACTCAGGGTGGGCAGACAGGCAGCTCAGAACAAACCCATTCAAGTTTGAGGCACATGAATTGTTGGAGTTGGACACCCTGTGCTCAGGAAGTCTTTCATTCTGTGCATTTGAAACAATACATGGAATGGGTTGGGTTGGAAGGGACCTCAAAGCTCATCTTGTTCCACCCCTGCCATGGCAGGGACACCTTCCACTGTCCCAGGTTCCTGCCCAGCCTGGCCTTGGGCACTGCCAGGGATCCAGGGGCAGCCACAGCTGCTCTGGGCACCCTGTGCCAGGGCCTGCCCACCCTGCCAGGGAACAATTCCTAATTCCCAATATCCCATCCGTCCCTGCCCTCTGGCAGTGGCAGCCATTCCCTGTGTTCTGTCCCTCCATCCCTTGTCCCCAGTCCCTCTGCAGCTCTCCTGGAGCCCCTTCAGGCCCTGCCAGGAGCTCTGAGGTGTCCCTGGAGCCTTCTCCTCTCCAGGTGAGCACCCCCAGCTCTGCCAGCCTGGCTCCAGAGCAGAGGGGCTCCAGCCCTTGGGGCATCCCCGTGGGCTCTTCTGGACTCTCTCCAGCAGCTCCACATCCTTGTGCTGTTGGGGACCCCAGGGCTGCAGGTGTGTTCTCACCTGAGCAGGTAAGAGGGGCAGAACCCCTCCCTTGCCCTGAGGGTTTCTGGGCTGCTGGGACACGTGGAGCTCATCATCAAGCAACTCCCCCCTGCAAATTCCATACAGACAGCTCCATGACACTCATGCAAAGCAGCTGTAAGAATTTGCATTTTGCCATGTCATTACCTTATGTATAACAATGCACATTGGAGCTGTTGAGATTCTCCTCTGTATAGCAAGGCAAGAATTACAGGATAAAAGGTCACTGCCTATGGAATGTCACACTACAAATAACAGATCCCATAAAAACACCAGTGCTCTTGTAATCGAGACAATTGTAGCCCAAACAGGAGCTAAAGGTTTTCTAGAGTGCTGCTGAGTGAAAGATGAAATTGATATTGTCACTAAAGATCCTCCAAACAAGTCATTTTTGCCAACTTGAAGCAAAGGAACGAGAGGTTTTTAGACACCTAGCAGGGCACAGATGAATGCAAAATGCATGGGCTGGGTTTCTCCTGTCAGTGGAATGGCTCCTTGGAGGCCCTCTCCCCACTCCCACACACACATACATTATTCAGTGTGCTGGAGACGCCATCTGGAACTCTGCTCCTGAAATAGCCCAGGACTTGATGACCTTCCAGATACGCCAGAAAAACCATTTTGTTTTGACAAGGGTTTGGAAGAAGGTAGTGGGTGTGTTGTTTCTGAAGGCTTTAGCAGGCTATTTTACAGTTTTGATTAATGCTTGATTTCATTTACTTATTTGTATGTGACTGTTTTGGAGAGTGAGAGGTCACCCACTCTTAATGTTGGGCTTAATGAGTGCCTGCAGTGGTTTACTGCTGAAATAAAACTGCACATAAACACCCTGGCACAGGGCCTGACTCCTGCCCAGCACAGCCCACTCTCTGAGGAGCTGCTGGGCTTTGTGTGACACAGGATTTTCCCTCCCCTGAGACACACAGCCAGACTTGGAGGAGCAACTGGGGCAGTGTGTCTGCAGCTCAACTGTTAAACTGCTCCTGAACACCCCATCCCTGTCTGCCAAATGCTGTGTGGTAAGTGATGTACGGGGAAAAAATACAGACCTGAAGTGATGTATAGTGAAAAAATACAGATCCTGAAGATATGTGGAAAAAAATTTTTTTTCAGCTGATGTAATAGTGAAAAAATACAGATCCTGAAGATCATGGCCTGTGGCATATGAAGAATTAAATCATAAACTGTTGCATAAAATAAAGATAAACCTGACAAATTCCCATTCTAGCTCATTTCCCCCCCCCTTTTTCCTTAAAACTGCCCATGTTTTAAAGCACAGGATTTAGAGACTGTGGCAAGGACAAAGTTTTTGAATATGGTGTGAAAGATGATGAATGATCGATGGTGTGATTAAAAGAGCAGAGTGTGGAGAAGAGGGCATGGTCACAGTGCTGCAATGAGGTTAATGATCTTGCTTTGGTTATTTAGATGGGATAAATAATTCCAGCATCACACAGATTTCTACTTCTGGACAGCAAAAGAGCCTGGGCCCTCATATAACAGCAGTGGAATTGCTACCTGAGTAAATACCAAGCATGGTTCAAASCAAGAAATGTACTTCTGTAGGAAACTAGGGGAGAAGTTCAGRCAGATATCACATAATTAACTCCAGGACATCTATCAGGGCAAGTCTGTAAATAAATATCTGTTTCTTTGAGTTCAAAGCCAGGAACTGGCATTTAAAGACACAGAAAAATGTTCTGCATGTCATCCTGTGCATCAAAATTTCTGTGGACTAGGAGGGGCAGAAATGCTACATTTCTCTATGAAAAAATGAAAGAATAAATGAAGATCCTATATTTTCTGAGGTGGATGAAGAGCCCATTTGACAGTGCACCTTAGAGACAGCTGCCTTGTTCCCCATTTCTGCAGGAAGGGTTTCCCTGCTCAGCACCCAGCCTGTGTCCCACGTTTGCAATGAATTGCTGGGTGTTTGTGTAGAAGTCAAAGACACCTCACCCTTCACTGCTGTATTTCTCCTCAACAACRACAGGATTTTAGTTTTACCTCTGCTGGAAACATGGCATATTTCCCAAACAAACTCATCTCTCCCCACAGCCTGCCTGTACACGTGTGAATTCCCTGCTCACACATCCCCTCTCAGCTCATCATGGAGACCCCAAAAGGTTTCCAGTGCTTGGAACACAAGCCCCTGCAGCCAGGCACTCCCAGCACAGCCCTTGGTGAGCCCAGCCTGTGTCTCTCCATGACATTTTAGTTTCTGATTTCTGTCTGGAATGCTGCAATGCCCCTCAGCGCCATGTAACACTGCGTGTCTCCAGCTGCTTAAGTTGCTTGTTTCCCAAAAGGTTACTCACAAAGTGCAGGTTGTGGGGATTAAGTTGTGTAGCTCCCATGGAGTACAGCAAGAATTTCACAGTAGAATCCCTGCAAATTCTTTGGGGAAATGTATTAATTTTTAATGAGTCATTAATCACTTTGCTGACTTCACAGCCAGCACTGCTGAAGCAGCCTGACATCAACAGCTAAGGATGGTGTTTATGATCTCCTAGAGAGAAGCAGAAACTGCCTTATTTACTTGGCTGATCTGGCAGAATCCAGGGKTTTGAATACTGGCTACTGCCACAGCTTTGCCTTTCACTGCCAGGACACTTCATCTGACCACAGAGCTGGGCATCCACTAAAAAAAATTCAGTCAAATGCATCAAGCATTGAAAACCTACAGCACCTGCAGTCACTAGAAAACAACATCCCCATGACTTGTTCACACAATAAATTCTAAAACTTTCCATGGCTGGTAAAATGCATAATCTGAACAATGCAATTTGTGAAAGATTTTTGAGCTACAACTTTGCAAASAGCATTGGTATTTAGGAGAATATTTTGGGGTTCAACCTCACAAAATKATTGGAACTGCACAGTGATTAATCAGCACTAACGAGACACACAGCACTGTGGCTGAAGAGGAAGGCATCCAACACCAGACATTTAAATATATTGATAAGGGCAGGCTGCATGATGATGATGATGATGATGATGATGGCACAGCTTGGAGGATTTTTAGATTTAAGGAGACTTATCTGAGAGAAGATAGCTTTGCTTAGGACTGTGGAAAATCATATGGCAAGAGAAGGTGTAGGAAATAACAGCAGTATGAAAATGCATTGCTTAGTAAAATGTTTGGGGTTTTTAAGGAAGAATACTCATTTGAACAGAAATGTGATCTTCCTACCTCAGCTGAGGTTCACAGCAGGAAATCAGAAATACATTAATCTTGGTCCAGGTGTTCTCAGTTATGAAATGGGCAGTGAAAATGAGTCATACATTTTCAATAGTTWGGGGGAAGTTCTTGGAGATGCAGGGAAACCTGCTCTGCTGACTTGGCTGAGGTAATTCTGTCCATAGCAGCCCCGTGGTGCTGCGCTTTGGATTTGTGGTATTAACACAAGGATGTTTGATTTACAAGTGCTCAGCAGCACTTACACAGCTTCAAGGCCTTTTCTGTCCCTCTGGATGCCMCACCAGCCAGGGGGCTCCAACAAGAAGCTGGAAGGGGACAAAATATAGGGAAAATAGCAACCAAACAACCTCTCTCAATGTATTTTCTGATTCATCAAGAATAGTGAAGGTGTTGTTACATGCAACAGGCTGTCTGCTCTGTTCTTCCTGCTCTGCTTCCCAGAGCACTCACTACATTTCAAAACCACCAGCAATGTGTAATAKATTTCCCAAAACTTTATTTATCTGAGTCAAAAAATATTCCCTGCACAGTTTGTTGCACTGAACTCTGACCAAAGAGTCGGTGCAGTTTGAAACACTGTGGACTTAGCTACAAAATAATGAGATTTTTTTTCCTTTGAGAGCCCTGTAAGGAGCCATGAAAGGGCTGAATCTGTGGGTAGCTGTGACTTTGGGCAGCTCTGCAGGAGCCAGCTGGAGGGGTTGCTATGCYACCCAGCGTGGTGGAAAGCTGCAGGCAGGGCTTTGTCTGCCTTCCTGGGGGCCAAGGGGCTCCATATTCCTGTGGAGCTAAGCAGCTTGACAAGGTGAGCCAGGAGCAAGAAAGGAGCTCTCAAAATCCTCAAATCAATTTCCTGGCAATCTGGGAAATCTGTGAGCTACACCAGGCAAMTGTTTGTGCTGCAAGAAGCAAGTCCCAGCATCCAGTGAGGCTCTGGGAGAAAAGCTTTCCTTCCAAACCAGAGCAGTCTGAAGCATTTAACTTTATTTTTGATTCTCTGAGAGGAGCCCAGCTATGCAAGAGTTTTAAAGTAATTGGGGAGGGAAGTTGGTGTGTTGACAGTGTTCACAGGGGTCCCAGGATGAGGGAAGAGATGAGGATCTGACTCATGGTTCAGAAGGCTGATTTATTATTTTAATGATATTATTACATTAAAAACTACACTAAAAGAATAGAAGAAAGGATTTCATCAGAAGGCAGCTAAGAATAGAATAGCAAAGAATGACAACAATGTCTTGTGTCTCAGACAGTCTGAGCCAGCTGGGCTGTGATTGGCCATTAATTAGAAACAACCCCATGAGACCAATCACAGATGCACCTGTTGCATTCCACAGCAGCAGATACATTGTTTACATTTTTGTTCCTGAGGCCTCTCAGCTTCTCAGGAGGAAAAATCCTAAGGAAAGGATTTTTCATAAAAGTTGTCTGCGACATGAATGTACACACAAGTGAGAGATCCTGCATTCACTATGAACATGGACATGCTTCATTTAAATTAGTTTATGGGAGTTGGATAATCTTCCAACCCTGTGGATGTGACAATGAAGTTAATGTTTTATTTTGGAAAAGGCAAGAAGCAGAAGGATGCTGAGAATCAGAGTACAACCAAAATTTGTGAAAATGGATTTGGTGGCATTTGTTTCAACATGTCAAAGCAATTCCTGGTATGTGGGAAAAGAGGCAAAAAATATAAGGGGTTTACTGGCACATCACATTGACTTTGACAGATGCCATTCCTTCAGCAGTGGAGCTGGTTTGGGTGTAAATAGAATTCTAAATACCAAGGCAGGAATTTTGAGGAGACAAGGGGACTTGAGCTCTYAATTTAGTTTTATACTTTTTCAGTCATTCGTGTACTCAACTTTGTGAAATCCTCCAGGATGGAATATCTGGAGTTTATCCTAGCCTCCAGAAGATAGCTAATTGGGTTTGCAATCAGTCAGGCACAGATCTGACTCCAAAGCAGAAGGAAGGCTGTGTTCTGCATGAGCTGCTACCCTGATTGCAAAGAGTCCAGAAATGCAGAGACAATCAGAGGRGGATTTTTACAGCCCCCCCTCAACAATTGCTCACAGCAGTTCAGTATAAATTACTGCAGGCTAGCACATCTTATTTCTCAGTAGTGGTAGCAGGATAAAAACTGTCAATTGGGTTTTTTTCCTAGGGAAACTCTTTTAATAGTAAATGAGCAAGAGTATTCAGGTGGGCAGCAGCTTCATGCAGAGAACAGATTTTACAGAAATATAAATGTTTAAAAGGCAAAATATTTCACCTGATTAGCTTTACACCATKGTTGCTATCATTCAGTTTTCTGCATGCTACACTTGCCTGGGAGTTGATAATAYCCTCCCACAACACCAGACTCACCTAACTGCCTTCATGTCCTACAATAAAGCACAAATCTACAGAGCAGAATCAGAACAAGCAGCATGCTAACAGGGCAGCTGAACTGAAATAATRATAAAAAAAGACTAAAATGTTGAGCTTTCTATTTTCCAATTCACTTTCCCCATGAGTCTTATCAATTTTCCAATCAACATTACTATATGAATTTTCAGACAAAGCCTGACTAGACCTCTTAAAAAGACTATTAACCACAGCTATTCCAGAGCCATGGCTTCTGAATTAAAGGTCATGACAGTTATGAATGAGGTTATGGGATTTTTCACTCTACTACTTGGACTTATGTCTTCAACAGAAGTGGAAATTTAAACCAGAAACAGGATTGCAACATGACAAATGAATGAAACTGCAAACTGCAGAGAGCAGGGCTAAGAGGAGGTCATTGGTGAGGCACTGCAATGAATTGGTGATGTTGATGTTTTGACAAGCAAATAGATCACAGAAAGCCARGGCTTGGTGCTGGCAGTGCAGCCCTTCCTGCAACAAAACCTTCCTGCAGAATGCTGTGAGCCTGACTGCTGGAACAGGTATACTAAACCAGTATCACAGATATCACAGGTAKTTTAAACCAATACCACAGACCCTGTTCTCCCCTGTGTGTTAAATCTCTTCTCTTTCTGCTCTTTCCTGATTCTTCCCTTCCCTCTGTGCCCTGACAATCTGCACGACAGGAACGTTTGGCTCCTCTGCACCCCTCAGAGTYTGTGCAGTGAGCTTGGCTGGCAGCATTGCTCGCTTCAAAGCAAGGCAGGGTAAAGCAGGACTTTGTGGTCACACCAAGAAATCAATGACACGCTGAAGCACTTTTTAATTAGCCCACTGTGGTCCTGAACTAACCCCCAGTTGCAGAGATTAAATAATTGCTTATGGCATTCTCAACGTGCAGTTCACCAGAGTGAAAAGAAGACTATTGACTCAACTGCTAAGTTTTGAGGACTGATGAAGTCTTGCTGAGTGCAGAAATTCTTTTCAGTACAAAAAAACCCCAATGCAGTTTTACGACCCAGCTCCTTTGAACTRTTTTAATTAAGGACTCCTATGATAAGAAAGAAGTTGAAAAGCTATTTAGCAGGAAGACAGGCTCCCATTTAAATGTTGACTCATGAAGTCAGCACTTTCAAGGGTATTACTGTACATTTGGTCTTTTCTTTTCAAAGCCATTAACTTCTGCCAGCACATTTCTATCTATCRTATGTCTTCATGATTAGGAACCTGTTAAAGTCAGTAGCACTTAGATATCTATTCTCTTTCAGTCACCCTTGATTTTTTCCCCTTGTCTGCCTAAATTTAGACTACAAATTTTCATAAACAACTGCTTTCACCTTTCTATTCAGATCTTCTGTAGTTGTTATCTGGCACAAGTCCCCTGATCTAAGTGAGCCACCTTGACACAGGGCTTGAAAACCTGGCCTTAARGACCCATTATATTTAAAAGTGCAACTAATTTAACTAGATAGTCTTTCAAAAAGGTTATTGTTGCATTCATTTTACTAGTAAAAATTTATAGGAAACATGTTAAAGGAAAATAGCATTTTTAAATGTTAGTAGAGCAGTGTAAGAATAAATAATGGTTTTGAACAAAGAATATTCATGGTCTTTCACCTTATTTCTTAACATTTAAAACAAAGACAATCATATAAACTCGTATTTGATAATGCTGAGTTCATCCACCAAAATTATGCCATCTGTGCAAAACAAAAGGAGTATTTGCCCTTCAAAGCATTCCATGACAGAAAATCAACAGAGCACTCTGGGCTTGCTATTTTTAAGAGATATTCAGCCTGTTCAGTAGGAGTCTCAAGATCCCACTTGGTTTCTCAGCAGCTTGGTAGGATCTGGATTCCTGCAGGGAATTAAGGCWGCTGCCAGTCCCTGGGGTGGAGCCCCAGCAGCAGCCAAGGCTGCCAGGACACAGAACCTGCTCCTCTGCTGCTCCTGCCCCATCTATCATCCTCTGCTAAGAAAAAGGTGAGCGTTGGCATTGAGATATAGGCCATTCATCAAGGTCAGGGGAAAAGGAAGAGAAAATCTTGGGTTTTGGGAGCAGATGTCCAGGCAGCAGGAGCAGCAGCATGAGAAGGGGAAGCAAAAGGCCAAGGAGCTGTTGGGCTGAGCACTGGGCAGGGCACAGGAAAGGATCTGAGCTGTGTGTGCTGCACTTTGGAGGTGTAAACACTGCCCTGTGGATGGCATGGAGAGCACAAGACATCCACACAGGCGTGGGGTGTCACCACATTTCTGTTCACAGAGAAAAGCAAGGCACAGTTCTTCCCAAGAATATTTCTGGGTTTCACATTCTCTGAACCTCAGAGAAAGGAAAAACACAATTCTTATCATTTGCTGTGCTTGTGTTTGTGCAAAAGTAGAATGCAATATGGAGATTGTTTACCCACAGTGATGGTGTTTTGTTCCCTTGGCCTGTCAGGGCCAGGTGTGTGTGTGTGTGTGTCAGGACTGTCACTGACAGTCATGAGATTCAGAGCAGTGTGTGCAGAGTTGAGTGCTTGGCAATTCAGTTTAGATGTAATGCAATATAGTGTAATATAATATAGAATAATATAGTGTAATAAAGTAATTAATTAGCTTCTGATAAGATGGATTCAGATGCATCATTCTCTCCCCCCATTGGGGTTGCCTGGAAATGAAATAATGGGGAGCACAGGCCATGAATCCAGCGTGAGGCTGAGGCCCTGGGAGCTCTGGGGGGTTTCTGGGATGCAGGAGCTGCTGGAGCTCCTGGACTGTTGAGTCRGGGATGGAAAGAAAGGMTCCAGTYTTCAGGAGGATCARAAAGCTCAAGAAGAATCTTTACTAGCARGAAGCAGYGAGWTTTATAGTCTCACTCACTARGTGGGACTGGATTGGTCTCAAAGTAGAAACATCTCACATTWTTGGTGACYATGAAGAGTCAGAGAGATAATAGAGAGAYAATAATTGTCTWAATTTTTTCCTCTAAGATTCCCRGGCTCAGCCTGGGAGAAATTATCTCTGTTCTTTTTTTGACTAAACTAAGAATCTCCACACTGGACCACTGGACATCTGACAGGCTGCAGGCACTCACCAAGTTTTCCAGACTGCAAACTGTTTTTTTGCTTGTTGAAAAGGAATCTGAATGATTTCTCCCGGTGTGGTTCCCTTTGCAGAGCATTCCAGGACTGCTGACAGGGCACCTGTGGCCAGGGGCTGATGGCAGCAGGTGCCCCTGCTCTGGATGCCACCAGGGCACAGTGAGTGCAGTGTGCCCTGAACTGGGTTGGACAAACTGCGTTCACACATTGCTGTGAGCCAGCTGCTCCCTTGGCACCAGACTGAGCAGGGGCAATCCTCACATTCCMTCAGGAATATTCTCATTTTCTCTGCATCAAGGGCAGGGAACCAGAGTTCTCAGCAATAAGGGAACTCTGTTTGCTGGGAGACATTAGAGCCAGAGGCTTGGCTCATCCCCTGTCTGCTTGAGAGAAACACAGGAAGAAAAYAGGCTTTGAAAGGAGCCAAGCACTCCAGACCTCTAAAACCAAATGTACAATTCTGTTTTCATTTTCTTCACTGAAGAAATAATAACCCATATGTATTAACTTCTATTTAGGAAGATGCTATGAGCTTATCTTGATATTAAAGACTCTTTAGAGCACTTTCTATAATTCAGTTCTTATTTTCATTTAACTTAATTAAAATCTTTTTGAGATTCTCTTCATGAGACACACTTTGCCTTTCAGTAACAGAATATAGATAATTATACCACGCCAAACATTTGGAGATACATTGAACAAAGTAAGGCTGTCCAAATTATTGTGTTAAAACAGTGTCTGCCTTATTATTTTATACATTGGGCAGGCTTGGTGCCTCTGGATAAGATCCTGGTGATGTTCCAGGGCCTACTTTAGAATAAGAATTARTAATTATTATACTCTCACCAGAGCCAATGTGTCAGAACACCAGGACTGAAAGCATTCCTGAGGAAACACCTCCCCAGGCCAGTGACACCCCCATACCTTTAAAGAAAATGAATGTTGCAGTATCAGCTGTCATGAGCTCATAGAGGCTGCAGCCAAACAGAAAATTTATCCATTCTCTTTAAGTCATACCTGGTTCATCACTTCCTACCATCCTACCCTTACACCTTTCTTGGAATCTCAACAAGGGGACGTCTAAAATTGATATAATTATTTTCTGAAATAAAGAACAAGTAATAAAATATAATATAATAAAGAAAAAAATATAAAATATTATATAAATAAAATAAATAATAAAAATTAAATAATAAAAATAATAAATAATAAAAATAAATAATATTATATAAATAAAATATAAAATATGGTATCAATATAATAARAGATAATATAAAATAYAATACAATAAAGAACAAGTAATARAATTTGTATGCAGGTACAGCTAGATGTTTTTCTTAACAGAAYGCATGTAAAAATGCATAGAAGGTAAAAATCCATAGAAATCTGTCCTGCACTTGTACTTTGTAAGAAAAAGTATTTTGTACATATTTTGTTAAAGAATATCAAATCTAAATAGTTTTATTGTGTGACTAAACATGGATTTTATGATTTAAAATATATTACCCTGGACTGACTGTAACTGTGCACAGATAAATCCTAGCATTGGTTCAGGAGTGTAGATTGGGCAAACCCTGTTGCATACAAATAACCTGAAACATTAAAATGTATGCTCCATGCACAGCCATCCAAGGGGAATCAGATCGAAGGTCTGAATATCTGTTTTCTAAATTAAAAATTCAAATCAGGACATGTAAAGTAGTTTAAAATAATAATTACACGAATCYCAATTAAGTAATAGGCAGTAATTACAATGAGTGCTGTTAGCAGATTCCAAACAGGGGCTGGGTGCAAGGCACAGCYCAGGCAGGTGCACCAGGCACAGGAGCAGGAGGAACCACAGGTGCCTGTGTGTCAGAGACCACTGAAATCCCCTCACTCCCTCCTCTGGCCTTCCTGCCTCTCTGCCAACCAAAACCTCGCTGCTTTCGTGCTTTTGCAGCTTTTATGGGCTAAAATGTTCTTAATGAATGAACACCGGGCGGAATTCAGGAAACAATTTGTGGCACAAAACCAATTTATAACAAGAGAATTGTGTATGCTCTGATCAGCAACAGGAAATTGGAGTTACTTGTCTCTAAAGTTTAGCTTTTGCTTTCCAGTGTCTCATCAGGTGCTTCAGAGGACAACTGAAGTGTTGTCTTTATCTGCATGTGTGAACACTGCTTTAGGAAGCAAAGTTTTACCTTCCATATTAAGCCACATTGTTGAAAGMAGTGAAAATAGGAAAAAAGCAATATCTCAACMCTCAGAAAACTATGGGCAGAAATAGAATTCAGCTKTAGTAGTTTATTGTGGGAAAATCTTTAATGCAAAAAAAAACCAACAAAAGAAACAGAGCACACTTTAGATTGAGCTACCTGTGCTGGAAAACTTAGTCTGCAGCCAAAAAGCATGATTACATGTTGTGAAAACTGTCTTGGAAAASTTCTTATTGACAGAAATATTTATATTGAATTTGTGGCAATTTAAGTGGTAATATTTTGTTTGTTCTGTACTGCATGCTCAAAGCACAACACATAACACTGAAATACCCAGGAACCTCTATGTTCCACGTGCACCCCTCATTTTTATGCAGCATTTAGGAGCATGTGTGATGTCCAGACTCCACAGGTTTCCAGCTGTATTGGGAGTACAGGATTGCACATCAGTAAATCCAGCTCACATCTGAATGCTGCTCTGCTGTGTTCTCCCCCACACTCCTATAGTGAAGTACCCAAATCCTGTGTTCTGAAGCTTTGCTATTTAACAGAACCTTGTCCCTTAAAACATTCCACTAAAGGAATCTGAAACCTCCTCTAATTTTAATCTGGATAGACTGACTTTACCCATGCACAGTGGATTGCATTCAGTGTCTCAAAATACAAATTCAGTGGAAGCCACATTGTAYTTGTGATGTTACCACAAACACTGAATCATTTCTACAAAAACAAAACAGATAAGATGAGGCTTCTTGAAATATCTCCAGTGTGGTGACACTTTATTTTCTATATAAAACATCCCATTCTATATTTTAAAGTCGTGTTTGTAAATAATCTTTTCCCATCATGATGCTTTTCAGATATCTGATTCCAAAGTGCTCTTTTGCTGAGGGCCTGAGACTGCAAATATGCCACAAATGCAGGGTCCAAATGAAAAATCTGCTGGGAGAACTGGAGCCAGATTAAAATATGAACAAAGGCTTGGAAGAGACTGTGTATGTGTGGTGGAATGTGCATCCATTCAGCCTTGCATGTGTGCTCTCTCTCCCTCTCTTTTAGAGAGCCTGATTTTTTTAAATGAAAACTTTTCCTTTCTTTTTCCTTCCAAATTTCAATGGTTTCCCCTGTCCTCCCCCAAAATCTGGTGGGAGCTCACTAAGTCATTGTTCTAAGTTTCAAAGGCTGCTTAATAAGAATAATGACAATAGAGAAAAGAGTGAGAACTTTCATCCCAGCTTCTTGTAGGTTTGGATTACAAATTGGAGGCTGCCATTCTCCAGGCACGAGCCCAAATAAACAAGTACCAAATCCCAGGATGACTTCAGGATGTGCTGAACATTCAATTCCTGTGCTAGTCAGCAGGACAAGCAGGCAGCAGGAGCTTTGGAAATCAGGGCACCCACTCTGAAGGGCCAATTTCTGACTCCTTGGAGGGATGGAGGTCCCAAACACAGCAGCAATGGCTCTGGGGATGTTTCACACTAGATGGATTCTTTTTTTCTGAATCCTGCTTCTCCTTTTGTTTTCTCCTTGTGACAAAACCTCCTTGGTCAGTGAGAGTAACCCAGAGCCCTGCCCATTTCTTACCATGGGCCAAAGGAGACAAGAAATCCCCAGAAATTCCTGAATCTGTGGTAAAAAACACTATTTACATGAAGGCAATACCTTCACAGAATTTCAATAAAARCTCAAARCATACTGCAGAAAAATGTTTCAAGAGGGGGAAAAAGACTCCCAAACAGATCTGATTTCCATTTCCACAATTAACACACATTTTAAAAGTCAGAGCCTCCACAGCCATGCAGCCCTGAAGAGCTCAAGGGTCTGTGGTTCAACTGAATCATCTGACTTTCAAGCAGAGGACATCTATTTTAGTTCATCAGACTTTCTAAAATTAACCGAGGTTCACAGCTTAGTAAAAAAAAAAAAAAAATACATACTGAAAGAAGCCCTCTAAATCTGGATTGCATACTGATAATTAAAGTTCCATATTCTGAAGGCTTTTCTCAGGGTTTTTGCCTCTTTCCAGTAAAATCTTAGAAAATGGAAAACTAACATTAAGAACAAGCTGAAAGGAGCAAGCTGACTTCCACAGTTCCCAGAAATACTAAAGGATTGGACAAAACACACAATGTCATGGTCAAAAAGGTGCAGCAGGAGCTATTTTTGTCTAAGAAAAATAAGATGTTAACAACAGAAATACATTGAGCCTTACAAAAACAGCACCATTTTGTCTTATTATTATTAATGTGTCTATTAGTTACTGAGATCAGGGTGGTCTCTCAAGAGATTCTTTAAATATAAATGTCTSCTCATGACTCCACAAAAGATCTTTATCTTTTCAGTGAGTGACAGAACACATCAGCTTGTATCCAACACCTAAATCACAGGAATTCCTTCCCCTTTTCCTTTTCCCTTTCCTTTCCTTTTTCCCTTTCCTTTCCTTCCTTTTCCTTTCCTTTCTTTTTCCCTTCCCTTTCTTTCCCTTTCCTTTCCTTTCCTTTCCTTTCTTTCCTTTCCTTTCCTTTTCCTTTCCTTTCCTTTTCCTTTCCTTTCCTTTCCTTTCCTTTCCTTTCCTTTCCTTTCCTTTCCTTTCCTTTCCTTTCCTTTCCTTTCCTTCCTTTCCTTTCCTTTCCTTTCCTTTCCTTTCCTTTCCTTTCCTTTCCTTTCCTTTCCTTTTCCTTGTTTTCCCTCCCATGTGTGGGGGCCCCTTTAAACACTCCAGACTTCATAATTAAACTAATTTCTCTTGATACACAATCTCAGTTGTTCTTAAACCCTTCAATCCCTTACACATTGTTACCCATCCCTCAGGTTGCTGCTATTTTAGAGGCTCAACCCCAGCACAATTTTCCTTTATTTGTTGCACTGCAGGCTGAGGGCAGAATCTGAGCAGCCTTGTTGTGAGTGACACCCAGCAGTGATGCTTGTGRAAATGTGTCACATATCAATTAACATTTCCCTAGAGTCCCAGCATMAGCCAGGCCTGGGATTTTAGCACTGAACAGCAAATCTATGGAGCCATTCATCTTCTCAYCACACTCCCATATATTCAACCTCCCCTATGCTCTCTTCCATCCACAGAATTCCCATCAGTGGAGCTTCCTCCTCCCTCCCACTGCCAGCTGAGGAAATCCTCTCCATGAGAAATCCCCCATTTCTGTTGTGGCTGCTCAGCAGAGCCACTGCCAGGCTCAGYTTCACCCTCACAGGAGCTCTGGGCTCTCCCTGCTCCACCTCTGAGTGCTCTGGCCCCTGTCCTTTGTCAGCAACCCAGCACCTCCTCTGCCTCACTGCTCATCCACAGGCACAGATTTGTTTTCCTCAAGGAACATCAGCATTTCCCACATGTAGGGAAGGTTTCTGTCCTGCAGAGGAACAGTATCAGCTGTTTTAAYTTCATCACCAAGCTACAGATTTTCACCACCCTCTTTAGTTTTTCAGTACAGCCCTAAACTACCTAAATTTCAATGATTTTCCCACAATAAACTACTACAGCTGAATTCTATTTGTGCCCGTGGTTTTCTGAGGGTTGAGATAYTGCTTTTTTTCCCTATTTTCACTTCTTTCAACAATGTGGCTTAAGATGGTCCTGTCAAGGTGTTTTTATTTATTTCAACAATCTGATTCCTACAGTGTCTGGTTTGATTTTCCACTAAAGTCCTTTATGGCGGCATAAAAGCTTTATAATTAAACTTAATAAAGGTAAACAATTGTGAAGTTAGAAATGGAAGAGGAGAAAACTAAAACAGGCACAGAAAAGACAGAAAAATACCAACAAAATCTTTACTTCCCAAATTTAAATAGCTCCACATATTCATCTATCCACTATGTGATCAGTGTTATGTCCATCTCTCACAACTGCAACTCAGAGAAATTTTGTCTGAACAAACTTAGGTTACAGATTCTTCTCTGTGCTAAAGAAATCAATCCCATACATCTTTTATAGCTTCCTGAAAAGTATATATTTATGTCTGATTTGTCTTGGTCTTCAGGTTTATGTTGTATAGCMAATTGTAGCACAATAAAATGTATTGATTTTATCTATACCATTTATGTACAGTGGGATAAGAAAAATATACATAATTTACAAATTTGTTCAGGCAGAAGGTTGAAAAACAAAGATGCAAACACAGAAAAATATTTCTGCCAGTCTGCACTACTTAATTYAGGAGTTTCTATGAGAAATAACATTTATGTGGCAAGTGGAAGTAGCATTTATGTGCAGCATTATAAGGCAGTCACTTTAAATCCTGTATTTCCACACTCATTAAAGCTCTGCTCAGAGGAGTCCTGCTGATAAAACATGATTTGGTTCCTTCAGAGCAATATCATTTCCTGATGATTTTGAAAGAACCCTGTTTTTGAAAGGCAGAGGGGAGGTGAGGTGCATTCCTGGGACTGCACAAGGCAGCTCGGAGGAGCCAGGCCCAGCTCCTCTGGGCTTGTTTAGAGTGGGAACAGGGAATGAGCACACCCAGGTGTGRCAGAAATACTCAATTACACAGGGGCAATCCTGATGTGGAACTTTCACATTGCTTATTGGGAAAAAAAAACCTTCATAAACATAACTTTGATCCCTATTTCGAGAATTATTTATGTCATTACAGCCCAGTGGGTCACCAGGAGTCATCATGACATCCTTGTACTCCTCTGGACTCTTTCAAAACTAGCAATTTCATTTCACTTTCCAGTATTTTCCAAAAGTGATGAAACTCCTKCTTTTCCTACTGCCATTAATTTCCCAGGACCTAGCAGATAGGAGCTCAGTGGGCTCTACACCATTCCTGAAATTCATGTAGGATAATCCCCAGAGCTCTCAGCAGTCATGCTAAACCAAAAACATGCACAGAAAAGTAATATTTCCTATTTTTGTGTACCAAAAACTCTTGCTGCTGGTGTAATTTGTATTTATGCTACTTTATCACACRGTGCTGACAGGGCTGCAATAGCCCAGCTCAGCACTGCTTTGCTATTTCATTTTTGAGAAATGATTTCCAAGAGATTTGGTGCCTTATTAYGGCTTCATTAGAGAGGAACAAAAAGACATGTAACTGTCTAACAGCCTGTGGGGCTTTCATGGCATGGAGATTGCTGGGATAGAAATGCTTGAAAGTACTCCTGAAATGGCCAGATGCAGCCCCAAATTCCCTTTATGGAGAATAAACTCAGGGTACTTTTTCCATTATTTCTATCCTATAGGAATAATGCAAACCAGGTGCAACAGAAGCAAGAGTTCTGACTTGGATTAATAAAGTCATAAATCAAAGTTTCAACTAAATACCCATTCCCATCTAAATGCTGTTAAATTCTAGTGCTTGTCGAAGTGTAATTCTTCTCATTTGTGCTGGTTTTTTGGGTTTTGAGGTTTTCTCTGCCCATGGAACATCCATTTTCCAGTGAGAGCCCATGGAAATGCAGGATGGTGTTTGTGTAGCTTGGAGCACCTGAGTTCAGCCAGGTGAGACAGGRTTCCTCTGTGTTCAGGGACATTTTTCCTGGGGGCACTCAGGAATGATGTGCACATTCATGGTGTGATTTCCATGTGTGTCTAAAGATGCTGAGAATTGCAAAATATCTGCCCTTATATGAGGATATAAYGATGTCTTTAGACCTGTCCTTCCAATAATTGCTGCCAATAAACAGTGTACTGTTCATAAACAACTGCTGGAATCCAGAATGCAAGGAACTCTCAGAACTTTGGGCCAAAGCTTAAAAATTAAACCCAGGATTTGATCTGACATCTTGGAAGATGTCATGGACATATTTTCTGAAAAATCYTTTTGTTAGGATCCTTTCTCCTGAGAAGCTGAGRAGCTTCAGCTTCTCCATGTTTTGCTGCTYTGGAATGTGATTTGGAGAAYTGTTTACCCAGCATGTGAAATTGTTTTWACTTGATGACCAATGACAGCCACCTGTGTCGAGGCTGTGAGCAGYCACAAGATTTTATTATYSWTCCMWTYCYTTYCYTTGCTARCCTTCTGATGAAATCCTTTCTCTATTCTTTTAGTATAGTTTTAATATATCATTTTCTTTTAATATAATATATATCATAAAATAATAAGTCARYCTTCTGAAACATGGAGTCAAGATTCTCATCTCTTCCCTCATCCTGGACCCCTGTGAACACCAGCACAGGAAGAGGCTTCCAAACTTAGGTGACAGAAGYGAGAATGTGGATTTATAGTTTAAAGTTTTACATCACATAAATTTTAAACTTATAGTTTAAAGCTTAACGTAAAGATTTACATTAAACTAAGTAAAGGAAAGTTTAGACTTTTAGAGTTKAAGATATAGAAAAAATAAAAGTAGTTACAGAGGTAACCAAGGAGTTTAGAATGCAGTGCTGTAGGTTTGTGTGTCATAACATGATTGGCTAAGAAAGCTTACTCTGTAGCATGAGTTCATGAGAGGAAATATTTAAGGATTGGGTCAAAAATATAAATATCCTTGTTAGCAGTATTTTATTAGTCAATAACTCCTTAAAAGGTCTGGTAATTAAGGGTCTTGTGACCTTCTGAACTATGCTGTAAAGATGTGAGCCAAATTCACCCTTCCTGCCTATGTAGAACCACATCATGAAAAACAATTCWGAAGTCCCATCTCAAATCCCTTCCAAAATTCCCCACAAGTGAATAATCACAAATCCCATTTTAGGGAACTGARCCTGGTTTGCAAAGCCAACAACAATGAGGTGTTGATGCCCTGAGTCCTTCCTATCAATCCATACCCAATTCCTCCCAGGCAGGCTGTATRACCAGCACTGGCACTGTACCCTCCTTTTTTACACAGAACTGCTGTCTTTGCCTCATTTTTGGGGTGAAATCAGCASTGAAGCTGCCTCTGCAGCAGCCTCTCTGGAGGTGATACAGCTGGGGGGTGTTTGGGCAGGTTCTCACAAACATGGATAAGAATTCCTCAGATTATCGAGGTGAACCTTTTGTCTCTTCAGGCTCCAGAAAGTCACAGATGCCAGTCAAGTCCAACATTCAGAATTACTGGAAAGTTCCAATCCTTCTAAACCATTCTTGCGTGAAAAATATTAAACAAGAACCCTTCCCAAGCATGTTCCAGCACAGAATGCAGGGCTCAAACAGCAACAGCAGCAGGAAGCTCAGATGTCCTGGTTATCTACAACATYTGTGCAGCAGGGAGATCAAAGCAATATATGAAATGGCAGTTTTCAAAAGACACTGAAGGAGGCTGAGCCATTACAGCCTAGAAGAGAAGTTCATTGCACTTACATATGCACTTGCAATGTTTATGAGTCTCTAGGCCTGAGTAAATGAGCCAACACTAAATAAAAGGAAGCAGTCAGAAAGCTGTCATTGTGATCTACTACAAATTTCAACCTCATTTAGATTTACCCACTCCTCATATCTCAATTCAATTCAAAAGAGTCAAAATCCCTCTATAACCTTGTCTTCCATAATGGAATAAATCAACATGCAGGATTTAACTGAGGGGAAAAGGGAGTAAGACTGAAGATGCTGTAAGAAAATAGGAAGGAATGATACAGAAAATATCTGTTTCTGGTGATACTTTTATATGTWTAGTCACCAGAGAATAATGGCCATTTTGCAATAAGAAACAAAAAAATACCATTAACTCTGGCAACATCTGCTACAGGGGCAGGCACAACAATGTTTGGCCAGTTAGAGAGGGGCTTAGTTATATCCAAGATTTAAGGCCTGATTCCACATCATTTGTATGAAAAACTTTCTACTGTTGGGGTGTTTAAAGTATCAATCTTGCTTTAATGAACAGGTAGAGGCTACCCAGAGAATATCCTTGTGCTGAAAGTTTGGGGTTTTTTTTTTTCCTTCTCATGGCCAGTTTAAAGCACAACTGTTTAAGTTGCACATCAAAGTGTTAAATTGGTATTGTAGAAAGGGCATCTTGATGCAGTTGCATTGAATCATCTCTTCAGGAGCTGGCCCTGCCCTCCCACCAGGGATGGGCTCCCATTTGGGTCTGTAATGAAGGGTCTGAGCACTCTGTGCCTCCCTTCTCTCTGGGTCTGGCTTTTCCAGCAGGGTGTGCAGACCCCAGTGCCGATCTGGCACTGCAAAGCAGGCACAGGACAGAGAAAGCCTTTCTGCTTGCCTTGGCCAGGAGTAARTGATGAGTACTCAGGGATGCTATGTACCAAACCCCAGCAGGCTACTGACACCCCAAACTGTGACAGAACAAAAAATCCTTAGCTGGAGGCAGAAATCAGTGTACATGTGACAGAATGAGAGGCGCTTCTAATAGGCATTAAAAAATTAAGTTTCTAAGACAGTACATTGGCAGCAGGCATTTACTTTATCTGTACATTTGGGAGCACATTGAGGAGCAGCTTTTCAATCCAAAGGATCAAATCTGACACAATTCATCAGACAATAACAGTGAAATCAAAAAGACAGTAACTGGAAAATGTAATCCTCCCCTGAAATTCTCCTCAGCTCACCATCTGCTTCCATTCTATTACATCCCACTGGGGACTCACTGTCTTGCAACATCKCCTCTGGGTGGAATTGCCACAGATGTGGCAGGCAGGGCTGCTGGCTCTGCTGCAGGAGCCCAGCCAGGCTTTGGGGGACACGAAAGGCAAAGTGACACAAGAGCATCCCRTGAGGAACAGGGGAACCCACACCCAGCACGTCACAGCAGAGCTCACAGAACCCAGCCAGGTTCTCCTGCARGGAAAGCAGCAGGGCTGAGCCAGCACAATGGAAAATTTACAAGCATTTAACTGCAGAGGTTATTTCCTCAGAATGCCCTCAAACACAAGCAGTGCCTGCAGTTGTCAGAAGTGTTTTGCTGACACAGAAATGCATTGTTGGTGCCTAAGACGTGTGTGGAAGCTCTGTGACAGGAATTTCTTTGAAGGAAAGTGCTCCGAGCCATCTGGGAAGAATAGCAGCCAAGCAGGGCTGACTGAAATGCTATTTTCAATCCTCCACAACTCCACTAGACTAAAATGGTGGAAATTCTATTTTAAAAGATATATAATCCCTACAGCATAGAGAGAACAGGGAATGCTGAGATCTATCAATTCTCCACTAGAGTTTAGGACATTGCTACCAACCCAAATGCATTATCAAAGGTTATTCTTTATATATTAACTTCCCCCTATCTTTACTTATTTTTGTGTGAGGTATGCCACACACCTCACAGCTCTGGGAGCTTGAGGGGAAAAAGAATCTGTGTTTTCCTGYTAATTTGTTCTTGGTTCTCTACAATTCAAAGTGCATGTTCTTTGAGCAGGAGGTGTAAGGGACYATTTCTGCTCCCAAAGAGAGTCCCACCAGCAGCACAGGAACAAAGAGGAATCTGTTTAATTTATTCATCTGAGTTTCATCTGCAGCTGAGTTCAGTGGGGCAGAAACAGAATCCTGAATGCCCCAACCATCTTGGGGCACTTAAATTGAGTTCAGCTGTCAGCAGAAAATCTGAGTCGTGCCCAGGTGAAGAACAGAAAGTTTGTATAAAGAAATCTTCCTATTATTTTGGGTACTCTGTGTTTATTCCAATAACTATCAGACAAGCTGYTCTACCCAGAAACAGAAGTGTTGGCCTGGTGTGGGTGAGTTCCTTTGCCCTCCAACCCCATTTTCCCAGAATTTATCCCCCTGAGCTCCAGCCCACCAGGTGTGGCCTCACCTTTCCCCACCCCAACAGCCCCAGGGGGGCCAGGTCACATTTTTGAAGTCAAATCTGTGTGGAACAGTTTCTCCCATTAAGCCACAATYCTTTGGGAACTGACAATTCCTGCTGGTGTTGTGATAAAGTTGATCAGAGATTTATTCAGGACAGGATAAAAGCTGCCTGCAAGGGCCCTTCCCTGCTGAAACATGGAAGCACCACAAAACAAGCAGGATCTAGAATGACCCTGCCCACCACATTGGCTCCAAACCCTCCAATTTTTAGACAATGACACCTTTTAAATTCTATTAGGAGAACCATTACTTCATACCTTGCTAACAGTAAATAAAAAATTGTTTTCAGTAATAATGTATTATATACCACAAAGGAGTCTTCAAGGAATTAACAAAAATGAATTTAACTAAAATTTCCCAATTTTTTTCCTGCTCAAGTTTTTTTTTTTTTCATTATTACTAAGTTGAAATCTCATGATCACTTCAAAATATATTAATAAATCTCAAGCCAGGCAAAGGAAAGAGATTCATGTTACTATTCATATTTTAAGATATATTATGTGTTAAAATCCATTTGGTCTTTTACTGAAATGCCAGAACATCGAAATGCTGAAATGCTTGCACCTCATTTTTGCAAAAGGTCATGTTGATTTTTCATGATGAAAAGTTCATACCTTCCCACTTAGCAAAAATGGGAGATACAACAAAACCAAAATATGTTTAATGAGAAACTTCTGACGTACTGAATTCATGTTGTCTCAGACTGGGTAAACTAAAGCAGAAAACAAACAGTTCTTTACAACAGCTGGCAAGGATCTTAACATGCAAGAAAACCAGGAAACTCCTGAAGCCTTTACAAATCCATTTGAAAACCCCTCCATCAGATTCATTTCAGTTTCTTGAAGTCTGGGAGCCTCCAGGGATTTTGGACCCATTAAAAGCCTGTGACAATGCATCAGTTTAGACAGATTTGGAAGGAACATAAATTCCTTTTTTTTTTCCATCATTTGTTCTACTCTAAGGTCTCTCTTTAATTTCTTACTGAGTGATGAACGTACATCTATTGAGCCTCAATGTGTGATAGGATATTACCTTTCTTACTTTGTAATGCAAATCCAATAAAGCATTAGGAATGTTCTAAATAAACTCTTCTAAATACAAGAGTATTTGCTGTATCCGTTATTTTTCTGACAAATTATTTTTGTGGAATTATTATTCCASTTGTGTAATGCAAAGCATGATTATATTAAATTAATTGGAAAACTATGCTTTGCATTTGCACAGTTTCAGTATTTTATTTCCTTCATAAATGTTTGAAAACTGTGGTGCTTTGGGAAACCATTTAAGCACTGGAATACCTCATGAGCAGCAGCTCTCCCCATTCACATTCAGGAGCAGTTCTTTCAGGAGGACCATTACCAGAATGACTCACCTTGGTTTTAGAAAATCCATTTTAACCTAAGAACAAACTCACTGCTTGGAATTTCAAAACATCCTGGCACAACRGGGTTTTTATGTATTTCAAATTCCAATATGCTGTGTTTCCCCCCTCTCCTCCCACTGCTGCTGTGCTGTAAATCAATTAAATGTTTGTCTCCCAGCACCAGCCCTTCTAACAGGTTTGATCAAGGCAGTGGCCACTACCCTGAGAATGCTGGCTGKCTGCAGGGCCAGGGATAGGGAAAAATCCAGAATGTGGGATATCTGCAATGTCAAATATTGTCATCACTGGGAGCCTGCCCAGAATGGGTCCCAGCAGCACAAGCCCTGGTGACACAGAGTGAATGTACCTGGGAACTGCAGCCCCTGAGGGCAGGGAGTGCCTGGATATGGATTCAGGGCTACCCAAACACAGGGAATWATGTGCTCTGACTGCATGATTCAGAGGGCTGAACAAATGCCTTATTAAGCTAGGTCATACTACACTATATACCTTACTAAAACTGTACTATACTGTCAGAGCCCAGGACATCCCTSWGGSTGCCCTGGATGGCTCCAGCCCCTGCCAGGGGGCTCAGAGACCTGGCACAGAGCCCAAGRCACCTTGACTTTGATTTTGACCCATGGAGTAAATKACMACCTTTATATGAAGAATTACAARTCAAGASAGTTTAAGTAGAATRATAGTTAGTTTGTCACAGGGTGAAAAGTAGAATTTTGGGGTTTTTAGAATGGAGGTTCGGGGTCCCAAGATGGAGGAATTTGRGCATGTTCTGTCCTTTCTTCTTCTYCTTCCTAGCCTCCATCTTCTGGGTGATGGTGGCACTTTTGGATTGGTTTAGGGTAGGGACAAACTGTCTAACATAGGTGATAGGTATTGGGAARTTATTGTAAATAAAGTGCACATGTTCTTAGTATAAAAGACAACACCACCCCAAGGGTGGGCAGTGTGCYRTGGACTGACCTGCTGAAMAGACCTCAGCAGGCCAGGGAAAGAATGGTATAGAAAACWGAAAATAATAAACAACCTTGAAAACCACAGCTGAAGAACTCTGGCTCCTTCTTTGACTGCYGGGCTGGGAAAAGAGACTTTTTATGTATCTTGGGGTCACTCTGACCAGCAGAGATTCCGAGACTATRCTAAAGAGATACTAAAGAAAAACCCATGACTGTCTCCAACCATCACAACACAGCTTTGACCCAATTGTCCAATCAATCCAAACAACCCTCACTTAGGGTTAACAATCTCCATAACACATTCCACATGTGCCAAACAACAGRAGCAGTGAATAGAGATAAGAATTKTTTTCTCTTCTCTGAGTTTCTCACTGCCTTTCCCAAGAAATATCCTGGGAGAGAGAATTATGTGTGTGAATACCACATCTGGATCCATCCTGGCACTGGAGCTGTCAGGGGGTGGCAATGGAATGGTTTATCACCCTCCTTTAGGATCATCCCAGCAGCAGAATGCTGGGAGCACCTCATTATGTAAATTGCTGTGTTAATGAGCCCCACCTCTCCTGAGCAGGACTCCGTGTCAGGACTGCTCCCACCTGGGTTTTGGGACATTCTGGGACATTCTCTGTTCCACTCAAGGTGACAGCAGCACCAAAGGCATTGGGTTATTATGGGATGTGATGCTGTTCTCTGGTCCCACTGCCCAGCTGTGTCACCACACAGATCCCTGCTGGGGCTGCCAAAAACGGGATTTTCATGAGCTGTTCCTGCCACCAGAAAGGGTCCTGGAGATGTGAGGGCTCGAGAGCTGCCATGATATCCAGCCAATGCCAGGATCCCCCATCAGTGCATGTACCCACACCCACCATCCCAGGCCTTGATCCTACAGAGACCTTTTTACACTTCTTTTCCTCTTGCAATAATAGGAAAAACCAAGCCCATCACCTTCACTCATTTTCCCCCTATAATTCACCTTGGCTGCAATGCCCTTCCCAGTTAATAAAACTGAGACTGGAGATGTGTTATGATTCCAGCCACATCATCTTATTGTCATCTCTTATCTTAGATTTAGACCATAAGCTTTATGAGGCAATGTCTGTGTTTCTGGGCTGATTTTATACAATGGCTGCTGCACAGGCTTAATTCAAAACTGTGGCTCCTAGGAATTGTCACTAGTGATAAAAACAACTGTATTAATGAGCATGCATTATCAATAATATCATTAGTGCTATTCTCTGATAAATGTCATYGTTTCAAAATCAATGTCAGGCAATTATTTTAAAATATACACTGGATGGATTATTTTCTAATAACCCTACAAATGTGTGTCTTGGTCAAACAAAGAGACAAATTCAGCTCCAGCTAAGCATGAAATACTCTGTAATGTTTTCATTATGAGGTTACATATGAGGCTGTTCATTAGACAGACTAAATAAGTAGACGATAAATAAAAATTGAAAGAGAGAAATGTTCAGGGCATCAGGATAAACTCAGCAGAGCTTCTAGCTTTTTCCTGATAATCCAGCCCTGCTGGATTCCTGCAAGAAGACCACTGCTGCTGCCCTTTGCCAGCTGGAGCTGTCCAAGCAGTCCCCAGCTCCTGCCTCGTGTCCTCCCTGCCCTTGGGGTCAGGGTCTTCCCCACCAAGCCCAGCTTTGATTTGGGCTTTAATGAAAACCACTTCATGGTTAATAATTTATTGCTGTTCTCTCTTGGATTATTGGTTTAAGTGCAATTAATTGATGACTAATGACAGRAAAGCTGGGATAAAAAACCTTCTCTCTTTTGTGCTGTCTGCACTCTCTGCCACGGAAGCAAGCTGGGTTTGCCACCTATTTCTTCCAGCTAAGTAATGATCATTTTGAAAGAGCATTACCAGTGTTTCTGGGCTATATATAGAGATACACGTGTAGCTGTGCATTAGGCACCATCAGTGAGCTTCTTCCTTCACTTATCATTTCTACCATGAAAGAAAAAGATGAGGCTAATATATACAGAGCATTTAAGAGTATTTGTTTCCCCTGAATGCACTCATTTTGGTGATATTCATCATCATTAGGCACAAGGTTTGCTTCCTTTCCTTTTTATTTTGGTGAAGAAAGCTTTCTCCCCAGCAGTATTTGCACTTGTACAGATTTGGATCCTCCCACTGGTGGAAGCTGTATGTACTAGCTGGATTCAACGAGTGAATCGAAATTACAGAAATATGTACATAAATATTCATCTCTTCAGGCTGTTTTCACCTCCTTTCCCCTCGAAAAAAAAAGCTGAGTGCTGTAGTCAGTGGATTAAGGCACACAGAGCAAGGATGGGGAGGAATCAGGTATCAACTTCCCAGTGCCCAGAGCCATTGCAGTGACCTTGTCTGTCACAGCAAAGGGCTGGGGACACTTGATGCTTCAATCAGCTGCTCCTTTGTGCCATCCCAGGGACAGAATGTCTCCCGTGTGAATGAGGTGCATTGGCATTTTGCTTTCTCTGCTTTTATAGGAATTAGGAGCATAGAGAAGTGTCCTTCCTAGAAATTAGGCTATCTAACAACTTGGGGTTTTCTGAGTGATTTTTTAAATAAGTGAAACCAAATATCCTTTTTTCCTTAACTAGCAACTATTATTTCTGTATCTTGAGGACTAAGAAATATTAGAGATCATTGCTCTACCAGAAACAGTYACCTGCAGGCTGCTCAAAGTAGGATAGAAAATTATTTTGATGTTTCTGCATATAAAGAATTTGGGATTAAAATTGCATTTATCAACACTGAACATGACAGTGTCTCTAGAAGTCATTACACCAGTCAGTGACAGCACTCTGAATCTAGAAGTTATTAGTGTAAGGAAATGCCCATTTTGGCCCAGCTCTGCAGACAGAGCTCTGTGAAGGGGCAGAGGGGATGAAGYGCAGCTGCAGGGCACCCCGTGTCACAAAGGACACACTCATGTCCTGCTTGTGCAGGAAGAGGCTCAGCCTTCCCTTCCCTTGCCTGTCCTTTGCAGCATTAAACCCATTTGTTACAACTGTAGATTGTCCTCTAGACACTCACCTGCACCTGGACATTAAACCTGCCTTCCTGAAATACCCAGCTCCAACAAGCAATGAAAGTACAGTGATTGCTGCAGTTTTCTTGGGTGGTTCTCTTTGAAAGTTGCTCTATGTTGGCATAAAATGTATCCATGACCTCAGAAAATTTCCTGAACACTGACTTGAAAATGAAAATTCCCATCACAAAAAAAAAAAAAAAAAATCTTATCTGCTTCTTCTGGAAGTAGCGGATGCAGGGAGATTAAATGACTTCACCAAAGAAAGACAAGAGTCAGGTCACTCCCTTTAGACCCTTAATATGTCAGATACACATTTCATTTTTTGTCATCACCAACCAYGGTTCACAAGGACACCTGACAAGGTAATTTAAGGAATGTGATTGAAAATTTTCATGGAGTAAGGAACCTCAACATGTTTTTAAAGTGCAGGAGAGTTAGATGCCTAACACATACCTTGATCTGGATTTCCCCTACAAGCAACTGAACAATTAAAGGACAAAAAAAAATATTAACAGCCATTCAGTGTCATTGTAGCCTGGAAATTAAAATGCCTTTAAAAATAAAGATAGCTCAGGCGATCTTTCTTTTTTTTTGGTAAGAGGAGATCCATTATTATCCAGCAACATTGGAAAAAGGTTTTTTCTCCCACTGGCTCTATCAGATTACAGCCCTCCATCACTTTCTCTCTTCACTTAGTGATGGCTGGGTTTGGGCAAATGTCTGCAATAAAACAGTTCCTCTTTACAGAGGAAAGCAAACAACACATGGTAAATTTAACACAGCCAATCCTCTCCCCCTCCAAATGACTTTCATTGCATTTGCTCCTGATAGTAAGTGACAGCTGTGTTTAACGAGCTGGAAGAACAGGTCAATAAAACATATATAGAAATAAAAATATAGATCTGCATGTTGCTCAAGTGTCTATGCCATACATGCAGGCATTAAGGCAGCTCATGGTGTTTTACCCTCCTGCAGGATTTTATCATAATGACAGAGCACCGCAGGTTCCATCAAACAAGATTAAAGATTATTTCCTCACACAATACTGCCAGTAATTCCTGAGTGTTTAAAAAGCATTTTTCAGATCTGTAGATTGGTTCAGATGATCAGAGACCTCACCAAGGATGTCCTTGCCTGGCTCTGTGGAGTTCATTACTCCAGGAGCCCCTTGCCTGGTCCAATGCTGTTTTCCTGCTACTTCCCAAGGAAGAGTTATCTCCTGGAATCAGCTGCTCTGCACATTTTAGGCAAATAAACATTTCAAAATTACAAACCTAGAGGGCTGAGAAGCTGCTAAACCCAAATWGTTTTGAGAGCTATTCCTAGGGAGCACTGTAGCATTTTCCTGCTGTGGAAAACCCAAGGTTTTCCTACACAGTTGCTATTGGCAGAACCAACACCAAGGATTTGCCTGACACTCCCCAGCACTTCCAAGACCCAACTTCCTCTCTGGAWGTTTATTCTCAGATCTTCTCTTAGCCCCAGAAATTGAGGCTTTCTTAAAACAATGTACTCAGAAAAAATGAAAAAAAAAAAAGCAATAAAGGCACAAAGTTACAATTTCAGTGCTTAAAGAGCATTTGAACACCATTAGCTCAGTCAAGGATATTCTCCAAACTGAGAGAATGTGAAATTCTCTCAACCAAGAATAATCCAGGAGCCCAGCACAGCTCAGACCAACAGCTCAGAGCTTCCAATTGCACACTTAGGAAGAATCCTGGCAATAAAGTTCCTAAATAACCACAGCAGGATAATGATCTCAGAGCAGTGTGGAGGCAGCTGGGATTGTAACTTGAAAGAATCAAACTTCTTGGCTCTATTTTTCATGTTCACACACAGGCCTGAAAAAGCTGAGTCGATCCTTTCAAAAGTGAAGTTAATGAATTAAAGTGTAACACTGAAGAATTTATTAAGCATTAAGGAAAGGATCAGAGCAAATGATCCAAATGCTGTCTCTGTGAGAGTAAAGGGAATGCCTAATTAGCTGTGGCTTTGCACCCTCACACACAGAACCAACCAGCACACCCTAGGTTTGCTTTCAGATCAAAACCATGCCTGAAATGTTCATAAGAAAATAAAATTTGTCACATGCTGAATGAAATGAGTGAGTCTGCCACCTAACAGAGACCACTATTAGATTCCAGAGCAAGAAGAGAATCCTGGCACCACATCAAGAAGGAAGAACATGCAGGTTTTGAATGTCTGCATAGGGTAAGTATTCCCAAAAAAGCTCAAAAGGTGCAGGCAGTAYATCAGCAGTCACCTACTCCAGCCATTATTAGAGACATTAAATTAATAATTAATGACATATGGAGTCAATTCTACCAGAACTGGGGGCTCACCCAAAGTTTTGACACTGGTACAAGAGGAGAAGCCAGGGGAATGGCCCAGAGCACAGTGAGACACACACAGCACCCAGCTCTGTCCTTACCCCTCCCAGTTCTGCCTCAGACTTACACCAAGAAATTGAAAATCCTTTTTAACTCGTTTCTGGAAGAGAGCAAAATCTGCCAGAGATGGTTTTAAATGCAATTGTTTGTGAAGAGCACAAGGACCCAGACACAGCAGTTTCAAGGGAAGGAGCAGCTCTCAATTTACCTTGGAGCCTGTTATGGTCCCAGGCAGAAACTTCTGCACTCCAGCATTTCTGTGGAACCACTGGGACAAGGGAGAGCGTGATATATGTTCTCCAGTGTGATATATGGTCTCCTCRAGCCAGGTCTCATAGCTTTTGGAGATTTATATCACACCTGAGATAGCTCAGCTACCTTAGAAGGCATAAAATCAGCTGGATGGCTTCTGTGGTAGTGTTGGAAACAGAAAAGTTTCAATAAAAGGCAAAATAACAAAACTCTTYACAGAGAAAAMCCAAGCCAGKTGCWAGAGGTYCTTGCCCCTGGTAAAACACCCCACAAAAGCAATTAGTTCCTTTGTTGTCTTCTTTTTCTARTAAATTGCTCAGGTGGGACTTTTTGGCTCCTGTCCCATTGGCCATCCTTAAGTTTGAGGTGAAATCCCCCAGGTCCTATGAGGTGTCTTTACCTAATTGAGGAGAGAAACTTCTGGGCTTTTTTCCTTTGTTTAGGAGTCCCCCAAAAGAATTTAAGGGTTTGGTCCCTGCCTTAATCTTCTACAAGGCGGCCACATTCTACAAGAGTGGGGCTGATTTTTCAGCACTTTGCTGGAGGGAAGGGGAAGGGGAGAGGGGAGGGAGCGAGGGAAGGGAAGGGAAGGGAAGGAGGGAAGGAAGGGAAGGGAAGGGAAGGGAAAGGGAAGGTGAAGCGGAGGGAAGCGGAAGGGAGAGGGAAGGGAAGGGAAGGGAAGGGAAGGAGGGAAGGGCAGGGAAGGAAGGGAAGGGAAGGGAAGGGAAGGGAAGGGAAGGGAAGGGAAGGGAAGGGAAGGGAAGGGAAGGGAATCCCCCGAGTGTCTCCAAACCTCCCAACATTGTCTGGCACCCTGAATATTGATGAGGGCATTATTAAAGTGGCAAACGCAGTCCAAAGAGCAAAACTATWTTAGGTTATTTCCACTTCTGTTCTATAAACTGGCCAGGCTAAAGAGAGCCCAAACAACCCTCTGGAATACTGAGCAGTTTCCAGTGAGGTTTCAACAGAAATTGAGCAGATTTCCATCCCTCTCAGAGAAACAGTGGGGAGCTGAGCAATCTGAAAACCAGTTTCTTACCCAGAAAAATGAACTGATTTCCCTCTCTTTGAAATCTCTCCAGGTGCACTACAGACAGTTCATCCAGATGCACTGTGATTTTCCTGTATGTGTTATGTTTGCATGTGGAATTTGAGTGTTGAGCTCRGAATTGCTTTGAAGCTGCCACAAGGACTCTGTAAACTTGTTTTAACAGATTTTATTTTTTTTAAATTCCACATCCCACTGAAAGTCTGATCAATCTGGGGTTCTACTGTCAATGAAAATTTTCAAACTTCACTTAGAACAAGATGAGAAAGTGACATGCTGGTGGCATTTGTTGTTTTAGTTGCCACAGCTGTAACAACTGTGTCTCTTAATTTGACTCTGCAGTACTTGAAAAGGCTCATTGCTGAGCAGTTACAATTTCAACTTGCATCTCAGCCAAAGTCAGACCAGGGACTCTCTATTTGTTGTGCCATTTAGCACCTACAGAATTTTCAAGTGTATCTTGAGCCACTTCTCCAGCAGGAATGCAATTTAATCACAATTATGGCTCTGGTTTCTGGTCTTAGCTCTGACCAAGGCACTTTGATGTTGTGTAAAGTTCTTTTACCAAGTTCCTGAACTCTGKAGGAGCCAGGGCCCCCTTCTTGGTGTCCTTCATGGGTATAAATCTATTCCATTTCATACTATTTTACAGAATTTGGTGCATCCTGTGGCACCAATATATTATATAATATTGCCGATGTTGGGAAGATAACAGAACTGCCAGACAATAAGCATTTTTAATTATCTAAATGATTTTTTTTTTTTACAAATAGTTAGTAATTCTTGGTAAATTGCAAAACTGAGATTTATCATGCTAAAGGATGCAATGAAAATATTTGATACAGAATATTAAACTACCAAATAAAGTTAACTAGCCAGTTTTCATTAAATAGCAGGGAGGATTATGATGTAAAGAGCAGCTAAAGTCCTATTCTGGCCTTATCAATGCAAGGAATTTTCTCAATAACATTCTGAATTGCAAGCTCAAGCCTTGATAGCTCAGTCAATATTCTTAACSTGAATTTCTTCATCATTCACAAAGCTTTGAAAATCAAAAGTGGGCAAACCCCACAGTTTTCCAGTGGATATAGACACATAAATCAGTGGTTGCTGTGTTATTCAGCCAGGCAATGTTTCCCCTAAAAGGAACGACAAAGAATGCTTTGCCCTTCTATTTCAGAACAAAGAGAGCAACAGCTAAAAATTAAAATCTCATCATTGCAGCATTCTAGAAATTATTTAAAACAATCCACATCTCAACAAAACTGTGTGATTTCAGWGTAGAATTTCCTARCATATTCAGTTTATTCAATGTAGGSAAAGTAAAAATATTACATTGTAGCCCCAGTTTGCCAATGCACCTCAGTTCTGCAGCATGAAATTTGAACACTGGTGTGGCCAGAGGTGTGTACTGGGCAAGGATTTAACTGCTTTCCTCAGTGACTTGTAATGCATGGCTATCACAGACAGAATAAAATCTGCCTGATTAAGAAAACTCTGGAGGGAATCTCAAAATTAGTCTCTTAATGACTCTTATAATTTTAAAAATGAGATTAAAAAGTTAAAGAAATKATAAAAAATGAACCACCTTACAATGTGTTCTTTTATTGGGTCTTTGATTAAATGAAATCTGAGAAGGGATGACCCGTGAATAATTGTCAGCTCATTTTAAAACCTCTGCTCTTTCCAGCTTGCTATTCAGTCTCCCTGAACTTCTAAAGTGTTTAATTAAAAAAAATGATTGGACCAAATCTTTAAAATTGTTCTATAGACCTTGAATGCTGAAACAGAATAAGTTACCAGGCTACCTTATTCCACAAGCAAAAGAGTAGAAAAATAACCACTCAAACATTCCTATTTTCTTTCAAATGAAGCCCTCCCTGGGGAGGGGGCATCATCCTCTGCTGGAGCCAGCTGCAGTTCTGCCTTGCAGAGAGCAAATCCTGATTGCCACAACTGCATTTGTTGTACCAAAACATTTGATGACTGAGTTTTACCCATTTCTCTGCTCTGCCAGARTGAACAGGGCTGGTTTCACCACTGCTCAGGGTGTGACAAGGTGGGSTTTGGTTGGACTCGGTTTTAGAGGYTTTCCCAACCAAAATGTTTCTGTGATCAGTCAGAAACTGTCTCACGCCACACTCGGTGTCCACTGACAGCAGGAAAAATGGTTTTCCATGTTGTGTGCCCTGGGATCCACCCAGCAAGGCACAGCTGGAGGATTCCTGYCCTTGCTCAGCCCCTGGCACMAGGCTCAGAGCTCATCTCTCAGAACATTTCTGGCCAACCCAACTCTGGGAGCACCTTCCTGCACCATGAGGGCAAAGAAAGAATTCCAGCAGAGGAAGATGGTGTTGCTACTCTMATAGCACATTGATAATTCTCTCTAGTTGTTATTATTTCCCATTTTAGGGAATTGGGACTTAGCAGTTGACTTAGGAGCTCTGGTATTCAGGGGCTATAGAGAATGAGAAATGCCAGGTTGCCAGGACAGCTGAAGCTCTACATCATACTGTGCTACATTTCTTGGGCACGTCCTTAATTTCATGAATTGTCCATTCAAATCAACTGCTCTTATAAAATACCTTAAAAAACCCACCTTGTGCAATCTTCTCTCAGCTCGAGGACGGCCAGTTCTAATCAATGTCACTGCAGAGCCCAAGCTGATTGTTTATTTAAATATTCCAACTATTTCACTTTCAGAGAGCAGTACATGGTGTTTTGCTTATTTTCTTTGTTTACCACTTCTCTTTCTGATTCAGGGTTTTAAAACCAGTAAAACTGAATATATTATCTACACTGGAGAGTSTCTTTTGTTCCCTCCCTCTCTCCCCACTCTGAGAGAATGTTAATTCTGCTGCCAGGTCAGCTCTGGTGATCTGATGCCAACTCCCCAACCTCTATCTCCTGATAATAATTTTTTAAACAATAAAGATAAAACCAATTGTAACACGTTTTTGTAAGAGCCCAGGAAAAAAAAAAAGCCCATATTTAAATTGCTGCACTGACTTGAAAGTTCAAGGAAGCAGAAAGAAGATGATTATGCTCCTTTATTTTCAGATTTTGATATCCTGGCAGGCACACTCTGACACTGCAAACATGCTCTGCCTTATAATGCTACACTTAGTGATGAAATTTAAGGACATTTTTAAAGTTATATAAGGAGATTTATCGACAAGGAATTCAAAACACTGTCTTTGTAGACTTTATTTTATTGCTAAGTTTAATTAATGTTTCCTTCAACCTTGATCTAGATAATTCAGTCCCTTGGGAGGAGGATGAGGGGAAATCGTTCAGAAAAAAAAATATCTACAGCTCTGAAAAATAAACTTTTAATTAAGTCCAAGAAAACCCAACCAATCACAAAATCTAAACTCAAGACAGAGATAAAATGGAGTCATTTGCATTTTCTAGAGTAACTTCAAACAATCTGCAATCAATGCACAGGGTGTCCAGATTCCTTCAAATGATGCAGAATTGCTCAGCACTAAAGCCAGCAGGGAATTTCAGCTAACACCTTAAATGTCTATTCTTGTGAGAACTAGATTCCAAACCTCCACCACTCCACYCACAGATGGAAATGCTTGCAGGTTTAGATGGTCAGGAAGCTCTCAGCTAGAACTCAGTGGGCTCAGAGCAGTGTTAAGGAAGGTCACACAGTGTCTGCACAGCCTGGTGGCACAGGGCAGCAGTGCCAGGGCAGGGCTAACATTTACTGATAATTCCTTGTTATTTGCRGCCCCAGGCCTTCCTCTCATTTCAGAGCCCTGACATTTAACTGACCTTGACAGATTTCTCTTTGCATGAATTTGTCCAGTCTCACTTTTAATCTAGGTAAACTTTATCAACCGTAAAATCTGACAGGAAGAGATYCCATGGCTTAATTAGAGGTTGTGTTAATCAGCAGCTCCTTTTGTTCTGAAGCCACTGCAGCAATTTCCTTTGGAGTGTCCTACCCCTTGCAAGAGAAGAGACAATGAACTCTCATGGTCTCTTACTGCTCACACTTCCACTCAGGTGCTGCAGATTTTTGCCACAAACTCCCTCAGTCACCCTTTTCTAGGCTGGAGAGGTTTTTTTGTGATTCCCTCAAGCAGAAGCTCACACATCACAATGTTCACACAATGAATGGCTGTGGGAGTATTTGCCATCCCCATGTAGACTCCACACWCATTCCAAGTTTAAATAAATTCAGCTGAAGGAGAAAAATCAAGCCTTGAAAAGCCTTTGAGAGAAGCCAGYGTGGTTAAGGGGAGCCAGCACAGATTTAGGCAGGGCAGGCTGTGCTCAGCAAACCTCCTGGAGCCTTGTGAAGACATTCCAGGTCAGAGAAACCCTGTRCTCATCCTGCAGGCAGTTTTCCCAAGAGGATTTGGGAAAAATCTGCATCAGAGATAAAGGCTAGAGGAAAAAACAGGGCACAGGATCCAGGAGGGCAGAAGGAAGGAGCAGGAATTTCACTGGACTTCTGCACTGCCTGGTCCCTCCCCAGGTGTGATCCCAGCCCTCCCTGGAACTCAGCATTCCTGGGACASCACAGACCTCAGGCACTGCAGAATCAGCAGAGAACAGCCTTTACAGGAAACTGCTGATTAATTTTATCTGATTGAAATTAGAGAAGCAACAGAGCAAGGTGAGCAAAGTGTAATTACTGTGGCAAAGCAAGCTCAAGGTACCTCCCTGAGTGGGGCTCAGCAAGGACACGAATAATACATTTCTACCACTTCTGGAAGTCATTAAATATGTGTCAAATTGTGTTTCAAGAACTTATCCACCCATTTCCAGCAGCCAGGTCTGTGAGTTCATGGCATGGCACTACTTGAGATGTTGATCTGATAAACATTTCCTCTAAATGGCCTCAAAGCAGCCAGCAAAAATACTGAAAATAAATCAGAATTTTTTCAGGTGTATTTTTATTGCTATCACCAGAATGTGTGAGAAATACATGTATTTTCCTCACACACTGGCATCCTAATATGAAGATATCAAGACAACATACTTTTTTTGTCTTTTTTGCACAAAGGAGGRAAATCTAGCAGAATGACTTTGTTTATGGAACAGTCTGGGATTTTTGTTATGGCAAGATTGGGCCACATTACACAAATATATGAGGTTCTAATGTACCATCCTCAAAGCCCTTGGATACTGATAGGCAGCAATGGAGAGATAATTACAACTTTTAAGAGAAGGAACAAAGAAATATTCCCCYACTGAGTAGTATAAATTCAAGGCTAATAAGTAGTTATTAGTATCACACAAGTGGAACTGTGTAAATTATGCAGAAAAAGTATTTACAGATCCATTTCAGTTTCCAAGTGAATTACTTTCAGCCATGTGCTGGATGCTCACTTTCATAAAAAATTAAAGCTGTTGTGTTTTGCTACAGAAACACAGCTCRTGAAGAGGAAGTTTTTAAGTTTCATTAGACAGTGATGTTATTGAAAACAGGTTTTGAATCTTTACCAAATATATTCACGTAGGTGCTTGTGTACCCAACCAATTAAGGTCTGGGAAGTCCATGCAGTGCAGCATTCTAAATCATTCATTGCAAGAATCAAGCTCAAAGTTCCAATCTGTACAATAAAGTTTACAGAAAACATTTCTCAGAAACATCTGAATAATTAATACACAGCTGAGAGAATCTCAAGCCATTCTGCAAGTGGAAAAAAAAAAAATATTTCCTATGAATTATTCATTTAGCTCTGCATACAACTCTTTTCCTTAACCCAGGAGGATTTACTCTTTTTAGGTGATTATCTGCCACAGTGGCTCTGCTACACTGGAGCTTAAGTGATGCTGTTTGTGACTCTAGACTGGCTCCTGGGGTAGCCAAGCACTTAAAACCACAAAAACAGAGTGGAGGAGGCAGATGTTGGGGCTATTCTGTTCCACTACAAGCAGCCTGGCTGCCATCAGCTGGGAGGAGAAGAGGAGCTGCAGCTCCAACCTGCTGCTGGAAAGGTGCTGGGTCTGAGACACCACCAAGCTGGGAGTTCATTTTGGAAGCACAAAGGACCTTGATATTTGCCCTTCAGAGGCAATGTTTATTCCATCCTTCTCTGTAGGGTGGAAATAAACATTGCAAACCTTCTAGGAATCTTATGTTCCTCTCTTGTAGGAGCRAKGGGGGGTARGAGGGTTGGGATGGATGGAGAYRAGAGATCTCTGAMRSCAGRGCTTGGAACTTGGGGTTTATTGCAAAGGGCCTGGGTGCAGGGCCCTGCTGGGAGCTGCCAGCCACAGCTCAGAGCAGTAAAGAGAAGTAAAGAGGCATTGAGAGAGCAATGAAGAGTAAAGAGAGGATAAAGAGAGAAGACAGAAGAGTAAAAGAGAGAGCAAGGCTCCTGTTACAATACAAAAAATCTTCTGTGCTGAATATTCTAATTCTCACCGACCAATCTAGTACAAGATACAAATCCTATAGCATTTACACACAGCCTATAAGAATCATTACATCACCATCCTGTGTACATTTTAAACCCTAAAAATCCTCTTTGGCCCCTTCTGCCAAGCTGCAGGGTCTTGCTCTGACCCTTGGGCCTGTCTGCAAGCAGAGGGTTTGTTCCATCAAAAGGGGATCACCTTCAGCCAGCCACACCATTGTTTTCCAGTTGTTCAGTAACTGAGGGATCTCAAAGCTTGCTTTCATTTCAATCTCACTTATAGTTTCCATATTTCTCAAAATCTTTTGCCAGGCAATCAGATTTATAAGGCTTTCCTGTTTCATCTTCCCCAACTCTATTTTTTTTTTTTAAGTTTGCTGGGCAGCACAGGTATCCTACCCTGTAATACCTGTTGTTCCTTATTAGCAGAGACTAGCATTCCCTGGTTTTAAAACAAAAAACCCAGATGACACARTAAAATCTGTTCACTGGTGCAGCAGAAACCAATTACAGCACAGAAACATGAAGATTGAAAAGCAACAACTTGTGACTATTTGTTCTGGCTGTTTTCAGAACACAACAGCTGAGGTGTACTGGCATGTTCCAATTGTGCCTCTTTTTTTCCACAGCCCACCTTTCCCCTCCTTCCCTTTGCTTTAAATGAAGGCTGCTTTATCATGGGGTGGAGATGCAGCTCTCTCCAGAAAGCCAGGAAAGAAAGAGATACTGGAATTTCTGCTGAATGCAGAGAAGTAACAAAACAATGGTATAAAAGCATACGTGAAGTGCATACATCAAAGTCAAAGGAAATCTTTGTATTCTGCCCGTAATGCTTACAAGGTAAAGTGGCATGCAGATTTCTTATTTAATAAATTCCCACAGAAAATTAGTTTTTCACAGTGGGAAGAATTTCAAGGCTTGCTGCGATGARCAGGCAGGATCTAATCACTGCTCAGGCTTTGTAGATACACCAGGGTTTGCAGATATTTCAATGATCCAATTATTCTGTTGAGGCACAATCACCTTACCTGCATACTAATCAAGTCATATGCCAACATGAAACAACTCTGCCTTTTCTGGAAGCTCTAGACATGCACAGCTCCCTGGTTGACCTTCTGCCAATTACATTCATTTCAATTCCATTAGCTCATCTTTTGCCCAAAGGTGACATATGCACAAATCTATAGGGAAAATTGCCTGAATCAACTTTGCACTGCACAGGATGCAGGATGGTTGCTCAGCAATGTGAATAGGAGGCATTAAACTCTAAAGCTGGATGCAATTGGACACTAAATAGCAATGAATTTTTCACTCATGAAACCTCTTCAGAAACTGTAGTTACATTCCATAGAAAGGACAGGATCTGTTTATTAGAGGAAACAGAATCAATTATTCAGTTTTATACCCTGTGAATACCAGCTCAGAATGAGGATGAACAGAGCTGGGCTCCTTTCTGCTGGATCAGTATTTAGAGTCACTGTTGGGGTTCCCTTTTGGGGGGCTTCCTTCCCACCTGATGTTCYATTCTAATTCTTTGTAACTGAGATATTGGTAAACTGACTCCATTTGTCACCAGTAGAATTTTAAAGCATAGCAAGCAGAGATATCTTTAATATTACATTTTCCAGCAATGTTTTGTTATAAAAATGCTTGTTGTCTAGGCTTTCTAATAACAGCCTTCTCCTCAAAATAACAATGGGATTCTTTTAAATATTTACTGGAATCTATTCCAAAGAGTCATATCAACTTCTGAAAGTCACCAACATTTTGTCAGAACATTTCTGACAAAATAAACCCAGAAAACGACGCAAAAGCCGCAACATTTTTCAGGCTTAACAGCAGTGGCACTGGCTGTTCCTTAGTTTATAGACAACTGTTTTTACATCAAGTGCCTGCTCTGTCAGGAAATCTGTGCCCTTATGCAGTGCTGCAGAGTGAAAGGAGAATTCCAGAGGGTTTGCAGAGGATCCAAAGGCACCCCTGTGACCCTGGAGCTCATCATCACCCATGGGACAGCAGCAGCAGAGATGCTGTAGGGCCACCCCAGCCAGGTGTGAAATACTGCCCCTGATTAACAGGATTGATCAGTGAGCCTTCCCAAAACCCCCTCTGCTTTCCCCTTCCTGCCTCTTTCAAATTGTCATTGGCATTTTAACCTGCCCTGAGGACAAGGGCAAGTGGACAGGCCAGTGGTGACACCGGTGACTCTCAAAGCTGCTCCTGATCCTCTGCCATCGCTCACCTCTGGCACCTTCAACGTGGAGAAATCCACCTTTTTTTTTTTTTGGTTCTTCTACCATCCCTCATTTCTGGCACCTTGAACATGGAGAAATTCACCTTTTTTTTTAATTTAAATTACCCCTGCACAGCCTCACCTGCAGCACCAGGCCAGGCAGCAGCTGTAATTACTGCATCAGGAGTTGGTTAAATACTCCAAGGCACTCTTGAGGAGAACTCRGCTCCATTAAATGAGAGGGATAAAAGGCAGTTGGTTTTCTGTTTTCCTTCTATTTCATTTTTCATACAAGAAGCTTGTTCAAGGTGGTAAGGGAAAATACCTCCTCAAGAACAATACTGAGGTGAATTTCTATTGCTTTTTTTGTCCTGTAAGCTTCTTACAAGGAAAAAAAAAAGGAATCAAATAGATTCTCTGGAAGAATTGACTTTGTAGAATAATAACACAGAAGGAACACAAGAGGAGGACAGATGGATGAGATGCACATACTCCTAACAAAAGGATGCATTGTTTATTTATTTTTCAAGGCTATTTGTAACACGTGAGCGTCCCCAGGAAAAGCTTTCAAAAAGAGAATGGAAAGTGCTCACAATTGAGGAAAAATGCTCAAGTACTGCATATTTTACAATTATAAGTGTCTTTTCTGAAAAGAAAAAAGTCTGGAAAAAACCTATTTGTTTTTGCAGCTGCAGATATTTACTTAATTAAATAAATAAAAGCAGGTATAGCTCTACCATCTCCCCACAGAACTGACATGACAGCAAAGGAAATCCAGTAATTACAGAACTCAAGCAATTCCTAAATTTATAAGCATTATTAAGGAAATAAAAAATTTGTCTCCTGTGTAGATTTCCTTGATAAATCCCAACAGTTGTAGCTTTACTGGCTTTAATCTGAAGACCAGCTGAAGTCAGCTCATTCTGAAAGTATCAGATCCCTGTCAGAATTATCTATGCAARTCTGGGTGACAAGAGGCTGAGAGAAGGCAGTCACTTTTATACATTTTGTCACTTTGTCTGAATGACCTCTTCTTTAACATATCCACTTAACCCTACATCCTGYTATTTTATACAACAGCTTTTCTTCTGATTGTGGCAAAAAATCTATCCAGCTGCTGCACCCAGAACTGGATTATTGTGAACACTTCTTGTTTTTTGCTCAGCCTCCATTTATATCCCTATGCAGAATAGAGATTGCCAGGTGATCCTGCAAACAATTAAAATTTAAGTGAATTCCCCAAAGATATTTCCTTAGCATTAAAACAGGGCACCTCATAGATTTTCAAAGTGGACTTGTTCCTTGCTGTGCAAAGGAATTCACAATAGAATCCAGTTCTGCACAGATTCCTGATGAACTGAGCAAGTGAGGGGAGGCAGAGAGCTCTGACCTTGTGGGAGCCTCTGACAGGCTCTGCAAAGGCAGACCTGGGATTAGCTGCAGCTACAACCAGACATCCATGCACATTTCTGCTGGGATGCTTCCCAAAGAAGTCCCTTGTACCTTAATTACATWACATTAGCCTGATGTTTCTCTGAGTAATAAATACAGGTGGGTATTCTACACCCACTTGTAGAACAAGGAAGCATTCAGGAGTTGAAGGAGTGGGTCTGTGGAGCTCAGAGTGTCCCTAGAGTGGGCTGGGAGAGAGGAACAAGCCCTGGCAGAGCTGGCCCAGCATGGCCCAGGGAAGGGCTGGCACTCTGTGTCCTCACAGGGATCAGGGCTGTGGGTGCTGTGAAGAGCTCAGCTGGTGCAATGAACTCCAAAGGGAAGAATTTGGTGAGGCARAACAATTATATTGTATTTTTAGATCCATATTTATATATACATGATGCCTTGGTGTACCATTCACATTCTCTGAAAAAATCCCTTCACCCAGGGTTTTTCTCCTGGGAAGCTGAGAGGCCTCAGAGAAAAGGAAACCAATTCTTATCTAATTTGCTTCTCCTGTGTTGTGCTCATGTGGAATGTGTTTGGAGATTGTTTACCCACAGGTGATTGTTCCATTGGATTCTGCTGTGAGTTGTTTTCACTCTTTGGCCAGTCAGGGCCAAGCTGTGTCAGGACTCTGGAGAGAGTCAGGAGTTTTCATTATTATCCTTTTAGCCTTCTGTAAGTATCCYTTCTGTATTTTTTAGTGTAGTATAGTATTCTTTAATATAATATAGTATTATAAAGTAATAAATTAGCCTTCTGAGAACATGGAGTCAGACTCATCATTCCTGCCTTCATCCCAGCAAATACAATACCTTGGTGTTCAGAGTTATACACTAACGCACTACAGCATCTGAATCATATAAAAGCTAAAATCTTCAGACACACAGACACATATTCTAATATAAMACATATAATTCTATAACTCATTGTTCTAGAAGTATCTCAATAAAATTCTTTTTCCTGCCCTCTACACAGCAATATTGCCTGGCCGTGATTTTCAGGTGGAGCAGCCATGGAAGTGCTGTCTGTAGGGAGGATGCAGAGCTCTACAAGCAGCCCCTTCCTGCTCACAGGGTGCTTCTCTCTTGGCTCWAGGTTTAGAGAAGCTTTAAGGATTAAATTATTCCCAAAAGATTTCCCWGGGCTTTTTATAGTAGTTAAAAATAACTTTAAAATTGAGAACACTGAAGCAAAAATTCTGTGGAGAATTTTTAATTGAATTTTAACTAGCTGTGGATTATTGAAACATTTAGTGAATAAAACACTGATTCTTGAATATCAACAGTTTATTTTTGTTCACTTAACTTGTTGTATAGTAAGAGGCAATATAACTGGAAGATAAAGAAATAYTTTAGTTGCTCAAACTTATTTGTGTATTCCTTCCACAAGTGCCTTCTTGGTGTTCAACTTCTTGCCCTTTGTAGATTCATGAACATTTACAAAACATATCAAACACAAATATCTAAATATTGTCTGCTATGAGGCTGAGTTCAGTGACTCGGGAAAGAGGCCTCCACAGAGCACTGCACACAAAGCAGAAAAATGCTAATCAATAATATTAATTATATTATTATTATTAATTATAATAGTGGGTTATATTTATATAGCACTTCCCTCAGTGTGGGAATTAGAAAAACAGAAACTTCCACAGACACAAGAAGGTTTGATCTGCAATCTTAGAAGAAGCTTGGATTGGTGTAAAAATAAAATACGCAGACACTAAGCAGAAAAGTCATAAACTTGTGTTTCTGTGGTTGTAAGTAAGAAAATGCCTTAGGTAAGTGAGAAACTGCACTGATAAAATGGTGAAGGGTTTATAGTGTAGGGGTGTGGTTGTGTAGAATAAGCAAAGAGTTTAGAAGTTAGAATAGAGGCATTTGTGTGCATGTGTGACAATAGCCCATTAGGCAAAATATCTGCAGTGCAGCAAAGTTAAGTAAAGGTGATAGGTCAGAAAAGCAAAATAAACCTTCTAGCAACTGTCCATTAAACTAGAACATTATATATTACAAAGAACTTGTGAGCACTCTGAGCTATGGCTGGCTGCTTGCTCTCATAGATCTCAAACCCTCTGAGCCTGATGTTTCTCTGAGAAATAGATTATTCTTAGCCCTAAAGTAGCCCCATCTCTTCATTAGCAGCAGCAATAATGATATCTCAGCAAGCAGAATTTATTCTACTRTCCCCCACCCCAAACCAGACTTTAAACACCAGCTGAAAAAGGGTGCTGGGTTCTCTAGCCTGGACTTGTTCTGCTGCTCCYCTGTATGGTACCCATTTTAGGAGTAGTAGAGCTTCATTCTAGAATTTTCCCACAAGTTTGAAAATAATATTTTTGTATTTATTTGCAGAAAGAAATATTTAGGTTAATATTTGATTAATGCATCTTTTTTTTTTTAATTTATATATATGTCCACCCCCTCAATCACCCAGAAGTTGTATTACATTGTGAATGATAAAGATTTTAAGCTACTTGCTTAACTTCCTTTTCCTTTTTTTTTTTTTTTTTTTGGTGAAATTTCTATTTCTGCCAAGAACTGCCTGATGCTAATATTGTCAGTCCATACATGATGTGAATATTGGCATTCATTTTGCATGCTGTCACCCCAGCAGCAGGCACTGTTTTAGAGCCCTGATATGGTGACTAACACTTTAAACCCTGGAGRAATAAAGATAAGCAGTGGGAAATACAGTCCTAGCAGGGATTCACAAGTGAACYTTTCTCGATGAAAAGAAACACAGTAACTTTACAAATGTTTTCATCATAATAATCCAAATCCTTATGAGTAACAGCAGAGGAAACTTAACACAGATTCCTCTGAAATATTTACGACTCTTATCATTTTTTGACCAAATAAATGGAACCATGTTCTGCATCACCAACTTGCCCGGCTGTTACCAGGGAAATTTGCAAAGAGGGRGGAAAAAAACCAACTGACAACTCTTTGGCTTGTTTAACTATTCAGATTTAACTATACCCATTCCCTCCCAGCATTATGCATGCAGCATTTCCACTAAGAGGCTGGCTGATTTCTGCTCTCTTTTCCACTCTTTTATGAGCAGCTTCCTCAGTCTAATTAAAGCAGAGAACCCAGCTGTCTTCCCCTCTGCTTCAGAGAGCTAAGGGAAGAACTCCAGGAAAATCACTCTTCAGGGACTCCACAGGGATAGCCAGGATCTAAGAAGTGGGAATTGAAACCTCAAGCCCCAGATTTCTGAGCTAAAGAGGAGCTACATTTGCAAGTTCTGTTAGGAGCTGCTCCAAGCCCTGTGTTTTGGGCCAACCACAGGCACCAAAGCAGGGTGTTTAAAGGGAAAAATGTAAAAATATTGCATTTCCCACCTGAGCTGGCCCASAGCAGCACTGCCTGGTGACAGTGGGGTGGGATGGGGCAGCTCCTCACAGCTGGTGCAGAACCTGGCTCAGACCTGGAGGGAACCTCCAGGGGCTTTTCCTCTTTGCTCCTGACAAAGAGGTCCAGTGTTAATCAGGGCTGRGGTGATTATGAACCCCAGTGTTAATCTGGGGTGATTAAGAACTGTGACACTTTCCAGGAGGGGACAGGGGGTGGCACAAACCCACTTTCAGCTTAGAGATGACACCTGAACCCAGCTTTGCCTTGAATAGGAATATAATCATCAGGCTTTTGTGGAACATMCCGAAATGCATTTCAAAATTTCACCTCAACAGAGACAAATTCTACCTCACACCTTTGGCAGACTGGCTTCATCAAACATCTTTCTCCCCCAGGAAAGCTGGGGAATGCTGTCTGTCTCTGGGAAATATCCCAATCCTGTTGCCTGTGCCTTTCCCTGTGRCTGCCCATGTGAGAGACAAGCATCTGCCCAGCTGAGCTGGGAAAGCTGAGCAGAAAGGGACGTGTGGGCTGACACCAGCATCTGCCAGCAAGCCCTGCAGCACCTCAGGAGGGATGGATTGTCCCTGCAGCAAGCCCTGCAGCACCTCAGGAGGGATGGATTGTCCCTGCAGCCTCCTGTCCTCTCAAGGACACAGCTCAGGAGCAGAAGGGGACAGGGCTGGATGAGCCATGTCCCACTGCAGTGCCCAAGCCTCTCCATGAGGACAGGGAGCTTTGCCATCACTGCAGGACGAGGGAGCCCAAGGCAGGCAGCACCAGCAAAGTTCTGGCTTGTCTAAAACTGGGATTTTGCTGCCCTCATCAGTTTACAGCCCTTGAAATTACCTGGCTTGCTTGTGCCTGAAGCTAACCCTGGAGATGAGCTTTCCCAAAGGTGTTGTAGCTCATTAAAAACTGCACTGAACAGTTGGCTGTGGATCTAGGAGARGTGGCCTTGCTGCATGATTAAGAAAAGTAAAATGAACTACTGGAAGCTGTATAGCCACTAATGAATTTCCTTTGAAAAGTCAGAGGTTAAATACAAATGTCAACAACAGGATTGCAAGCTGTCCTCAGTTTCATCAGTGAAATGGTCAGTGCARGCTACTGACTCCAAAGATAAATATTTAGAATAAAAATAGAAAGGTCAGCCCAGACAAATGCAGACTTTGCAAAGCCAATTAAATAAAACCCTCAGGATAGATTGTATAGTGATGATATCCCAGTACAGTCCTGTATTAAATCAGATCAATACAGGAATGCACTTAAAACTGATTTTTGAGAGCTTCAAGCTGTACACAATAGGGTAAGTTGCCTCTGAACACCAGGAAAAGCAGATACTTCAGGTGAGCATGGCAGTACAATGATCTCAATTTAACAATGTTAAAAACTCCCTGTCCTTGCAAGCAACAATATATTTGTATTAAAATTAACAGTGTTCCCTCACTGGCACAGGGAAGTTGATACAAGAAGTCAAAATCAGTTAATTACTGAAAAGATGTGTTTATGGATACACCAGGGCTTAAAGAGATGTTTAGTTCTCACATTGCYATGTAGGAGCTGGATTATTCCCAGACAGAGCCCAGCAGATGATCTGTTCCTCACAGAATATTCTTTTAAATACATTGGGAGCAAAACAGACCAAMACAAACTTCGTAGTTTGGATTTTTGCTGGAAATGAGCTAGCCTAGATAGGGAACTGCTAAAAAGCAGATTGTGCCTGGTGTGAAGGGGTGATGCTGATGAGCTGTGCACGTGTGACACGAGGATGTGCCCTGTGCAGGGGAAATCTCCATCCCATCAGAAGTTCCATCAAATGAGGGATCATAAATATCTGCTGCTTTTAACCACGTGCACAGCACAAAGGATTATGCCCCACTGCATCTCTCAGCTTCTGAGACCTTCAAAAGTTGGAMTATTCCAGAGAAAGCTGAACACCCRCCCTCAACTCATCAGTTATCAACACCACACYGCCTGCTCTGGATCAACAGGATTTGAATGAAAAGTCCTCCCCTAATCCTCCTCTYTGAAAGGAAAATATCTGTGCATTTAAAGCATCATCTGCCTCATTCCTTCACTCATCAGAAGAGCTTATCTGCAGCCCTAGACAAGTGAGAACATTCCAAGTTAGGTGTGAAAAGCAAATGGGGAAAAGTGATAAATTTGGCAGTGGTCAATAKGTTCAAAAGTTTGAATGAAAATCTGAATGGTGTAAAGATAAAACACACCCTAATTATGTAGTAAGCCAAAACAGTTTTCATAGTGCTTTCATCTATTTWGTATTTTACATTCATAATTTAAAAGTGCCTACTAATGCATTTACCTGAGATGTGCTATGATCACTCAGGGAATAAAGCTGCTTATTCTTATTTATACAGCTGAAACAACTTGTTTTCCTTATTTAAAGGCAGGAGAATACAAAAATTGCAATATTTTTTATGAAAAAATATTATTTTACCAGAAAACCAAACAGTTCTAAAAGAYAATTTACAATTAGAAGCCTTTCTCTGCTATTTGTTTACAGAGTAGGCTTCAAGTCACTGACCTGAAAACCCAACTAATTTTGACCTTAGATAAAAAAAAAGCTTCTAAAGCCTAAATGAAAAAGGAAGTCCATAGAGCAGCTCATGTACATGGTCAGCTTCTGTTGTTCTGTCTTTGAAAGGCCTCAGCTTCAAGGTCTGCTTAGTTACTCATTCATCCAATTTTGAATTATTAAACATGTTTTTGCTTTCCACAAATTTCCTCTAATCTRCCCACCTCGTTTTTTTGTGAGAACTGAGGGAAGAATTGAGCTTGGCATTTTGATGAGCTCCCATTGCCAGCTCAGGAGAGGCATGGATCAGTCATACTCCCATTTCTGGAATCTAAAAACTCTACTAAAATRCACATGGAAAGTCACAGTGACTTGAGAAATTACTTTCTTCTTCCACAGGGGAAATCCCACAGAGACTCAAGGAGAAAAACCCAACAATTGTGTTTGAGAAACTGAGCTGAAGCAGCAGAGGGTTATCCAGGATGGATAACCAGAGCTTTTCTTCATTACTAGTATAGAAAAAAGGAGGAAAACCTAAAAATAGCCTGAAAAGCTGCCACAGAAATTTTTCACCACTCTACTGGTGATGGAAAAAAACCCCAAAAACAAAAGAAATCTTGATTTGACCACTTGAGGAGATTTCCAAGACAAAAGACTTTTTTGCCCTCTTATCCAGCTGCCTCTCCCAGGTGCCAAGGAAATTGTAAACAAGACTAATAATGAGAGGGAAATCACTTCAGTGCAAAGTGGTATTCTGGGGGAAAAGGACTTCTGCAKTTCTTATTTCTTGTTTCTTCCCCCAAGCAACAGCTCATTCTTACCTGGGCCATGATCTCCAGGGAAAACTATGATTGCAGTGCTGATAAAACATCAGAAATAAGTCATGGAAACACCTCACACACAAATCTCTTATTCTCCAAGCAAAACMGAGAATGTTGGAGAATGACCACAATGAGAAGAAACAGACTCAATATTTTTAAGGCAATTCTTTCCCTGCTATTCCCTGACAGTGCCACCATTAACCTGGGCATGTTGGTATTTGCTTTTTTGAGCTGCCTGACCTTTACCCTGCCAGTGCCTTTGTCCACAGGCTGCTAGAGCCCCTGTGCCCTCAGAAATGCCACCCAGAGTGCCACCAAATCCCAGCCCCTCTGTTCTGCACTGTGCACCAGCTGGCAGCCCTACAAGCACACGAGGAATTTTTTTTCCCCAAGAAGACAAACACCAGCAAATTGAATTACTGTGCTAACAGGAGCAAATAAAATTTATTTAGAAAAAGAATGCATAGTGAGATTATCTAATTAAAATGATTCAGACTTGCTTTGCAGYGCCAGTGTTTTGAAGAAGGATAGCAGGTAGTACAGTATCTAGTCCCTGTGAATTTATTAGTGTTGAGCTTTAACCCTACAACTGTCAGCTCTGATTGGAAAAATTATGTTCAAGGTTTTGTAGCAAGAAGTGATTAAGTGCATTTACAAAGTGAGGACATCCGTTCCCAAGCTGCCTAACATCAATTAAAGGAGGCCAAATTAAATCGATGTTCTAATTCTACAAAATTAATGGTAACTTTTTTTTAATAGATGTAACAACATTTCCCTGAGGTCCTGTAATAAATTCTTATCACAGCAACTCATGTAGAAAGTAAATGGTTACCTATCCATGAAAATGCCATGTTTCAAACCAGTTATGGGAATGATGACAATGAGGTTCCTAATGGTTCCAGTGTTCTTCCAGGCATTTTATACTTGATTTGATGTTTGAGAGCTCTTTRCTTTTGAACATGAGGAGAGCATGAAGGAAAGAACACTCTTGTTTATTATGGAAGTATTAAAATGTTTTACATTAGTTCATTTTAAATAGAGCATTCCCTTAAACTCATGGGATCAGGAGCTAATTAAGGTTACTTCTAATTACTTTTAATCAAAATGCAATCATATGTCTTCACTTTACATCATTCTGTAAAAGGCAAGAGGCATTTTTTAATTTGTTTTGTTTGGGGGACTGGTTGGTTTGTTTGTTTTTGGGTTTAAGTGTTGGGTGACATAAACCAAACACTTCAATTTTCCRTATCATCATTCCTGCTCAGGAGACAAAGAGGCTGGAGATATTTGAGATGCAATTTTTCAACCTAGAAGCTGAGGAGAAGGCACCTGCTCCTTGTGGCAGAGTGACACTGGCTGGGGGTGATAAGGAATTCACCCATCACCTCTGGGAGAGGCAGCTGAATTAATGGCTCTTATGGTTTCTAAACTGTCACATTCTCTCTGCCATAATGCTCTCATAATTATTAGAAAAKACACATTTCACTACTCTCAATGGCTTCTTTAATTTAGCATTTAAAGCATTAAGTAAAGAGCCATAAACCAARATTTCTGATAGTTACAGCCACATTCAGGAGTATTTGTCACTGCCATTAACTCTTCTCCTTCTGGAGGATCTCTTCTACAGCACTGTTCTAAGAACCATGATGGAGTACATGATCTCTATTGCAATGAATAAAGTATTTATTAAAAGCCAAACAGAAACAGGATTAAATTACTCTGCCTGTTTGGTTCAGCTTTCTGTTTATATAAGTCTAGGCCTTAACCTGCTCCTGGGCTTCTCTTCTGAAAAGTACAACAAATATCCAATTCCATTCTCAAGTCCATGCAAGACAAACTAAAGTGATGAACACAGCTCAGCACTTGAACACTGATTTTATCAATTCAGCACACTCTCAGTATTGATTTAAAATGCAGTTTTATAACAGAGGTTTTGTAGTGATGCTTCAAAATTCATTAAACACCACAGATATTTCCTCCTAGAACATTATTCTGGTCTCCTGACAATTGGTGGCTTTACCAACATGTAATCATCTGTGTTTATCTGGAGATGCCCTTGTGTTATTTGTCAGAATAAATTATCTAGAGCTCAAACACGGTGCTGTTTTCAATTTCATGTTTTCAGAAGTCCTGCTGAATGTGAAGAGCTGTTCAGCTGGGAGCTGCTTTGCCTCCCCAGAGAAGTTACAGCAAAAGACATTCACTGAACCCAGAGCAGGAAAGAAATTCTTGTGTTATGTTTGAAGTGTAAGAATGTAAAGTCTGCATAAAAATGTAATAGAATTTAAAAGATTGAACTCTTTGAGCTTCTCTAGATGGTTTGGATGTACTCTGAATTCTTCAAATCCTACTCAGGACATTCACTATGTCCTTTGGGAACAAAGGGCACTRAGGAAGAAGGAAATGAGATACAGCAAGGAGAGCAATTTTCAAACCAACTGCTGGGAGTTACTCTGTTATAGAAACCCTGTGAAGATGATTCTGAAGACTTGAGCCTAGTCTCAAAATCATAAACTCCCAATCCAACAGACAATGTCCTTTAGTTAGAACACTTTAGTAATTCTGCAAATAATTCATCATATAATAATTCATTATAAAGTGAACTTCCACACTACAAGTAATTGAAAACTCTTTATCAGACCAGAAACTGAAATCATGTTTTAGTGGCAGAGAAATGTGGMACTGCTGGGGAAAAAGGTGCCTTAACAAGCAACTATACACCCCAGGCTGCCTCTGCCATCTGCCATTTCCTAAGGTGGAAAATGCAGACCTTCCCTAAGCAAAGGGGGCTTCCCCTACAAGACATGGTTTAATTATGACCTCTGAGAAAACTCAAGAGAAGGAAGTATTTTGGCTGTGCCTTGTTGATCTTTCTGCCAAGTTGCCATGACTGGGGAGGAGAAAGGCTCTGTTTCACCCAGTGCTCCTCAGCTCCACCTTTCCTCCAGCACTCCAGAGTCTCTCCCAGTTCTGCGCCTCTATTTTCTCCTCTGCAGTGCTGGGCAGCACTTCTCTCCTTTCCCCCCTGAAGCAGCTACACCAGTGCAGGCACTGCTGTGCACCTTCCCMAGCTTMTGCAAAGCAGCAGACTGAGAACAATGMTGATTTTTCTCCTCCCTATTACAGCAACATGAACATTTCTCCAAGCAACCACAGCAGTTTTAAATCRCCTCAAACCCTCCCTGGGTTTGTACAGAACACGTTTCCTAAACATGCTTGGTGGCTGTTAAACATGAATGGGAAAGCAAAATATTTTAGTACTGCAGTTAAAAGAATGAACCCAACACACACTGCCTCCAAACACCCCCTCATAATTCTGGATATTTACCTTTGCAGTGAGAGTTGCTGCTAAGAAAATTGGTTTTTAAATGTACAATGGGAATGGGCAGCAGCACCCTTCCACAACTTCCTGGTGAAGTCCCAACCCAAAATGCTGCTTGCCTCAAAATTGCTTTATCTGTGACTAGATGTTGCCTATGAACATCTATTTTATAAATACATTATTTCCCCTAAACATAAACCCCTCATGCTCTCTAAGTGCTGCATCAGTGTGTTTGTACTGATGGAAACATTTCCCTTTGTCCTGCCATGGAATTTATGGTTTGTTTGCTCCAAACTTCTCACGTTCCATTCTGAAACCTTAAAATACCTCTTTTGCTCATTTTGGGCACAATGTTAAACAGCAGTACAAGGTTTAATTAATAAGAAATCCAATCTTTCCTGCATTTTCACATACAAATTAAAGCTGTTGAGTTAAATATCTGATGGAAAGACATCTGGTTTTGACCAGACACTGCAGTTCCCAGGCTGAGACCTTTTCCTATTTAAAGGTGACCTGTGGGGACTGATTATTAACAATTTAAACTCCTCTTTCTCTCCCTCAGCTTCTGCCACCTCCTACCTAAATTGAGATCACGTTCACTGCTCCTCAAACCTGGCACAGTTCCATTAARGCCCAGCTCCATTAAAGTTTATGAAGCTCTGCCAATTTCCCTGGCAGAGAATTTGGCCTGTGCTTTGTTTAAAGGTTATGAGCCTTGCCTGCAAATGCTACAATTCCATGTGGAATTCAGCTACTCTTTAATTTTTACAGCTGCCCATGTCAGCCAAAAGGTCTTGTCTTTAGACTCTCAGTGAAACTGAACAATGAAATTCTTAACCACCTTCCAGTATTCTTACAGGCTCTTAAGAAGGGAATTTTTATCACATTGATTTACATAGTACTTATGAAATTTCATCTTYTGCCCTGGCTGCTGTAAATTTTTGTTCCATATCAAGAGAAAACTTTTTTCCACTAATTATAGGAATAAAATAAAAGGCAGAAGTTTATTCAYTCTACTTTTTACTAAGAGAATTTCCAGTACAGGTTTTCAGTGTAAGAATTGAATAACCACCTGTACTCCTGCTCACCTGATTTACAATAATTAGTCAAAGGAAYGAGAACAGTCCCCAGACAAATTTCACTAAGCCTGAGGATGGAAGAAAACCTTGGTAAGAATCAGAAAAAAGTTACTTTGAAATATCTGGCTCCTTATTTTAAACAGCTAATGGTGAATATTAATGTACTTCCAGCTAAAACTTCCTTTTGATGTTTTCTGTAAGTGCACTTCTTTTGTTAACCATGTASTTCATAAACATGACAATTGTTGCCCATGATTTTTCCCAGCACACAGCCAAGGAATACATCCAATTTTAATGGGAAGAGCATGCAAAGGCCTTCTGAATGTTAGTCCTTGCAGAAGGAAGAGATTTATCTTCAAACAAAGATCTACTTAAATATGTTTGTGACAGCTGAGGAATTTATCTCCAATTCTTTTTGCCTCTGGTGTGCCACATTGCTATTTTCCCCATAGCAGCATGCAAGAAGCAAACTAAGATGTCATATACATAATACAGAGATAAAAAATGACCCTATTTCCATGTCCATGTGATAAATGGAATGAAAGTTCAGTGAACACATATTTGCACATTAATTGAACTGCATGATTCTGTCCTGTTCAATCAAGTCACTACTCTGTGTACCACAGGAAATTTTTCCCCCAGAACCATTAAACYAACTTTATTGCTTAAACACATACACATTTTTACCTATTTATCTTCCTGCCTTGCCAAGATAGAAGAAAAAAGTTACCTCTGCATATYCCCATGATTGAAAACACATACACARGAATTTATATATTGCTACATCACATCACTGTGATGAGAATCTGACCTAAGTGTTGCTGCTCACTGTAATAATCAGAGAACAAAGGTATTTGATCAACCTTCTTAACCTATAAATATTTAGGAGACATTTGGCCTTTGAGAATATTAAGTTTTCYCTCAGAAATCAAGTTTCCTTTAGCTGATTTAATCATCAAGATCAATATGGTCCATCTAGAGCTGTGACAGTGTGATACTCCTGAAATCCACAACTGAGGACTGACAGAAGTGTGATTAATACAGCACTTTCAAACCTTCATCAAAACACATCCAGTTCTCCCACAGGCACTGAAAACTCASAGCATTCAGCAGGAGGATGTGAAGGGAAGTAAGAAACAGAATCAATAAACAAAGTGCACTTTCAAGTCAATACCAAGCCTTTAGTGAGACAAGCTTATATTCAMTTCTGTCACCATCAAATTCCTGATGCACTTTACACATTCTGGAGACACAGGTCCGTGAAATGTGTGTGTTTATAGCTACACCCACAGAAAAGGCATGCAGGATGCCTCACAGCTGTCATTATTAAATCTCAGGTTTTGCAGAATTCTCCTAGGAGTCCTGTCCACACAGCTTTGGGCAGGGTGGGGAGTTGCTGGTGGGGATGCAATCTTTAGATCCTTGGGGGAGAATTCCAGATTCAGGCTCAGTGGTWGAATCCAAACAGCCACATCAGCCTGGGGAGCTCTGGGTACAACGTTTCCCCTGCAGGAGCTCACTCTGCAGAGGGCAGTGACACCCAACACAACGCCAGCCTTGTGTCCCCCCTGTCCATGAACAGCCTTGGGGCCACCAAAGGCACTGGGCAGCCTTTGGGTGACAGAAGGACAAAGAGAAGCTTCACAAAGCAGACCCCAAAAGAAAGATAGAGGCTCAAAAAAACCAACCACACAAACAAAAACGCCCAAAAAACCAAAACAAACAAATAAGAAAAAACAACCAAACAAAATTAAAAAAACAAGAAAAAAAAACTAAAAAACCAAACCAAACTAACAGAAAAAAAAAGCCGAAACAAAACAAAACCAAGCAACCAAACCCCCCAAACCTCAAGCCCRGTTAAAAGACAGTTTGCAGAGATAGAAGCTTTATTGGGGAAGATTGTGAAACTCTGAATGAAGCAAATGGAGGTAACTGAATTAGTCCATGGACCATTTTTCATACATATATTAAAAAAATATCCCAAGTCTAAAGCCTGTGTAGGCAACAGAGAACCTGCATGGTATCATAGCCATAAAGATTTCAGTCAACAAATATTCTGCCCTTTTTCTGTGATCCCTGTCCTAGGAGCACCATGACACACCTGGGCCCTCTTCAGGCTGTGCTGGGACACCTCAAAAAGCTCCTTTTGAAAAGCCTACATGACCCAAGCTTTTGTCACTTGATGTGAGATAGTTTATAGTTTAAAGATAAATTATGTGTCCAAGTCCTTGCCAAACAGGATGACAATTAAAGCCTAGTACTTATTTAAAGAAATACAAAATGAAGGCTCAATTTCCAATCATATATATATWATAAATGTTCTATTTAATAAWATATAAGCACAGTAAATTAGACAACTGGTTGTGTTTAAACTGATGAATTGCWCAATTCAATCTATCTGGGGGTTTATGAAAGTTTGTAATTTCCATTCATTATCTTTTGTTGAACTACTTGCTTTCCAGTGGTAGAAGCTTCTGCTTCCATGAGTAAAGTAGTCCCCAAACCATAAATTATATCCTACAGTTTTGACATCATTTATTTTCATACCATTATACATGCCAACCTTTTGACTACTCAAGATCAAAAGAGTTGCTCTCCAGGCTCATATTTCACTATAGCTCTCATATTTTATACAGCAAATTACGTTTTACAGTAGCAGCTACAGCAAGATTGTCTCTCACACTGCACAGCTTAAAATTACTGCACAGGATTTCAGAGGGAAGGAGCACAATCCTAGAAATTCATGCTCAAGTTWAAAATGGATGAAAACTTTGTATAATTCCTCTCCATCCATTTTGTGTAGTTATTTTATATCTATATGTAGCTCATGTGGTTAAACCTCAAAATTTTRAAAGGAAGACAGGATTCTGCCTTTGGTAATAAAAGTTGGAGGGGAATCCATCAAATCCTGATGAAGGCAGGTATTTGGTGTGTTCRGGGGGGGCTGCACCCCAGGCACATSCCAGGGTCACCCTCCAGGCACACAGTGCCATGAATTTCCTTCCTGCCACGTTTGCAATGTCCATATTAACTTGTCAGGATAATTGCTCCAGCTGGGAGCTCCCATCACTGCCAATCAAGGCTTTATTGGGGATCTGAAGACACAGAAGGTGCTCAGCAGGATTTATAAGGGACACTGAGTTACCCAGAGACACCTTTCACTGGGAGCTCAGACCCTTAATCAGCTTGCATGATTGAAAAACACTTTTTAGTGGAAATAACTGAAGACACAACATCAAAATCCCAACTTCTGCACAGKTACAACTGTTCAGTTCTAAAAGCTTAAAAATTAACAATACTTTTCATTTGTAAGTCTTGATTTTACAYTTGAAATTATAAATATTCTTAGGTATATTATGCAGAATTATGGCAACATTGCAATTATCTTTTTAAGGAAAAGTACTGGTACCTGTTTATACACAATTTGTGACAGCTTGATTTAGCCAAATCTAAAGTGATTTCAACAGACCAAGCAAAAATTACAATCTTACTGCAATAATTATCCTTTTGATAAATTCTGAAGTCCCACTACAAAATACAGAGATTWAAATTATCAAAATTGTGACTATRAGGAAAGCTTTATGCAATACCCCTACAGATATGTAGTTTTCTTTAAAAGCAAGTATTTTCTTGCTAAGGATCCTAAAGATAGGAACTTTAAAAAAATACTAATAGCCAATCCTTTATTAGTCATCATGATTGATCACTCCATGCCTCAATCCACTTGGAGGGAAGAGGGAATACAGAGCTGGATAAGATTAACAATGCACAGCTTCAAGCAAAAGCTGTGGCTGATGCAAAGTATTGATGCACCAGAACGGGGAGAAGCTGTAATCCACTCACTCATCCTGAAAAACAGCCTGAAAATAGAAATGGAAATGTCTCCTGTCCTGAGCACACACATCCCCTGCAGTGATGGCACACGAGGTCCTTGCATGTTAAGTGTGCTGGGGAGAATAAAGTAGGGCAGGGAGGGGAGGGAGCTGAGTGACATGTTTTTATCTGCGGTGGGGTTTTAATACAGCACCTGCAATTTACCCTGACAGCATCCAGCCAAGCATTCATCTCTCCCCAGATAAAGTTCCCACTGATATCATAGTTTTCCCATAGAAATCAATCAGACAGCCAACAGGATTTAAAAATTCCTCATGAGCTAGCAGAAAGAATTATAAGTCTAGCAGGAACAGAGCGCGCTGCAAAGCATCAAAGCAGCCACTGTAGGACAATATTGGTAGAGGCATATTTCCTGAGCAGGCTCTGCTATCTGTTTACACACACATCTCACTGACTCCTTTTCCAAAAGGAATTAGYTCACCTTGGCATCAGGAGCAGGCAGCAGAAGCAGGTATGGTCCTGCTGGCAGTGAGACCCCAGCTCTGCTGCTGCCTCACCACGAGATTCCTTCATTTCTCTCGTTCTGCATCTCCTCCAGAGTGTGTCAGACACTGGGCAGAGTGTGCAGCACGGCCTGATGGGCTGGGGGCCCCCAGGAGCAGTGCAAAGCAAGCAGCAATAATATCAGCCAGCAAAAACCCTTCACAGAATTCCCAGAATGACCAGGTTGGAAGAGACCTCAAAGATCATCGAGTCCACCCCAGCCGCAGCACCTCAACTAAACCCTGGCACCCAGTGCCACATCCAGGCTTTGTTAAACACACCCAGGGATGGGGACTCCACCACCTCCACAGGCAGAACATTCCAGAACTCAATCACCCTTTCTGTAAAAAACTTCTTCCTAATATCCAACCTATATTAACCAACCTATATATCCAACCTGCAACCCTTGGTGCAGCTCGAGGCTGTGTGCTCTGGTTCTGTCAGAGCTGCCTGGAGAAAGAGCCCAGCCCCAGCTGAGCACAGGCACCTTTCAGGAGCTGTGCAGAGTGATAAGATCAGCCCTGAGTCTCCTGTTATCCAGGCTGAGCACCCCCAGCTCCCTCACACCACTTCATGGTGGCTTTCAGGCCAAATCTGCCATGGACACCTTGCACGTGCATCACTCACATCACTCATGCAAATACATTTCCTGCCCACAGACAGGGTTTTCATACACATTATACAAATTAAAAGCAAGGAAATTGYCTGTCCTGCCAGAGGACTCTCCTCTGGAGAATCCCAGGGAGCAGCAGAGGGTGGAAGAAGGGAATCCATGTGCTGCCCTTTTCTGAGCRTGCTGCTCCTCAGCCTGACCCATTCCTGCCACATCAGGGACATGGGGGCTCTAACAGTGACATTTCCTGATCATCAAGGACCTGCTGGATCATTGGATAAACCAGCCACACTTTTGTTATCATTAGAGCCCTATTCTCCTTATTATTCTGAGGTTTCCTGTAAACTGTGATTTAATAACCTCCTTGGGCTTTGAGCTGATTTTGATTCCATTTTATTGAGACATATTGGCACCCTTTYCTTTATGAGAGTAAAAAATAGGCTGCCTTGACATTCCTCCCATTAAAGCAGGCAGAGAGCTAACACACAGTTATGCTGAACTTGTATTTCAATCAGGCATGACCTCTCACTTCTCACAAGAGGGCCTTGAACTTCACTGTATCATTTATTCAAATATTGCAGAGGAAAAGAGGAATCACAACAAGCTTTCTCTGTTCTRTTTTGGTAACACCATTTGTTTCAGAAAAAGGAAAAGAAATTATGCTTTGCCTAACATAAAGATCATTTATTCTCACTGCTAATTAGAAGGAAGAACACTCTGCAAAGTCAAATAGTTTGCTGAATGAGACATCTTTTCATGGGGAAAAATGTACRTACAAAAAACAATAAAAGGACTAGATACCATATACTTGTAATAGATAAAGTTAGCAGAATGGAAAGAAGGCATTCCTCTAACTGTTGTTCCAGCAAATTACATGAAAATTTATTTTATTGTGTRTTATGGGAATTGCTACAGTGTACAGCTGTATTTGAGACTGATGTCAGGCCCATATTGTAATTGTATTGACAGAAACTGCTAATCTGGGTTTGAACAAGAATAAAAAAAAAAAATCTGGGTTTGAACAAGAAACCAGGGTAAGCTGTGATAAAATCTTAGTGTTTGACTACCTATGCATAAGTTATTCCTTTTTAAGATGCCTCTAACTTGCATATTTACAAGACTATGACCCTAACAGACACRGTGTGGGCAGATTTGGCAATTATTTTTGGAAGGCTTTGCTGCCTACAGCTTTGACTCTGTCACTATTTGTTGTCCCTTTGTGTTAAATGATGGAAGGAAGGTCCTGGGATCACTTGACAGCTTCCTCTAGATGTTCTCATCTCTGTGGTGCTATGTGGCAACCAGCATTTAGAAAAAAACCCAGCTGGTTTGTATCCTCCTAAAACATTCAGTAGCTGCACAAACACAGAGTTTTCATCCAGACTTCATACAAAATTTAGAAAGGGAACACAGCAGTGTCACCTAAGAACAAAGAMAAAGGAATAAACAAATTTCAAGACTACTCAGATCAACAGTTCAAGAGCAGAGCAGAGGCTCTGATAAAAGATTTTAGAAAACAAACCTAAGTGGTTTTTCTATTCAAAAGCAGAGCAGAGAGCTTCCACACAAGCACTYCAGCAGCAAACAACAGAGGAACTCYAATGAGACAAGACCTGGCACAAAGGTAAGCCAGAACAAGGGCATCTGGGATTGTCTCTTTCTCAGAACTGTTCATGAAGACACAAAGGTAAAGCAAAATCAAATCAAATCAGGCAAAACTCAGGGCMACTATTGTTAAAGCTGAGGAAATGTCCTGTGTGTCCTGTCACCCCCACAGTTATGTGAGGCCTCAAACCCCACCAGAACTGTAGTGCTGTGCCTGTGTGGCTTCCAGGAAGAAATTTTGGGAAGTTTGCCATTATGTCAAAGGATCATTTCTCTCAAGCTGAAAATCAATCAACCGGTTCTGCATGCCTGTTATCTTTTTATTTGCTATTTTATGTGACTTACTCCACTCAACTCAGCCAGACTATTTCCCAACAACATTAATGCCCTGATTAAGGAAAATATTTAATTACCCTCTACCTCCAATTAGGATTTGCCCTGTTTTGGAGAACTTTGGCAATCCTTCTGAGCACTTTCATGAACGGGAGAAACAGCACCCAACCATAACCTSTCACACACAAGTCTGTGCCTACAAAGGGGCTGCTCCACAGGCTGGGGCACAAACCTCAGCTGGTGAGCTCTTAGAGACCAACCAAATTTGTAAACTCAAGGTTTTGGAATCAATAGAGTTCAAACAAACARAGCAATTCACATGGCCAACACAGAAACTTGTAATACTCCCAGAATTTTACACACACGAGAGAAAAACATACATGAGAACATTTGACACATAAATAAGAAGACAGACTGCATAAAAGGCAGCAGAGTCAATAGCAGTACCCACACAGTGACAAATTTCAGCCCCCAAAACCCCATTATAAAACAAGAAACTGAAAATGACTATTAGTGGGCTCTTGATAGCACCAAACATTTGAACAGTGCAACAGTGAAAAAACAGATACAAATCCTACTCCTGAAACTCCCTGAGACAAGCCAAGTATGCAATTGAATCAGACCAGCTAAATTGAACACTGATATTACAGTCTCAATCTAAATAAAAATGAATGATCTCATTCTTTTGCAGTATGCAAGTGAACTCACGTTCTTTGAAGTAACCAGCACAGTTTATCTATTCTCTTTAATAATGCAATTTAATTTACCAAASGTTCATATTAAAAATTTATCCAGCAGTTAGAGTCACCTACACATTTTGTCACAGTTAAACATTGGCTTTGGAGCACACCACAAATTCCCTGCTGTGAGTCTGAGTAGGGTTTCCCAAGGAACACTCTGAGCTTCCAACTGATGTTACAAATAAATGACTCAGGTACTGTGCACCAAATTAAAATATCTGCCAGTCATTACAAGTGCAGTGACTTGTTCAGGAGAGGAAAATGCATTTGAACACCTTTGTGCTCACAAAGGACTGCCACTTCTCTTYAGCAGTCAGTTACTCCAAACATACTCCAACAATCGGGATATTTTCACCTCTAAGAACACCTCCAGACCATTCAGAAACACTCACACATCAAGAGGAAAGCTGACAAAACAAATGTGAGTCCAAAAGGACCAAGCTAACCTGCAGCAATGTCAAGCAYCTAACTCACAACACTGCTGATGGCTCTCCAGAACTCAATGAGAAGCCAGCACAAAATCCAGCTGCTCTCCCATGCTCCAGCCTGTTCCAGCAGCTCATGGCACAAGAAGAGTGAGGCAAAGCAGCTCATGTGGAGGTGGAGAGAACATATGCCAAGCCCAGAACCACCTCTGCAGCAGGTACAAGCCTGCTTGGCTGAGGAGCCAAAATAAACCATCCAAAATGAGCCATCCCATCCATTCCCTTGGGTCACTGTGGGAGCATCCCCACACAAAAAGGTCTTTYGACTCAGAGAGTTACACCCCACTTACACCAAAGGAGAAAAAGGGAAGGGCACAGGRCAAGGTCAGCTTGCACCTTCTGGGGGTGGGAAACAAAACACACACTGAACAAACCTCTGAATTGTGTGGTTTTGATGCCATGGAAACCTTCAGAAAGACATGCTCAATGGAAAAACTTTCCTAGAAGGGCTTTATGAGCTTAAATGTTGTTATGCCATGACCAGATTTCCAAAGATTGGCTTGTTAAGCACTAGAGGCAGCACAAATCCCATCCTGAAGTAACTTTAACTTTCACCCCCAGATTGTAAGCAAGCTGGCCCCTCTATCAGAAGCACTGAGAGCTATTTAATATTCCACCAGTATAAGACAGAATTTCCTACCTCAGCTTTGCTGGCATCCAGCGATGTCAAAACCTGAAAATTACAGGAAAAAAATATGCATTAGTATTGATCCAACAAAACRGGAGTGGGATTAATTGGCTTTTGAGGTAACTGACATCAATTGGTTCTGATGGCTTGAGGGAACAGAACTGAAGAGAACTGTCTTTCACACTGAGACTATTCACCTCTCATGCATATCAGAGGCAAAACCAGGCATAAATTAAAACAGTAAAATTCAGGAATTTGGGGTAAAAATCCAGGAAACACACCAAAAGAGAACTGGTAAAATAKGTTTCTATTTTTACTAATTTTTAATTTGTTGATGATGAGCAATGCAACCATAAGCTTTCCAAGCCAGACACAATTCCCAGGATATTCTTTGAACAGAGTTCAGTTCCACAGTGGAAGAAGCAACACACTGAAGGCCTGAAGTTGYGTGTGGAGTGGGATAAAGGAAGTTTTTCCAGATCCTTCTCACTAGGGACAGTSTGCTGGGCTGACTTCCAGCAGCCAAAGCTGCCCTGAAGCACAAACCTCAATGAGTTTTCTGCCACTCAAGGGTTACACTGAGCTCAGCTCAGTGTCCAACACCAGGGAGATACAAAGTCAACTGCTATKAAAAACTGCACAAAATCCACTGCTGGCACTAGAGAGAAATTCATCATTTATAGCAACTTAACCAATTTATCATTTAAAGCAACTGAAACATTTTAAGACACATACACACTGCCATAGGTCAAACAACAGACACAAAGTTAATAAGCTCATATTAGACKCTGAAGGCTGTTTAACCATGTTGTAAGACAAAAATCTTTGTTAGAACTTTATGTCCCAATACTGTCACCACTGTACTAGGTTGAAAAGCCCTTAATAGTCTCCTCACAAATTCCAGACCGACACCTAGCTATAATTCTGTCTCCAGGAGAATAGATCTTCCTTTATGTTGGTGTAAATCATCACTTCTAAAGGACATCCCCAGCTCTCCCAGGAGCAGGAGGAGGAGTGCCCAGCCATGACCCTGGCTGAGGGAAGGTGGAGGAGAGCAGTTTYTATTGAACAGAGCTCAGCCTGCACAGCAAAGGAGACAATTTGTGTGCAGAGCTGCTGTTCAATGGAAGACATCGGTGGATTCATCAAAAACTTATTCCAGAGGAATTTAGGAATGGAAATGAACTCCTGTCACATCACAACACRGCACCTGCAATCACAAACAGTTATTTAATTTAACCTGATTCAAACCCAGGTTCAGCTCYATTTGAAATGTGTATCTTTGTAACTAATGGGATTTTTGAAGCTGTTCAAGAATTTCTCTCACACAAGMAGAACTGACCTTATTTAAATTCTATTTATTTACAAACAACCTRTCTCCTTTTTGTTGTTGTTCCTCTTCATCAATATTTTTTGGTGTTAGCRGTTATTTTTCCTTTCCAAAATAAACCATACAAAAAAACATTTCATCCATTCCCTTAGGTCACTCTGGTAGCATCCCCTCACAAAAAGGTCTTTCCACTGATAGACYCATAGAGTTACACTCCACTTCTATCAATTTAATTACATCTTTCTTGGAGGCAAATKACTAAAAGCACATATTGTAGAGGATATACCAAAAACCTGTCTTAAACCAGCAGAATTTGGAGTGGAGCTTCCTGAAGCTGCCATAAATCCTGCTCTAAACCCTCAGTCAAAGGTGCCTATCTCTCCCTCTATCAGCTTTGCAAGAAATGTGGCTAGAACTGAACAGTGTGACTATTCCAGCCAGGACTCATTAATGCCTTGCAAGGCAATTACTCTTCTGTTTTAATAATTCACCTTATGTGTCCAAAGATTGTATTTCTCTTTTATATTTTTGTACCTTCCTGGTGGCTTTACAGTCACCCAGTGGTCAGCTGGACCACTGGACATATTATGTCCCTATCTTTCTTCTCTGATAAATCCCTGCTCAGCAGTTGAATTCCAGTTAGTTCTTAGAGGCATGACCTTTTCCTTGGTATTACTAACATTAATTCACTTTTATTTCAGTCTGCAAGCCCATCCATCTCTTCCTGGATAACACACTCTGTGTTAGCAATTCCTCCCAGCTTTACATTTTTATCAAATTCCATTAGCACATTCTTAGGCCAAGCATACTAATGAAAAATTATCAAACAAAATGACAAATAACACAGTGACACTGTAAAGAGAGGAGCTTTCTGTGGACCTTGTTCAGCAGGTCAGGGTGCCAGGCTGTCACAGCAGAGTTYTCCTGCTGAAATCTGCAGCAGCCAGAGCTACACAGCTGAGAGAACATCTGCACCCAGGCTGGACACAGGGGCACAAACATACCCTGAGTTATTCTGGGAACTCTGCAGAATGATCCTCACACCAGAGGGATTGTGATCTTTGATCGTGCACTCACTCACCACTGCACCAAGRGAGACAGAGATGGAGTGTTTCTACCTAAAATAATGGCATTCCTCAAGCTAATGTTTAATTAATAAACAGTGAAACACATTCATTTAATATTATGGGTCAAATAACACTCATTAAATTAATGGGCTGACTATTGTTAGTCTGTGAAGACCTGACAATTATMTAAAAGTTTTAACAGAGATTTTTATTTATGTGTCTTAACGCAGTGAATTATCATTCCATCTGTATGACTGATTTCTTCCTCCCCCTCACTCCTACCCCCTGTTCCTGAAACTTGTAATTTCTAGCCCAGCAGCTGCATCCCCTGTCACCTTTGAGGAGCAGYGAATGAAGACATGGGAGCAGTGTAATGGGGATGACAAAGAACTGCAGTTCCAAGCCAGCCTTTGCTGAGGCTTTTGAGGAAGTGTCTGTGTGTCACAGTGTGATCACTCAATTAAATCCTCTGAGAAGGCACTGCCAGCTCTCAAGCTCCTTAGGCAGAGCTAAGATCCGCAGCCAAGCCACAAAACCAATTTATTCACCCCCACCCCAGGCAATGCTGGGTCAGAAGCACCTGGAGTGATGTGTCCATGATAAGGTAATTACTGCAAAAGGTGGGAATGGGCTGAGAGGAGAGCTGGGCTGCACACAAGGTGTGGCATCATCAGCTCACCTCATTTCCCTTTACAGATCCCTTTCTGCAATAATCCACTGCCCTGCCCCAGGATTCCAGTGAGGGATCAGCATTTTCTCTCTCCTGCTGCTCCCCCCATGACATTTGATACCCTAGCTGAAACCACAGCAATTTCACCAGGAGGAATTACATGGCTCAGGTGAGGGATCCTTGTCTCTCTCACCATAATCCAGCTGTGACATAACAAAACCCTGGGTTTATGTCACTTTCCCAAGCAAGATGCAATTTATTCTTCTTGTGCTACAAGCGAGACGTGACACAGAAAACATCTTTAAAAGTGGCTTTTTTGCTATTCCTGCAACTTGTACTCAATGCAGAAGTTCCCATTCTACATGAGGAATCCTGCAAATACTGACAAAAACCTAGACATGGTGATGACACTGCAAAAAGAGTCTTTTAAACTATGTTTACTGCTTTTAGCATTTAGAAAGGTCTAATCTTGAGGTGCATGCATAGTTCCTCTCTCCAGAATGGCAAATATTGTCCTCTGCTCATTCTACAGCRGGAAGCAAATGGCTGCTATTTGTTACATATCTCACAACAACACCTTACCAAAAAGAAATGAAGGAAACTCTCTTAAATTAAGAAAGCTCCTCAAACACGAGACTGGACAGCTCATTTAGTATCAAGAAATTCCCTCTGTCAAAGCTCAAAGAAAAAATTAAAAAAAATTGCAAGGTAGATGTTCCAAGCCATGATTCTCATCTCTCTTGTGCCTGAAGATGAGTGATAATTTCACTGAACTGTCCCATCTCACCCAGCCCAGTGTGAAGCCCTTTCTCTGTCCCTAATTTTTCTTAAAAAGACATTTTCCTAATTTCACMCTTGTGCAGGATCCCTGCTCCAGCAGAACCACAGCTGGCACTGCARGAGGGCTGAGCCACCAAGAGATGGGACTGTGCCACCACCCTGACACACAGSGGGTCAGGGCCTTTTCTGACTCCAGCAGGGTTCTTTTATATTACTGTATTTTTTTTTTCAATTTTCAATTTCCTTCCCCAATAAAGAACTGTGATTCCTGCTCTAATATCATTGCCTGAGAGCCCCCATAATTTGAAAATTATAAAAGTTCAGAGGGAGGGGGTTTACATTTTCCAACTCAGGGCAGATTTCTGCCATCATTATCACCAGCCCCGCTTCCTGATGGCAGATTGCAGGGGACACTTGGCACTGCCAAACCAGCCTGAGTTGGCACTGGTGCCAGCTTGGGTTTAGGAATCCTGCCTATTGCGGAATTTCAGGAGCCAGCCAGCCAATTCGAGCCACAGGCCCCCAAACAAAAACCTGGGCCCTAGTCCTAAAGAAACAAAACTCACCTGCCCCAGTTCCTGATGCCAGTTTGCAGGGGACAGGTAGCACTGTCAAACCAGCCYGAGTTGGCACTGATGCCAGCTTGGGTCTGGGAAGCATCCTGCATATTGCAGAATTTCAGGAGCCAGMCRGCCACTCCRGGCCACAGGCCCCCAAAAACAAAACTCAGCCCTTTTCCCTGGGTAGGAAAAATCACACACCCCAGTCCCTGATGGCAGATTGTAGGGGACACTTGGCACTGTCAAACCAGCTCAAGTTGGCACTGGTGCCACCTTGGGTCTGGGAAGCATCCTGCCTATTGCGGAATTTCAGAAGCCAGCCGGCCACTGTGGGCCACAGGCCCCTGAATACAAACCTGGCCTTGTTGCCTGGGAAACCAGACTCAGCAGCCTCTGTTCATGATGGCAGATTGCAGGAGTCACCTGGCAATGCCCAAACACCCCAAGTTTGCACTGGTGCCAGCTTGGGTTTGGGAGACATCCTGCCTATTGCAGATTTTCAGGAGCCAGCCAGCCACTCTCGGCCACAGGCCTCCAAAAAAAAAACCTCGGCCCTGTTCCTTAAGAAACAAAACTCACCTGCCCCAGTTCCTGATRCCAGTTTGCAGGGGACAGTTGGCACTGTCAAACCAGCCCGAGTAGGCACTGGTGCCAGCTTGGGTCTGAGGGGCATCCTGCCTATTGTGGAATTACAGAACCCAGGTGGGCACAGGACCCCAAACACAAACTCCGGCCCATTTCCAGGGGAGCAAAACCTACCAGCCCCGGTTCCTGATGGCAGACTGTAGGAGCCAGTTGGCACTATGAAACCAGCCTGAGTTGGCACTGGTGCCAGCTTGGGTCTGGGAGGCATCCTGCCTATTGCGGATTTTCAGGAGCCAGCCAGCCACAGGCCCCCAAAAGTAACACTGGCCCTTTCCCTGGGACACAAAACTCACCAGCCCTGGTTCCTGATGGCAGATTGTAGGACTCCATTGGCACTATCAAACCAGCCCTAGTTGGCACTGGTGCCAGCCTGGGTCTGGGAGGCACCCTGTCTATTGCGGAATTTCAGGAGCCAGCCGGACACTCCCAGCCACAGAGGCCCCCAAACACAATCCTCGGCCCTGTTCCCTAAGAAACAAAACTCATCAGCCCTGGTTCCTTATGGTTTCCAAACCAAGACAGTGTGCAGAGAAACCAGCCCTGTGCTGAGTGTTCCTCACTAGCTCTGACTCCATGATTTGTACTATTACCTGTACCCTCACTGTTCCACTGTGATAAACAGCAGCAGGGGAACAGGAGAAAGAAAAAGATATAAACAACCCAACCAACAAGCCTTTAGGAATATTGCAATGTGTTGTCATCCTATTGCAGGGGTTCCATRCTGYTGYCTCCTTATCACAAAAGTTCCATACCTTCTTGGTGTTTCTCATGGGCAGCTCCTCAGAGCACTGACTCTCTCCTCTTCACAAAGCAGCCAACTGACTCCAGCTCCCTTCTCACCCAGCCACCCCACTCTTTTATAGCCCTCTGCTTCTCATTGCTTACAGCTGTGGCCTGGTAAAGTCAGGCCTGCTCCTAATCTTTGATAATTGGCCCAGCTGCAACTCCTTAGGGGTGAGATTCCTTTCTACACTATTTTCTTATATTCTATCCCCCTACAGCAATGTACTGCCTGGCACTTTTAGTGTTGACAAAATTCAAAAAATTAGCCAAACCATATTGTAATATTTCATTTCCTAAAGCACTGTGCCTTTGAAACATGGAATTCTAATGCATYGTGCCAAATTTAGTGAARTAATCATGATAAATATAGGTATAAATCTAAATTGTTCTTTAAATGTATTTAAGTGTCTCTATCAAAAACATAGAAAAATATGCATGCAAGAGAGATCACCTTCTTTCTACAGTACTTCTTTCCAATTCATCAGTTTTCATTCACCCCCTCCTTGACTTCTAAAAGCAACTCTGGAAACTGAAGCAAAATGAACTTTTACATCCCCACTCCTACCTAAGCCTACCAAGAAGCCCTACATGGCCCTTTATACACCTAATCCTTAATGGTCATCAAAGCTCCTGAGTGTCAGGAAGGTGGGACTTGACCCAAAAATGTTAACTCATCAAGGCTGGGCTTTTCCATTTGTGTTCTTACCCTTGTTCTGACTAATGCTCAAATAAAGTTCTAAACTAAAACTATTTTTCTTGATTAACACCCTGGATATTTTTTAAAAACTGTCTGTGAAGGATTTAAGATGTTTATTTATAGCAACTCCTGTCTTCACAAKATAAACAAGATAGCCAAGCTGAGACTCTCCAGAAAAGAAAACTCTCAGATGGATTTTTTCCTGGGACATGAAAAGAAACACCTACATTTTTAAATCCAAGATTTAATTTTTTAAAGCAAAGTCCTGGGCCCCACAGAAGCTGTGAGGGTGAAATGCTGCCCTTCAGCACTTGCTCCTGAGAGCACAAGTAAGAAATTCCTGGGATATCCTGCAGGATCAGCTCCCTGGGGCTTCCACAAGGCTAAACACAACAACCTATGGCTCTTACACATGAGTGCCCAGCAAAAAAATCCAATCTATTAAAGGCATACATGAATGGAATATGCTGAAGGGAGAACAGGGGGAATCAAGACTCATATTTCATAGATATGTATCTTTAATTAAATTTTGCTCAGTTTATTTACTGCTATGGATAACAGCATTAGGTTACTCTAAATTTCTGTTAACTCAGTAAGTCTACAGGCAATGACTTCAGCAGCTGGTGAAAAATATATCTGCTCTTAACTACATCCTAGTAGTGTTTGTGATGCTCAATTAATATTGGCCTTTTAAGATCTCTAATTTAAATTTGCTCTATAAATCAGTCTGCAAAATGTGGAGTAGTTATCATGGATAGTTCACTTAATGTATGAAGTCTCAGTCATAATATCATCTTTTTTAAAATTTCTGTAGTGTAACCAAATAAACTCTCCAAAATAAATAAATAAAAGGAAAACAATCCCTGAAACACTTGTTCTAACTAACTTCTACAATGATTTTCATGAAAGATTCCRTATATAAAACAGTTGGAGAACAACATGGTTTTCTCTTTGAAATTGGAACTCACTTTTACAAAGCAACCTGACCTGCACAGAACTTGCCAAATGGCTCCTCTTTAATATTGGGAATAAATTCCATTATTCTTACAACGAGGTAATAAGAGAAAACATCAATACACAATAAGTTAACCACAAAAAAATGCACAGGTTTTGTATGCAATAAAATGTATGGTGTTTGCTGTCCTCTTAAAAGTAACCCAAACCTACATTATCCATACTTTTAGCAAAATATCCTCATGCACGGCTGACTATGATAATCTTGGCAATTTCTAGAAGTCAGCAAAAGTGGGATTTCACACTTATAAGATGGTAGAAATTCATGATCCAGAATGCAACTGCAATAAACTAAATCTGAAATTCAAGGTAAACAAAGCATTTTCAAGTARACTGTTGAGCCACTATGGCTTTTCCATGGATTCTGGTGAAAAATGACACTAATGCTTCCTGCTTAATTTAGCAAGGAAAAACAAAACTGGAATATAAATATAAACAAAAAGATCTCTGCTGACTTTTTTCTTTCATGTGTCAATAATTTTGCAAGGCAAGAGGACAGAGTGAAAAGGCAGCAATGAAACAATTCCCTCACCACACTCAGCAGCACTATTAGCACTATCCATTTCACCCAGGAGCAATAAACTCACATTTTTCGGAATGCCCACATTATGCCAGAATAATATAAAAATAGATGATGAAGCAAAAACGAGGTGGATTTAGCCCTGGTGTCCTGCAGTAAGTGCTGTAATTGCACAGCAGCTCATTACAGAGAGCCAGTCCCCTGAGYCATCCCTGGCCCAGTTAAGCAGCAGTAATAGAAAGCAGCTGTGTGAGGACACCAGGTCAGCACAATCATTAGCCCCGAAAATTGCATCCCCCTGCCCCCATGCAGCAGCCAGGCACTCACACAGCATCAGCCTCCCAAACACCAGGTCACACTCCAGGGGATGAACTCCACCCAGGAACTGCATTAGCAGTGACCTGGCAGTGCCCAGCAGCCCTCACTTCTGCACAATTCCAGCCCTGGAATGAATTTGGGCTGCTGAGCAAGGGACAGGCAGTGCCCATGGCAGGGGACACCCTGCACCCTCAGCTGCCTCAGGGTCACATCACCTCTTTTTGGGGACAGGAGCTGGGTACTGGCCCTGCCAGAGCTGAGTCAACTCCCAGCTCTGCCCAGGTCRYGCTGATGCCTTGGAGTGGCCACCTGGGACAGGCTAGACAAGATTAAGATATTAAAAGTAGGTATTTTCAATAGATACACCTTGGGCCCAGGATRGACRATGGGCAYGAGTTKTTCACACAATTATAAGTTTGGTCCATTTACACATCAGGGGTTAATCCTCCAATTACARCTTCAGGTAATGAAGACATTTACCCCCAGTTTGCTCCCCCACAACTCACTTTTGTTTATACTTTTTGAGGCCTGAGGTGTCCTTGAGGTTCAGGCCTAGAGAGGAATTGTTTTGTSTGAATARAAAAGGAGAACAGYGGCTGACAGGCTATGGAGTTTTAGAGTTATACACTAAAGCTGTACAGGATCTGAAAAATATAAAAGCTAAATCCTAAGGYATCAACAGGAAGGTGATGCCAGCAGCAACCACCATCAACACAAGTAGCATGAYATCCTATCCCCATAAAACCTCATCTGTTGTTTGTTAAGTATAACAAATATTGAATTTGTTAAGCATAACAAAAATTTCAGTTATCCCAGATAACTCAGAACAAGATGTCTCACAAGGAGTTATTTTGGTGCCATGGRGTTAGCACTGGACTGGCATCTCCCAAGTGCCAATAAACATCTTGGTTTGAGAGGACAGCTGACAAGGTAAACTGGATTTCTATCCACTGYACAACCACAGAAGTCACACCAAGCTTTCACAAAGTAGAAATCTTCCATGTATTTTCCTGGAAATGTGGAGTTTCTCCCRTGAGTAGGGATGCCTGCTCCATGGTTACTACCCTGGGGTTAAGTGAGAGAATCTGTGCATTATCATTATTCTGGTGGTAAGTTACRTTCAACTCCTAATCCATACCATTGCTTTTGACAGCTTTAATATAAGTACCTTGATATCGTGCTCTTTTCTATGATGTTCTAATCAACTATATTTTTTTTTTAGTTTTATGCAGTACAGGAAGTAATTCTGATTAAGATCTTCCATCTGTTATCTTTTGTCTGTTCATTTGTCTTAATAAATAATTCATTTTTATACAAGTATATCTGATTTGCCATCATTAGAGCTTGTGGGACAAAACAATTCAATTATACCTTTATAACTGCCTTAAATTTTAACTGTTGCCAAACAGTATTTTTCCCAGTATTCTATTCCCAGTATTTGCTGGGAATGTTCCAACTAAGGCAGGAATGATGCATCTGACTTCATGTTCTCAGAAGGCTAATTTATTACTTTATGATATGATATTATATTAAAGAATACTATACTATACTATACTAAAGAATACAGAAAGGATACTTACTCAATACTAAAAAATTAATGAAAATTCATGACTCTTTCCAGAGTCTCCTGTGGGACTCTGAGCTGCCCTGAGGATGAGGGGCAGAGAGAACCCCTTTGTGCATTTAAGCTCCTTCCTAGAACAAGTTTAAATTAAGGGAAATCCTTCCTTAGTGTGGCATTCACATTCTCTGAAAAAAATCCCTTCACCCAGGATTCTTCTCCTGGGAAGCTGAGAGGCCTCAGAGAAAAGGAAAACAATTCTTATCTCATTTGCTTCTCCTGTGTTTGCTCCTTTGGAATGTGTTTGGAGATTGTTTACCCACAGGTGATTGTTCCATTGGATTCCTCTGTGAGTTGTTTTCACTCTTTGGCCAATCAGGGCCAAGCTGTGTCAGGACTCTGGAAAGAGTCACCAGTTTTCATTATTAGTTTTTACCATTCAGTAAGTATCTTTTCTGYATTCTTTAGTATTGTATAGTATTCTTTAATATAATATAGTATCATAAAATAATAAATCAGCCTTCTGAGAGCACGGAGTCAGATGCTTCATTCCTCCCTGCCACRGGGGCCCTGCAAATACAGTACACCAGTTCCCATACCCCAGGGGCACAGGTTCCTCCATMATTTCTCCCTCTGTGCTCAAGGCTGTGAGGCACAGAAACAAAGACTGAGCTTTTTGCCAGCATTCCCATGTGTTCTGGTTAAAATGCAGCCTGTGGAGCCAGCCAAGCTCCTCTCAGGGTGGGATGCTCATTCCCACCTTTCCCAGGGATGAGTCTCCTGCTGGGCCCAGTGTGTCCAAAGCCCCTGGGCAAAGCAAGGCCTCACCTTTGAGGTCCTGACAAGTTTTGGTCACAAAAGCAATAACCCTTCCATCAATGCCAAAGACTAAACAAGTTCAACTMTGTGCTGATGTTCTCCAAATTGTTTCTCCCAGCACTAGTTCTGGCTGGTTTGTTTTGGGGAAATTAATGATGATACAGCAAGGTCGTGGTACCTCTGCTGTAGCGAACAGATGTTGACACATTAATGCCACCAGCCCGTGCTGCACSAGCACAGAGCTGCTCCTGCCTGTCACTGCACCAGCTGAGCACAACCAAGCAGCCCAGCCTAAGAAATTCAGTCTAAAAGGCAAACGTTGGAAGAAAAGAGCTGCACTTTGCAAAGCCATYGCTCTGTATCATCCTCATCAAAACACGCCACTTTTCTCTTTTTTAAAAATCAACCCAAAGCCAGCAGAACAATAAGAAACCAAATCTTTTTCCCTCTCAGCAGCACAGACAGTTTTCAATGCCATTTGTAAGCTGCCTATTTATCCCTGACATTCACAGCTTGAGTGTATCTCCAGTTCAGGTTGCTCTCTTACACTGAGGTGGAAATAATCAAGTATTTTTCCATCTTTTTGCTGGGAGGACTCAGAGCTGAGGGTGCATATCCATGGTGTGAGATCCTCATGGTAAACTGCACAGGAGGAAGGCACCACCATTCCCAAAGATTCCAGTCAGCAAGGAGATCAGAAGCCTCACCACTGGGAGGGAGCAGAACTGGGTTACTTTGATGTCCAAATTAAAATAAACACTTTTTTCTCAATAACCTCATGGCAGCAATACATATAAAGCATCAAAAAASGGAATAGATCAGCAGGATGAGAGCAGGGAGATACTTCACCAGGAAAAAGCAATGCACAGCCCCTTTACCTGTGGGGAAGTTTAAGATTTGTGGYCAGTATTGTTCAGTTTTAACTCCCTAAAGCACTTCCTTCAAAGGAATTTTACTATATTTGGGAGCTATTTCTGCAAACTAAATTACACAAAAGGCAGCAGTGCCCTAAGTGTTAGCTACATAAGTGCCATGTGTCAAACTATTCAGAATTTTGAGTCATATTTTAAAATATGGAACTTCTGACAACACGACAGTCACTGTAGCTGGAAATGGATAGCAATTCTTCCATCAGCCCGGCCCCAAACAGGGGACTTAACACCAGCACAGCTTGAAAGTCCATTTAAACTGTGACAGGGCTGTAAAAAGCCCTTAACAGAAGCATTTCCTAAGAGAAAGTCTCATCTGTTTCTAAGCTACAGCTGTTGTTCATTCAGGACTGATAGGCATACAAAATAAGAGATGGATCACTCGGTCTCAAAGGCAGATGTAAGCTATTCAAATCCTTCACTCCTGATTTCTCATCATTAGTAGGTTTATACCTGTCCCTGGCTGTGTTTAATGCTGCAAACCTTCATCCCTGTGAGCTGGACAAACAGATTTGAAATGTCCCCAGAAATCATCTCTCAGCACAGTGGCCCCTCCATCAGTGCTGCAGGAGCCACCCTCAGAGCCCCCCTGCCCCTTCTGACCATCACCCAGAGCTCACTGACACACCAGCTATTAGAATTCCTCACATTTATGAATATGAAAAGAGTCTTAATCCTTGGAGTGAAAGATCACAGCAAGAGATGCTTATAATTTCCTAAGGCAGGAAGAAAATAGTGCAATGAATTATGTAAAATACTTTAAACATGGGCACTACTGAAAGCCTTAAATTAGGAAGCAGAAAGTGTCAATAAGCAACACCTATTCTCTTCAGGAGAGGATCCTCTGACTTTAAAGGTGTGGTTAAAAAACAGGAAAATGTACAGGTAATATTCTGCACATTCCAGAACTTAAATCTAAGCAAYGTAATAAAATGCAGTACCAAGTGGTGTCCCTCAAGGGTTCTGCAGAAATAGCTTTGTCTTTTGGAAAAAATATTCAAAAATAAATCAGCTTTACTTTAAGCTCTCTACTCCATGATTTATGTACAGTGGGTGATTAAAAATAATTMAAAAGTCCATGCAAATGCTTTCCAATTACAATGTACCATTTAAACACTCTTGATCAGAAGGCTCTAATGCTAAACCAGGTGTTGTTGAAAGCCCCTTTCAAAGCAGATGAAAACTCTCCTGCCTATGAACCCTGAGCCAGGTTCTTCTGCTTARACCAAAGCAATATTGCAGGGCTGCATCAGTTCAAGGTGATAAACCAGCAAAAAGCCACCAACAATCAGATTCTGGAGAGAGAAATCATGTCAATATAAAAYAAAAGTAAATTCAGCTCCACTTGAAGGAGATTTTAGTGGAAGCTGGTGTTAGGAAATAAAAAGAACACAAAAGCATCCCTGAAACCCCACCCAATGCCCCAGATTAGAGCCAGAGAGGGTCAGGAACACACAGCTGTCTGCACTGTATGGAAMTTATGTGTTCCACCCCAGCCTGGCTCCATTTTATACCCTGAAATTTCTTTGGTTCTGAGGAAGGTGACTGCTTTAAATGACAGAGAAGTTTACAGGTGTGTTGGAACCCAGGACATTCCTCTGGCTGCCCTGGAGGGCTCCAGACCCTGGCAGGRGGCTCWGAGACCTTGGCAYRGAGTCAMAAACACCTGTGCCTTCMATTTTAACCCATGKAAACAATTACCAACTTTGTGTGAGGATTYACAAGCCACAAGAGTTTGAGTAGAATGATAGYTAATGTATCACAGGGTGAAAAAGTAGAAWTTTGGGGTTTTTAGAATGGGGGTTCAGGAGGCAAGATGGAGGAATSTGGGTGTGTCCTGTCCTTCTTCTTCTTCTTGTTCTCCATCTTCTGCTGTGATGGTGACACTTCTGGATTGGTTTAAAGTAGAGACAGACTRTCTAACAYAGGTGAYAGGTATTGGAAAGTTATTGTAAATAAAGTACACGTAGTTTGAGTATAAAAAGCTGACACCATGCCAAGGGTGGTCAGTGTGCCACAACCTGACCTGCAGGACAGATCTCAGCAGGTCAGAGAAGGAATGTAAYAGATAAGAGAAAATAAACAAYCTTGAGAACCAGAGCGGAGGAATCTCAACTTCTTCTTCAGTCGYGGGGCTGGGAAAAAAAGACTCGTTAATACTCRGGAGCCATTTCAGCAGCACAAAACCTGAGACAGGTGATGTTTCAGGAGCAGCCAGAAAATTAACCCTGTATGACAGCAGCCCAGGCTGAGCCCCCCAGTCCAAGACAAACAGTTCCTAAAGCTGGTGATGTTTAGCACAAGCCTTGGCACCACAAGCAATGCCTGCTCCAGCTGTTACTAAGAAACAAACCACACAAGAGTTCTGCTTTTCACTTCCGTACTTCTGACTAATCATCACCATTATTCCAGGGGCTAACAAAGTGAGCCTGTCACCTGCCCTGTGGTTTCCCTGGCTGCAGGCTGTTTGTCACCCCAGCAGGACCCAGCTCTGCTGATTTCCTCAGGAGCCCCAAAGCCACAGCCAGGCTCAGGGAAACAATCCCTAGAAAGGGAGGGGGCACAGGGGACCAGCAGCTCCTCAGGCTGCTAAAGGATAATGTGACATTACCTGCTAGAGGGAAATTGCAGCTCAAACTCTGCTCTGAATCTCACTTCCATGGCTGAGGGAAGTTTAGACAACCCAGCAGATCTAGAAATGGCAGGAAAAGCCAACTCCTCTCCAGTCCCAGCTGTGTGGGGAGCTGTGAAGGGCAGGGCTGGCAGGGGAGGAATGCTGTGGGGAAGTTCTGCAGCACTAAATGCTGCTCTGAGATGTTGGGGGTCTTGTATTTGCTGGGAGGAAGGAATGATTAATCTGACTTCATGTTCTCAGAAGGCTAATTTATTATTTTATGATACCATATTATATTAAAGAATATTATACTAATAATATTCTATACTAAAGAATACAGAAAGGATACTTACAGAGGCTAAAAGATAATAATGAAAACTCATGACTCCTGGCAGAGTCCCAACACAGCTTGGCCCTGATTGGCCAAAGAGTCAAAACAATTCACATGAAACCAATGGAACAATCACCTGTGGGTAAACAATCTCCAAACACATTCCACACGAGCAAAACACAGGAGAAGCAAATGAGATAAGAATTTGTTTTCCTTTTTCTCATAGGCCTCTCAGCTTCTCAGGAGAAGAATCCTGGGCAAGGGGATTTGTCAGAAAATGTGATGGTGACATTGGGGGTGTGTTTGTGTTACCAGCACTGCACTGTGCCTGCTCTAAAACCACTTGTCTCTATCCACCACTGTTCCCATCAGTCCATATTGTTAATTTTTTATTTCTCAATCAAGAATTCATGGAGGTTAGTGTGACATTGCTGCAAACACCCTGGCAGCCTAGTAACTGTAAATAATGGATAGGACTCCAGAAATACCAACCAGCCTCTCATTGGTTTGGGACACTTAAATCGTGCCTGCCCCAGCTCACCTGCCAGCAAACAAACAGGTTTCTCTCTGCACTGCAGCAAACRCCTCATCTCTCAGGAAAATTAAATGTGTCGTTGTAATGGCTGTAGTTTTGGTAAGTGCACAGAGATCTCACTGTGACAGTGCTCACAAAGATGCACCGAGTGCAACCATCTCCCTTCCCTTCAGAGAGCGTTCTGCAAAATGCTAACAAATCTTCAGGAGCTCTGGTGAATTTTAACACAGTTACTGCATTTCATACCACACTCCAGTAAGCTATATYTCCCTCTTTACATTTCTGCTAATTTCTAGCATTTATTTAAAAAAAAATTATATCATGAACAGCTACTGAGGGCCCATTTGCTCCTCCCATTTTCCATTTAACCTCAATGATTAAATGCAGCCTCCCTAATTTCCTTTGGTGTTGAAAAGTACTTTTACAGCRCTACCAACACAACATATTTGTTAGAGTTCTTCTAATTAATTTTCCATGAACCTTTCAGCATGAAAAAGAAAAAAATCTCACATTTCTGCATGAAAAATGAATTATATTTTCTCCATTTCCTTAGAAATTTACATTCTGGGCTCATCTGTGCCACATATTCTTTATGGATAATGAGCAAGGCATCCTCACTTAGYTGTCACTGAGGCAGTGAAATGTTTACAGTGTGCACTTTGGAGATTCTGGCAGCTTAGAYTCCAAGAATATTTCTTATTCACGACAAAAAGCTCTGTCCTAAATTTCTCTTGCACATGAACAGAAAAAGATTGATCTGAAGAATCCTTGAACTTTGCTGACCTGCAGTAATGCTGTTTGAAGGAAGGTTAGTTCAGAGACTTCACGCTCRTGATCTGCTTCATATGATGTGACAAAGACTCTTTTCTGCCCTTAACATCCTGCAGGACTCCTTGGGAAACTGAAAATATGAACTAATGGAGAGACAAATATCTTCATTATGAAGCTTACAAACAGAATACATATACTGTATAACTTTGGAGAGGACTCTCCTACCTAAATTACCTATTCTGTAACATTTTGGGGACAGATTATTGACAGGCAAAAGAAACCACCTGCACGAATCTCATGCCAGTTCTGTGCAGGAGATTTCATTTAACTCATAAAAAAATCTCTGTCCCTAATTACCTCTCTGAGGCCATTCTTTAGCCAAGTCATAAGAATCTGCCTGTTGTAAAGATGATGTTAAGATTTCATTTCTGTGCACAGGTCCAGTCACAGGCTCACAATGACATGCTCAAGCCTCTGGGCTTTATTGAACCAGGGCCTGGAAAAAATCATCTTTTATGCTTCTTTCTTACAAAACCTCATATAGTTTGAATAAATCTTTGAAATGTAACCAAAAGAATCTCACACGAGATTGTCTTCCATTGAAGCCATAAGATCCAATTCATGTAGATACAGTTGGAAGGTTATTGCTGTCRAGTTTTGAACTTGGGCTGTGAAAGACATAAAAAGTGACAGGTTTCTTCCCCAGAAAGGAGAACAGAGCCTTCTGCAAACCTCCCCTTCCTCAGCCCAGCTCCTGCACCAACCTGAGCCTCCTCAAACCTGCTGGGGTTGTTTTCTGTAATCAATCAAATTTCCAAGTGTAATTATTAACACAGTCTTTAATCAAATGAATCTGTTCCTTTGGATACCTTCTAAAGAAAAGGCAGTTATTGAATGTTAACAATTCAAACATTTCAAGTGCCTTTTAGAGTTCTGACTTAGAAAATCTGGATGAATTCTCAAAGGTCTTTCATACAGTTACTAATCCTAAAGGAATTTTTAAAATATATTTAAACCTATGTTTTCCATACATTACTCTAAAATGTTCATCAGTTCATCAGGAGTAATTGCATTTTGCAGAATGAGGCAACTTCTGCCATGCCAGGAGTGCTGGTACCATGGCTTTTCTGACATTTCAGCAGTTCTACTGCTTATATTATTTCCCATAGAAAACTATATTAAAAAAGAAAGATATTTTTGTTGCATAAAATGCTGGTACAGTGGGTGGAATAGCAACCCTAAGCCTCCTCAGACACACAGAAAAATCCCAATCTAAACAATGCTGTTTCAGACAAGTTGTTGTTTTCACACCAATTATCCTGTGACTCAGTAACATCTTGATAATAAATGACATAATGTAAAAGTATTTCTTGCCAATGATGGAGGCCCCCCAGCCTTTTTAAATCTTTATATTAACTTGTCAGAGGTGAATCTCTCAGATCTGAAGTGGCAGCTGTGAAGACACAAACAATATTTCAGCATTCCCTGCAATATCACTGGGTTTGCTCCTTGGMACACTGGATAGTGACTGGAAAAGTGCTTGCAGAGTTACATCATGAGAGGGGCAGAGAAAAAARGAAAAAACTGTGCCAGCCTCGAGATTTCTGAAGGTTCTATGCAATACAACTAAGCAGCTGCAGAAGGAAAAAAAAAAAAAAAACAAGGGGAAATTGTACCTGGTATTTCTTTTTGCAAACCTAATGGCCCCCAGCCTCCTGTGGAACTCTAAATTATAACTCAGATAATTGTAGCAACAGTCAGGAGATAAATTATTATAATAGATCTTCATACAATAACATCAGATCTTCAGAAGGTCTGGTAAGAGCCCTGACAGAGATGCTAAAATCAAAGCCAGCAAGAAACTAGCAGGAGACCCAGTCAAGCTAAAAAGCTAAAAAGGTTATTCAAGGCAGTCAATTATCATCTCTAGCCTTTGTTTTTGAGAACTGTGTTCTCTATTTAAAGAAAAAAAAAGAGATGCAAATATCTTGAATCCATATGAAGAAAGTAAAGAGTCCATTTGTCCAAAGTCCAAAATCCATTTCCAAAATCCATTTTTCTAAGTCCAAAAGCAAAAAGTGTACATTGCAATTCTAAATTCAATTTGAAGTGACTGATCCACAGTTAAACTCATGCAACAAAGTTGGGAGTCCTCTACACAGCCTTTTGATTAATATTTCTGTGTTTTAGCCCTGAATTTGTCTTTACTCCTCTGAGTCTTTGAGGCTCCAGACTTTCCCATTCCACTCTAAAGGGAAACTCACTGTTGTCAATGTGCAAAAGACAACAAGTCACAGGTAACAGAGGAACAACCAAGCACCTGGGACGCACTTACAGCAAAAATTAGGCTTTAATTTATATTAAAAACTTGAGGCAAAATTAATGTCCACCCCTAGACATGCCAAGGGACAGCACAAGAGGTGAGGCATCCTCTGCATTCTGGTAACCAAGAGTTTTCTCTACAGAAATATGGGAAAAAACTTCTGCAATAAATTGATTCAATTGGAATTCTGTCTGCATTTAGAGCCTAATACAAATTCCAGCTTTTTGCTTAAAAAAAAAAAATCCCATCCCTCTCTACCTAGGAGATTTGAAAGATGTATTTTCTGGAAAGTATTACACAATTAAGCTATTTTTACTGCTGTGTACACTACAGAAAAGCAATTGTCAGAGAAACATTTCACATTTTTCTCCACGCTTGTTTTTCTGTGCAAAGAGAAGTGAAAATAATTAAAACCTTTTCCTTAATTTCCCCACTGGAAAGGATACCAGGWAAGTCTGACTAGCAGAAAACATGTATTATTGATTTTTTTTACATTCTTACTTGTTAGAGACATATTCCACTTCTCCTTCCAAGAAGAGGATCCCTGATAGCCATTATCCTRTTGTTGGAAAGGAAGAGGCTGTATCTTCCCATATTACTCCCTTGTTCTCACACTTCACATGTTACTTGCTAGTGGAAACCTTGCAAGGCTGATAACAAAGGAATGAAAAAATCAGAAAACTTTCCTCATTACCAAAATAATATCTATCTAAATGATGCTAACAGAGTTAATTCCAAATGCAAATGGAGGGAAAAAAATGTTAATTTAGAAGAATGAAGTGACAGAAAAAGAAATTATCTTAATTGTGCTTATCAGAAAACTTCCCTATTGTAATTGTGATTTAAATATTGTGGCATAAGCTTTGATTGCCTGAACAATTCCATTGATTACATATTAATTTGTCTTGAAACACAAACCTGCCTGAATTCAACCTCTCCCTTTTTTAACACCATCCAAAGCCAACCTACAGAATATTCAAGGTCCCACTTTGTCCTATCCCCAAAAGGACTCAGCCACCTCCCCCACACTTGTTTTCCCCTCTCACACCCAGTTTATTTCACATAACCAATTTAGAGAGCAATCAGAGCATCCCAACTGCAGAGCAAGAGGAGACCCAGCTGGAGGCAGGAATTATTTTACTCACTGGGTCCCCATTACCACCAGTCCTGAAGGCACAGTGACCCATGGTTTGTCCAGCAGCTCTGGCCTGAGATACCTGAATGTGTGTGGGGCTGGAAATCAGCTACAGCAACTCAGCAAAGCACCTGGACCTGGCAGGAAAGTTCCACACTGCTCTGAACAGCTCAGACAACTGAAGAATCAAAGTGCTTTTCTCTGCCATCAGCCCCGTGTGAGCTTTCTGCTTAATGCTGTCAAATTATCTYCTTTTTGTCTGTGGAGTTCACAGCATCTGCAGCAGTTGCACTTGCATATCAATGAGTTGTCACACAGCTCTTACATTTGCTGTGCAGAGGTTCCTGTGCTGTCTCCTGCACACTTTCTGTTCCTCTCCATGACTCTTGTGTCTGTGCAGGGTGAGGCTGCCCAGAGCTCAGCATGAAGGAGCAAGGGCAGCAGCAGCAAACTGCAAACAGGGGCTGTGTAATATGGGATAAAATCGAGAGCAGGCTCCTGGTGCTAAAGTGATTTCAGCATTTATTATAACAAAAAGAAAGGCCCAAAGCCAGGGGGCCCATGGGCTGAGCGGGAGCGTTCCTGTCGAGGATGGAGCAGCCCCGGCACTGGGGCTTCAGCAGAGATGGCCCTGATGTTCCAGATGGAGCAGCACAGCTTCCCTGGGTCAGAAACCCCTTTTTATCCTGTTTTTGTCCGTTTGGATTGGTTTCTGTTTGGATCCTTCATTTGCATGAAGGTTGAAGGTGCTTGATTGGCCATTACAGTTCTGTCCAGGCTGGCTCCTGCTGCACTTTACTGAGGTGTGTTATGGTACCTTGAGTGCTGTATTTCTTACAACTGCCCTTTTAACCCCTTTTACAATATAATAACCAAACCAGCAGTACATGCTTAACAATTTATCAACCATTTTACAACAGTTTCTAACCTATTTTTAACAATTTGGAAGTTGCAAGGTGCCCCCAACACAGGGAATGATTGGCATCTGACTCCAAGGCTTCAGAATGCTGAACACTCCCTTTGTTAAAACTATATTACATTRCAACTATAATAAAGAGAGATACTATACTGTACTATATCATACTTACTAMAAAGAATACTAAAGAATACTAAAAGAAAACTTGTGACTCTGCCTGAGACTCAGGACACAGCTTTGTGTGATTGGCCAAGGAATCAAAACAATCCTCAGCAGAATCCCATTCCTTCAATCCTCAAGCAGAATCCAATTACTAAATTCCTTCAGGTAAACAATCTTACAACACATTCCACATGTGCAAAAAAAACCAGGAGCAGAGAATAGAGATAAGAACTGTTTTCTATTTCTCTGAGGTTCCTTGCTGTGACTCCCAGGAAATATCCTTGGGAAGTTGTGCCTGCCTGCTCTCTGCGGCTGCAGTATTCTGCAGTGGCCTTTCCCAAAACCAGGCTGTCTCCATCAGCCCCTGGTGGACTCTGTAGTCTCCCACGGTCTGTGGAGAGTGTCTGCAGCCCTGCCCTGCCCTGCTGATGGGAGGCTCCTGCCCCAGCCTGGAGGCAGCAGTGCAGAGGATTCAGCAACACACACCCCTGCAAGTGCAGGGGATTCAGCAACACACACCCCTGCAAGTGCAGGGGATTCAGCAACACACACCCCTGCAAGTGCAGAGGATTCAGCCCTGCCTGCTCAGACACAAGCTGAAGTTGCAAACAGCTCCAGCAGCCCAATTTCGGTTTCTTTCCATGCTTGTCTGAGATGTCATTTGGAGAAATTCATATATTTTCATGCATTTGCTTTCCACAGGCTGGCTGGGAAATAAGGAAATTATATGCTCTAGGAGCTGTTGGTGGCCTGTCACATTGTTTTGGTCAGGGTTGCTCTGTTTGCATYGCTCTGAATTTTCAATCATCTACCTGTGACTTAGTGGTGACCCCAGAAAGAAGTTCTGGGGCATGAACATGGGAAATGAGCTGTACCCTCCTCACCTTACACTGTGTATCAACACACAGCACAGCACATGTGGATTTATAACTCAAGAAGAACAAACAACAAAATGCAACTCCTATCTGAAACTGATTCATATAAAGGTCACTTTCCACCAGAAGTAAATAACATTGGGTTTGGGGGAATCACTGTGGGTGAAGGGGAAAGAAATGCACTGTTTGATTTGGGGAGAAATTGGTTAGACAGAAGGTGWTTCAAAATATAATCAAAAAATAATTAGAAAAAGGAACAAGCCAAAGGACAAACATCTGTGACAGAAGGATGTGAAGAGATAAACAAATCCTATGTATGACAGTTAATTTCAGTTCAGACCAGAATCCTGCTGGGCTACATTTGGAGTAGTCTGTAAACACCCTGAGAAAAAAGAAAACTCACATTAATTTCAGTGTGAACTGTGGCAGCATCAACAAGCACAAGACTGGAAAACCAAACCCAAGACACTGAAAATACCAGATTTCAGCAAGACCACACCACATAGGGATAGCAAAAACAGTAAAGGGAAACCACAGCAATTAGCAGACCAAGAGTTCTTCACAACAATTTTTGGATTAAATGAATTCTTTCTTGAGTAAATTATTGGACTTTCCCAACGGTGACTTTCAGAGAACATCTGCTGAACTTTTGCAGAGCATTTTGTTGAGGCAAGAAGACTGAGAAACAAATACACACTAACATCCTGCACTTGGCTTTCCTAAACACCCACATGAGAGGGGGAAAGGCCCGCTTGGCATAACTAGCAGGACAATTCACTCTTCTAAGGCAGATGCCACTGGATTCTTCTCACTTTTCTCCCCTGCTGACTGACTGGGGGCTGTGGTTTGTCAGAACTGAGACAGCACTGAACAGAGCTGAAAYGGGACCTGCAGCAACAGTGAGGAACGTAATAATCCTTCATTAACTGGTAGGTGGGAAACATTCTCTATCAAGAGGGTAGAGGAGGAGGCAAATGAAAATTGGTTCCAGAATGTGTCCTGAGTCAAAATCAGTCAAAACTCYTCTGCTTGTTGGGGGCTGTGCTGATCTGCCCCATGGAATGTTCCTGCAGCTTCCCAGAGGGACTGTGACCCCTTCCTGAGGAGTCTGCAGCAGGAATCCCCCCGTGAGGGGCAGGGAGGCGTAGGGCACCCACCCAGGGCACTGCCCACAGCACCCATGAAATAAACACGGGCAGGAGACCTTTCTCCTTTAATACCTTTATGAAAAGTGATCAGAACCGACAGGCCCGCACTCACCCTGCCACTGCTCCCAGGAGTGACTCAGAGGAAGAAGAGTGCAGCTTCATCCACTGGCCTATAAGCAGAGGTGGGGAGATCCATCCTCCCAAAAACATCAGAAGATTCTCTGACTTTCTGGTTTAACATTCAAGGGCCTCTGTCTAGCCGACATCCTTCAGGTTAGGGTGAGGGGTAAAAAGGGCCTTAGCAGATACTGGATTCTGTTCCTCACGCCTAGTCATCACCTTGATTCATCCATTTTGTGTTGGCTCTTTGCTTTTAGGGATTTTTGGCTAGGTTTGGGGAGGGGTTTCTCCCGTTGCATGCTGGTTCCAAGGTCATTTCCATGCTAACTCCGAGGTCTCCTCCCCTTCACTGTCTGGGTGCCATCCTCCAGGAAGCAGCAGGGTGTCACTCGACAAAAGGAGGAATTCTTAACCATCAAGGACAGGTAGTTAACGAAAAGGACAGGTGAATTCAGTAACAAACAGTTAGAGCTCCACCCTGGCAGCAACTGGCCCAACCTGTGAACTCTGCAACCTTTTAAAGAAATGGGCAGCTGTTCTCCTCATAACACCCAGAGCTGGGCAATGCTCCCGGGCACTGCCAGCCCTTCCCTCCCAAAGGGCAGGGGGAAATGCAAGTGCACTGTGGAGRAAAAGAGAGAGAAGAATTCACAAGGCCAAACTCTCCTAATTTTCTTAYCACCCTGTTCTGTTTGCCTTTTGTTTAGCAGTGAATGCTCACCTATGCAGACCACAGTTTGAGTGGGCAAATCCACAAATTACAAATAATAATCCAGGCAGAGCAGTGCTGGAACTTCAGCTGTGGTGTTGATGTGCTTTTGTCATGATGGAATAAGTCTAAACCCATATTTTGTTTGATGGGCATTGCAGAGAAAAGCAGCAGCAAGATGTTGAAAAGCATTGCAACGTTCCTGATTGAGTTGCTAAAACAAATCTCTCAATGTTTTTTGTGATTAATTCTTTAGCTGAGTTGGAGTTTGTTTGGGAGCAGTAAATACACAGTTACATAACTCTGCTTCACCATAAAATAAGTGTTATTAACAGCCCTCTATGGATAATCAAAGTAAAAATTTCTTTTTCTGCAAATATTCTGAAGTATTTGTTGAAAACTTGATGCCAGCATGCTTATTGAATACCAATAAACCCATCTGCCAGAGTATTTGGGAAAAGCAAACACAAAGCAGGTGCAAATGAACTCTGATTAAATTTGTTCAAAACTTCAAGCAAATACAAAAGTTAGAAGATGAGTGGAGATGTATTTTTCATATTTGGCCAACTGTAATTGCAATTTCTATCCAGTCAAAGCAGGATAATTAAGCAAAAGACAAAAAAGAATCTGGCAGCAAGCTGAGCAAAGTAACCATTGCTAAAGAAGGAGAAAAATTAAGGGTGTAGTTGTAATGTAAACAGAGTTAATGAGGGAATGTTACTACAACACCAAAACTCCAAACAAAGAAATATAAAGCAAGTTGTTATTAGGAAATYTTAGTTAGCACAATTAATTAGCTGCTAATAAAATTATGTTAATAATTGCATCAGCCACAATTTCAGGCTAAATTTAAAAACTGAGCACCAGCTCTCAGAACCTGAATTTGTTTTGAGCAGGAACAAAAGAGGATTCCTAGTAAAGCAGGAAATATTTAGGCCTGCATTTCCAGCACCAGGGCACCTAAACTGCCATCACCTGCTCCAAACCTTTCTGGGGGTTCACAGGATGTGCAAAAACGTCCACATCTTCAGGTTAAAGCCAGCTGTCAGCTCAGTTGCATSCCCCTTTGACAAAAATGTGGTTATTTGCTCACATCATCACTCCAGCYAAAATGAATCAGCTTGAACATAAAAGAATAAAAAAGAGACTACAGCTGAGCAGGAGTGTTTGGTTTGGAGCAGGCAGAGAGGACATGGAGAAGAAAAGCCACTSTGGATTTAATGAAGTGGCTGCTTTACCTTGGAGCACTTCCAGGAGGGTGAGAACCCTGTTTGAGAACACAGTTACCTCCTGACTGTCAGCTCATGCCAATGGCAGAACACAAGAATTAAGGGTAGAAGAGTGAAAATTATTTCCAGAAGAGATGAGTGCCTGTTCTTGAGCAGGAAAACATGAAGAATAAAACACTTTGATCCATGAACAAATTATCTGGATCTTCCTTCTGGACCCCATGGATTTGATTTTATCAATAAGTGATTTGATTTAAACTTTGTAAAGGTTGTTTAAATGTTCTGTGGTACTTAGGTATCCTTTATTTACCTTGGACCTGGTTGTTGACTCTCATTTGACTGAAAATGTGTTTCACCTAGCCTTTCACAAGATTCTGACCAAGCCAATGGCTCCTTCCAAGGAACTCACAGAGGGGCAGAGAGGAACTTGCTGGTGACAATAAAATTGTCAATCCTTCATCTGACCAGGAGGAGCCTGAACACTCTGGGCAACCCAGGCAGACAGAAAGTGACTCAACACACAGGACAAAACCACTGCTCCTCAGTTAAAAACAGTGGGAAAACCTTCCCAGTGAGTTATTATAAATCAGTAGTGTTATTATTATAAAKTATTATAATTCTGTAGTGTTTTCATGGGATTTTGGGATGGGCTTTCCAAGAGCTTCCAGTCAGGTGAGTAAAGAACATTTCTTGGTTCAGAACAAACCACCCTGGCTGGGGGAAGGAAGGAGGTGGGGGTCCTTCCTGAATACCATTAATATCTTTGCTCTGTAGCAAACCCTCACCACTATCAGATCAATAAAGATGTGGAAAATCCTGCTGGGGCTGCTAAATTTTCAGATTAAATGAATTCTTGAGTAAATTATTGGAGTTTCCCAAYGGTGACTTTCAGAGAACATCTGCTGAACTTTTGCAGAGCATTYTGTTGTTCTTTCAGCCACCAGTTAAAGCTGAAGGGATTTTGAGAGCAGAGTACTAAAATTTAGCTAGACCTTCCTTATTAAAAGGAAAATCTTCAGTAATTAGCTCTTCCCCWAACTGCTTTTTGGCTCTCATTACAAACAAAGTGCTATGCTAATATACCTTGTGTTGCAAATGTTTCACAATTCCTGCTAATCAAATTAAACTCAATTTTCAGCAAATAAACCCTCAATGCAGTTAATGGAAAACAAGGAACAGCACTACTTTGCCTGAGAATGGGTCATTACCACAAGCTCCTAATTACAAGTACCTTAATGCATAATGTAAAGCACAGTCTTATATAGGCTCTTAAGAATTAAAGCTGTAACAGGATCAAAGACTTGATGTGTCCTTGAATTTTTTATATGTACATTTGAATACAGATGGAGAAAAGCAACAAAGAGAAACAGAGCAAAGCTGCAAAACACCAAGATTCATTCACTTACCCACCCTTCAAAACGTATAATAATAATAATTTATGCAGTTYATGAGTCTGCAGAAAGAGACTGATTTTGACTCAGGACACATTCTGAAACCAATTTTCATTTGCCTCCTCCTCTACCCTCTTGATAGAGAATGTTTCACACCTACCAGTTAATGAAGGATTATTACTTTCCTCTAGAGTAAGCTGCAAATACAACCAAGGTTAAAGCAAAGGACKTTCATCCTGAATTAGGTTATATGATGCCATCAAACAGGAGCCCAGGTGATTGATGACATATTGCTATTACTGCACCAGGCATTTATCAATACTGCATTGTGAATTATTTTCCAGTTTAGTTCTCTTATTGTCACACGATGGTATATTTTATCAAATTTACTTAACTGAAAAAAAGAAAAAAAAATAGAAACCCAGAGAGAAAAGCACTGGAAACAACAGAAGGCATAATAAATCACAGTAACTGACTTACAGACTCTGGCATCACTTGCCAGTCAGAATTCTGCTGCTCTGAATGAATTCACACAGGTTGCATTTTTTACTCAAATTTCAGCATGCTGCAATGGGCACAGCAGCCACTGCAGCCCAGCCCATGGGTCACCCTTAACCAAGTCCTACAGAGCAGTTCAGCTACAAACACTAAAAAAGACTCTTCCACCTAACTAAATTTTCTTCATTTTTCTGCAAAATAATTTGCATCCATTTATTTTCCTGGAGAATWATTACACAAAGCTTTGAAACTTTCAGCAAGATGAACACTTTATGCTCTAGCTCACACTGGGTATAAAGAATTCATATTGAATTATATCTGGTGCAATTAAAAATCTTCACAATGTTACATTTGCAAAAATTCTGCGTGTTGTTGTAAGATTCAGGCTGCCTCTCCTCATCCTCATTATTATTAATACAACATGAACTGCCTGTGCCTATCCTCCTGACAGCACAGTCTGTAAAAGCTGAGCTCTTGCTTCAGCTTTGTAGTTGTCCTCTCCCTGAAGGGCATGCAAGCACAGAATGGGAATTATGGCTATTTGAAAGAAAATTAGTTCCTGTTTGGTTATCCATGGAACTGTGGAGAAGGCAGGCTCTGGGAAATCCCACCTCTCCCCCGAGCTCATCCTGGGCCTCGTGAAACAAAAAATATTATTGTGAGTTTATGAACAGCAGATCCTTCTCCACCTCCCACACACATTCACCCGCTGCTGCCCACCTTTACAAGCCAGAGGCAAAAGTAAAAATTATAACCAGGCAGGGARGGGGTTTGTGTGAGGGAATAATACACTGAAATATTCCAAATTTCATGTTTACTAAGACAGACCTCATCCTGCCATGAAGACAGAGAGGGATGGGAAGGTTCTCTGGAGGAARAGCTCTAAGAATTCAGGGTGAATGGACAAATATTAGGAGCAACCTTGCTCAACAACAGAGCATSCAAATTTGAGCTCTGCCCAGGCAGTTCTTTTTTTTTAAATCTTTTCCTTATGTCTCTCAAGTATTTGGCTATAAAGTGTTTTATTATGAACAGCATTAAAAGTAACCAGTTTCTGATGAGGTGTCAGATGAAATGTTCTAATAGGTTTAAAAGGTTTGTGAATACTGAAGAACTAATTTCTCTGTCTGAAGATAAATTGCTCTCAGATCTAGAACCTTAGGCTTCTATTATCCAAAGGCACCACATATTTTAAATTTTCTGAACAATTTTTAGTTTTACACAGACTTTACAGCTTTACTTTGTTCCAAAGTAATCATTTGCATTTCTGGAGTTTTCACCCCTTGTCTCTTGCCTTCCCTCCTCTTTGCACTAAACATTGATAGCATGGAGGGAAAAAACCCAGAGAGTTCTGGGATCAAACCCAGAAGTTTCACTGAGGATCAGAATTCCTGTCYTTTGCACTGGCCATTTTTGCACAGACAGCACTCACTGTCTCACATTCCTCACACTGGTTTATTCATAACAAATAAAATGCCTTATCTCACCAAACTGCATTTCAAAATATGATGCAAATACTTTTCAGATTCTGTAAAATGCCCCATATCCATCCTCTAAAGAGCTGTAATTTTCACCTTTTTTACTTAGATCTGTAGTGATTTATGGATAATTTAGTAAAAGAAGCTGAACTGAAATTCCATCTTACAGAGACATAAAGACCACATGTTTTTCTGAATCACCTTCAAAACCAAAGGCAAGGCTTAATAGGTGAAAAAAGGGAATTTACAGGATCTAAGACACCTGTCCAGAGCATTATAAAATGCAGTTTTTTGGATAAAAAATTGAGGTTCAGCTATGCAGCTTTTTGGGTGCTGGATATGTTCATGTCCAAGAATGGAAATCAAGAAATGATGCTCAGGAAGAACTTGAATATTTGTTTGTGTTTCCTCCAAGTGCAGGATAGCAGAATTTACAGCAGCTCAGATGAAATATAACACCATTATCTACCTTTACAAGGACGTAGATGGATAAAATCTCAGATGCCTTTAAAACCCTTCCAAAAAAAGGGGTTTTTTTCAGTGTACCCTCAGTCCAGAGCCTTAATTTTCTTTTGGGTAACTTCTGATASTTTCAGCTGTACTATCTGCTGTTTCCACTAGCATTAATAATCTATTTTTAATTATTTCCCTTAAAACAGACTGAAACCACTGTGAGAAAGAAAATTTCAGTGAAATACATGCAAACAAAAAGATTTTCAAGACAGCACTTCTCCCTCCTCCCAGACTTTTGTATGGTGACCCTCCAGCTCCTGCACTGCCTCATTCCTCCAGGAAGAGTCCTGTCCTACAGATTGTTTGAATAAAATCCTGCACTGTTACCTGGTGGTGTTCTACTGGATGCAGGGAGCCCCCAAAGCAGGGAGTAATCTGACCCCATGATTCAGAAGGCTGAASAATTGCTTTATTAAACTGTATTATATTACTTTATACTATATTAAAGAACTACTATACTAAAGAATACTCAAAGGATACTAAAAAGATACTAAAGAAAAAYYCATGACTATCTCCAGACAGCCAGGACACAGCTTGGACCTAAAAGGCCAATTAATATGAACAACATCACCAGATCCAATTAAGWACTCACTCTCAGTAAACAATCTCCATAACACATTCCACATGTGCAAAAACAACAGGAGCAGAGAATAGACATAAGAATTGTTTTCTCTTCTTCTCTCTGTGCTTCTCCAGGAAAAATCCTGGGGAAGTTGTGCCTGCTGCTCTCTGTGGAGAGAGCTGAGGCCACAGTGTTCCAGAAATGCCCCCAAACTCTGCAGCTCATGCTCCATGAGGACATCACTGAGGTCAGGCTTTCTAACCCTCGGGAGAAAGCCTATCTTGTTTCTCAGAGATCTGAGAAAGAAGTGAAGTGAGAATTAGAGGCTGATTCCTCTAAATACCTTCAGAGTGAGCACCCAGCAGTCCTGGAACACATTTGAGGGCCATTTATTTTCTAATACAAACAAATAGAGATAGAATTCCCAGACACACATCATTAAGGCATTGCTAATTACAGACAATAAACCAATGATACAATCTTACTCATATATTAGTGGAAGGAGACACTGCAGATCCTGGGCTGATGTAAAACTGACAGAGGGAAGGAGATACATTAATTCTGTGTGTACCACATATAACAGTTTGATTTTTACACTCTCCTTTTTGATGACAGCAGATAATTATGAACAGAGAAGTTTGCATGCAGGTAACTCCAAACAAAATCCAGATCAAACTGTTAAAGGARCAGTGGCACCTGCAGATGGTGTTTTCAGAGCAGGAGCACAAATGTGCACACACAGAGGCTGTATTTGTAGGAATTGCCATGAAAGAACATCTCCCCCTTTTAATCTCAGCAGAATAAGAGTGTACCTGTTCTTCATCGCTATTTCTAAAATATGAAAAAACTTTAAATCTGAMTAAACAACATCCAGATCTGTAAACTCATCAAGGAAAATCTCTGAAGAAAATAATATCCCTTTTTCATATCTTTGCAACTTAAACAAACCTTGAGTTGTTTGTTAGACAATTCCACRTGGACTTTCATCTTTTTTGTCACTGTTTCATCATTAAAGTGTGTTGTAAAACACTGGAGACTTCAGATGCTTAAGCCAATATAAAATCTCTGCARTATGAAGTAATTTTATGTCACTACTCTGGTTATTTCAGAATTGGCTGCAAATAAGAGCCTGAGGATGATTTAATGTGTCCTCGACCCATCATGGCCATGGTTAAACAAAGTAAACACATCAGTCTTTAGCAGTTATTTATAACTGGAGGAAAAGCACAACCCAGCCACGGTAAACAGAGCACTGGAAAACATTCTGAGGGGGAACTAAAATGCCTTWCTTCATATATTTCTATATTCCATTTCTCAATAAAATAAAATCCCAGTGACCATCCCCAGGAGGATTTATTAGAACAAAAATCACCACTTCCAAGGAAGATCCCAAGATACCACCAGTGAAGTGGGAATTGAGGCAATCAGATGTGATTACACACCAGCCATGGCACTCCTAGTGCAGGCTGAAAAGAGAACAACCAGCCTGCAGAGCTCAGAGGGACCCGCTCCCCCTGATTGTGGGTAATCTGGTTCTCCTTGAACAACTGACCAATGAAGCAAGCAAAAGCCTTATTATTTGTTCACATTCACACATAATTTATTGGATTCTACAACTGACTAACGTACATACTTCCTGATTGGTTATGAGATTGGATTCAGTGAAACTGCTGCTTCGCTGGTGGCCTGGGGAGCTTGCAGGGGGGAGGGAGTGTGAGCTCTGCAGTGAGTGAGGAGCTGGTATGGGAGGCAGTGTGAGTCTGGTGGAGGGAGTGGAGTGAGCTCGTGCAGTGAGTTGTTGAGCTGGAATGGGGGAGTGTGAGCTCTGCAGTGAGTGGTGAGCTCTGCAGATGAGTGTGAGCTCTGCAAGGTGAGTGTGAGCTCTGCAGTGAGTGTGTGAGCTCTGCAATGAGTTGTGAGTCTCTGCAGTGAGTGTGAGCCTGAGTGAGTGTAGAGCTCTGCAGTGAGTTGTGTGAGCTCTGCAGTGAGTGTGAAGCTATGGAGGGAGTGTGAGCTCTGCAGTGAGTGTACTGTGGTGGGAGCTCTGCAGTGAGGTGAGCTTCTGCAGAGTGAGTTGTGAGCCTGCAGTGAGTGTGAGCTCTGAGTGAGCTCTGGATGAGTGTAGGCTCTGGGGTAGTGTGAGCTCTGCAGGAGTGTGAGCTCTGAGTGAGTGTGAGCTTGGATGTGAGTGTTGAGCTCTGGTTGAGTGTGAGCTCTGCAGTGAGTGTGACGCTGGATGAGGTGAGTGTGAGACTGGGTGAGTGTGAGCTCTGGTGAGTGTGAGCTCTGCAGGTAGTGTGAGCTTGCGGAGTGTGAGCATCTGCAGTGAGTGTGAGCTCTGCGTGAGTGTGAGCTCTGCGGTGAGTGTGAGCTCTGGGGTGAGTGTGAGCTTGCAGTGAGTGTGAGCTCTTGCGAGTGGCATGTGAGCTCTGCAGTGAGTGTGAGAGCTCTGCGGTGAGTGTGATTGGGTGAGTGTGGGCTCTGCAGTAGTGTGAGCTGTCAGTGAGTGTGAGCTCTGCAGTGAGTGTGATGAGCTGAGTGTGAGCTGGTGAGTGTGAGCTCTGGAGTGAGTTGTGAGCTCTGCAGTGAGTGTGAGTCTGCAAGTGAGCTCTGCAGTGAGTGTGAGCTCTGCAGTGAGTGTGAGCTTCGTGAGTGTGAGACTGCTGCAGTGAGTGTGAGCTCTGCAGTGAGCTGTAGCTCTCTGCAGAGTGAGCTCTGCAGTGAGTGTGAGGCTTGCAGTGAGTGTGAGCCTGCAAGTGAGTGTGAGCTCTGCAGTGAGTGTGAGCTCTGGGGTGAGTGTGAGCTCTGGGGTGAGTGTGAGCTCCCTGGGGTCAGTGTGAGCTCCCTGGGGTCAGCGTGAGCTCTGTCTGCAGTGAGTGTGAGCCCTGCAGTGAGTGTGAGCCCTGCAGTGAGTGTGAGCTCTGTCTGCAGTGAGCCCTGCACTGTGGCCTGGCTGGCACTGGGAAGGTTCTGCACCCCAGGGATCTGGCAGCAAATTGACACACCTCGATTCATTTCAGTTGAGTCCCACCAATTTACACAACCTGAAGCCATGGCCCATTATGTCCTCCTGCCCGCTCTGGCAATGAATCCAAGYGTGTGATTAAGAATATAAGAACGCTCATTACAGTTAAAGCCTTGTGCTTAAAGCCATGAGCTTTAAGKTAAGCAGGTATTTAAGAGCCTGGTGGGATCAGCAGCAGAAGGCAGAGCTGCCTGTGCCCACCCAAGGGCTGGGAAAGGTATCTGCATTTCTGGGGAGCATTCCCTCTTCATCAGATGTGGCCAGCTGGATTGACTGGGGTTTACAGTGTTTTCTTCTGCCTCAAACTTGTTTCATGGGTGTAAGAATAAGGAGAGATGGATTGAATAGTTTCCTTAATGATGACCTTTCTTACTGAATATGATTTGTTTTGATCCAAAGCAGAAATCTGAAATTCTCTTCCAAACCCTGCCTTGGAGTCTCAGTAAGACCTTTCACAGGTGATATCATCTTTTAGCTCTCATAGTCCCATGAGTATAATGTCTATGGATATATTTGTAAGAAAGACAGAGCTAGCATTTTAATTTTGTCTCTATATATACCAGAATATATGTCTCAGTGAGTCCCAGGATGCATTTTTCCTCTCTCTGTGTGCTTTTAAAAGCAGAGCCCAGCTGGCAGTGCTCTGTGTGCCCAGGCACATCCCAGGACTCACAGAAATCCTTGTGCTCCTGTCAGGATGGGTTTGGCACACCTGAGCTCCATTTACCTGCAGTRCTCCTGCTGGGAGAAGCCAAACCAMCTCATGTGGTTTGTCCTTAGGAGCTGCAGTCAACAACCTTGTGACAAACCCCAGCATCTGCAGGGTCTGCTGGGCTCTGGGGCACCTTCCACCTGGAGCTGGCAAACACAACAAACCATGGAGAACTCATCCAAATGTGGAATTTTACAAGGAGTTAATCTTACACATAATTTTCACATAATCTCTCATCAGTTATACCTTGCTGCACTCCCTGTCTCCTGCCTCTACAAGCCCAGCTCAGGATAAAGATAAGGTGTTTGTCTTTAGGGAAACTTTAAAAAAAAAAAAAAAAAACAAAACTCCAGCTCTTCCTTGCTCACTAATCCAAGTGGAATTCASCCTCTCATTTCTGTGACAGCCTCACTTTGCCAGACACAGACACTTAGCAGGTGTTTTCATCATGACATTAATAATAAGAATTGACACGTTCTAAATGAGGAATCCCTTGTTGTGCCTGGTAGCACTGATGGATATTTGGGGAAATTGACAGCTCCTGAAAAATGTTTTTGCCATGACCAGCACTTCTCTGACAGATTTTTAATGGCTCTCACAGAACCCTCACTAACTTGAACACTCTTGCAGATGATGTGGAAAGTGGTGAAATGTGCTGCTTTAACACTTTTGAAAGTTAGAGAAGAAACATGGAACAACTCTGAGATTTGCTTCTAAATCACAATCATTTTTTTTTCCCCTGAAAATATTTTTTCTCTCTCAGTACTGAGACTGGAATGGATTAGCTGAGGGGACAAGCATTTGTTATGGTTCACCAGGACCCAGCTCTATAACCCCCATTAACCTTAATGGGAGCCACAAAGCTCATCCTCCTCATTTAGATGGAAATATCCCCCTGCTCCTCAGGGATCAATTGCACTCGGGGTTACCTGGTTTCAGTGGCTCATTCAATGTGGGACTCGGTGCCATGACCTTGTAAGCCTGGCCCTGCAGGAAGGGGAGGACAGATAAACAAGGACTGTGAGAAAAGGGAGCAAATAAAACTGTAAGCAAAGGAAAAAAAAAAGGAGAAAAAACGTTCTCAGGGTTGTTATGTATTTCCTGTTAGAAGTTCCAGTGAGATGTAATTGCAATTAAATCAGCAGCACCCTTTGCAGTTCARTGTGATACTGCAGAAAATCAATACAAAGATAACAGTGTGCAGGTGCTTCTGAGAATTCTCACATTGAAATAATTGTACAGGAAGAATGTGTCTTTTGTTTGTTTGTTTGTTTTCAACTTCCCTATAAAGAGCAGAGCAAGTGATTGATCTCTGAATGTTTTTATTTTTGGCTCCTCCCCCCCCAAGTTAAATCATTGCATCCATAAACCTGAGCTGCTCAGGGTGGTGTTATCAGGAAAGCCTAAGTGGAGGAGATGCTCATCTCTTTTTGAAAGTCAATTAAGCTTATGTGCCTAAATCCAGTGTTTATGTCTGAATCCCTGTTGATGGCTTTATTGAAAAAGATCTCCAGTTGCCTTTTTAAGTGATAGGAGGATTATGACTAAGTATAGCAAAAGCTCAGTTCTGTGCTGACATCTCTTATCTCTCACTGATGAAAATAACATGCATCCTGTGCCTCAGAAGGATTCTGTAATTAAGGAAGGGGACCAGAGAGGACCTGGCAAAGCTGTGGAAGGAATGAGTTTATGGGGGAAAATTGTTCAAGTTTTTATTTATGATTTGAGGCTGCCCAGTGAAGATAACAAAAGACATGGAGGCTAAACTTTAAATAAATATTGTGCTGCCATGGCTGGGATTTCCAATATGCAATCTGCTTCATTAATGTTAAAATAAGAACCCCTGCCCTCAGGTAGGATACAGCAATCTCAAAGCTCACACAGGACAAGCTGTGCTGGTTTCCAAACATCTCTCACAGCCAGAAAATTACAACASAACTACAGACAGAATTCAGGAAAACTGTTTCCAATAGTTTATTTTTCATGCCTGGGAATAATCAGKTTTTTTCAGCTAATCATGACTCTCTCATCATAAGACTTGGCAATTCTAAGCATGCAACAGCACCACTCAGGAGACAATTTTGTCTACTGCTTCCACAAATTATTCCTACTGTTTCCAGCACTAGAGCATTGTATGCAGGGACTGCAGGGATAACAATAGAGTTGTCCTGATCTCTAAATTAAAGGTAACAAAGAAAAAGCAAAACAAAACAACCCACCAAAAACAAACAAAAAMCCCCAGCAACAACAAAGAAACCACAACAAAACAAAACAAAACAAAAAAAAAGGGCAAAACACTCCCACCAAAAAGCCAACAAACAAACCCAAACAAGCAAGCCAGCAAATTCCCCCCCAAAAAACAATCAGAACTCATTTTCCAAAACTTTTTTCATTGTTTTTTGGTTTGTTTTGAGGCCCCCAGCAGGATAATTCTGTGGGAATCCATCAAATCAGAGGGGTTTGGGAAAGCTGCAAAAGGCAGGCCTCAGAGACAGCAGAACTGGGATTGGAGCTAAGCAGCAGCCATGAGATTGGTCAGCAGAAAAATCATGTAAAAAGTAGAAAAGTAAGGACAAATAGAACAATGGTCTGTGTATTAATGCTTGGCTAGAATAACTCCCTAAGCTGCAGCAAAGTTTATCTGGTGAGATATTAGGAAGTTTGAAGCTTAATAATGGAGCTCTGTGCATTGTGTTTTAAGGCTCACAAGCAGGTATTGTATCTAAAACAAGCAAGCATTGTTTTAACCAAAGGTACCTGTGCTTATAGTAATTGGATAGAACTACTGTCAATGTGCTTTTGCTTTGTGTGATTGGTCAAAAAAATTTAAAGTTGTAATKTTGAGTTCTTRSTCYGCTGCCTGGGATGTGAGCTGCTGGCAGCTTCCCATTGTCAGAACCATGGAATGAGACTGATGCTGGACAATCAAACAGCCCAAGGCACRYTCCCAACARTCCTGTCCTGTTTGTGATTTGTACAGAGCCCCCAGTGATGTAACCCAGTGTCTCAGCAGCTCAAAGCTCTCAGTGCAGGACYCTCTTACCCAGCCTGGCTGGGTTATTACCCAGAGCACTTTCCCTGTCACATTTCACTGCACAGCCTGCACAGCCCAGCTCTCTCTTAGGTGCCTTAAAAGTTTTTGCACATGACATTTCAAACAGAAAACAGATAATTGGCTTTTAAATACTTTAGGTAGGCTCTTTAAGTCTCATCTTTTTTTCTTCTCGGCTCTGTGTTGGTGTAATTTGGCACACACATCCATCCTGCTTGCACAGTGACCCATATTCCCAGAAGAAAAGTAGGCTTTCAAAGCCTCACCAACTCCCATCTCACAAATACTCTTTTGCAAACATCCTTATGGGTTGAAAAAAACCCCAAACCATTTTTTGGATGAGGCCTTGTGATAAAGTTTAACAAAAATTAAGAGCAAGAATAATTTCATCAAAGTAAAAATTAAAGGAGGGCAACTTTAAATATCCTATTCCCACTGTATTTTTTTCAGCCTCACACTCAAATAAATAGTTTAAGCTTTGCTTCCCCTAATATTAAAATGTGATTAATCTCTTTCCCCATGAAGAATTTCACAGTTAAAGAGATTTCTGTTCAGCAGAGGACTGAACCCAGTGCCTAAATCCATCTCATGCCAACAGAGCACACCAATGTTCACACACAGCACTTTGGCAGGATGTCATTTCCTAATCAGAAGTGCTTGGCCAGGGAGGGCAGCTGGGGGCTCCTACCAAGGCTGTGCCGCTCTGGAGCTCTACCCTGCACTCCCTCTTGATGGAACAATTAAATCTCATCCTTGGCAAATGTCACATTTAAAATAACCATGCTCTGAACTATGCACAGTCCAATGTTAAAAGAAAGTTTAAAAAATAAATTAGGAACCACGCAAACTTTATTGATAATTCATTCTTGGATTGTTTGTACCAAGCAACCTCATCTGACAGCAGAGCCCAGCATGGTTAAAATATGAGAAAAGCTTTTTAAATTTGGATTATACAACAATATGTATTTTTTATGGAAATATCTAAATTCCCAATGTTTTTGGGTTTTGACTGTGATGTGTCACTACATATATTTGGGGTCAGGGAAGGAGAAAGCTCAAAACAAAACATTTCAAATATTCCATGTCCTTAACTGAATATTTCCTAAACACTTCATTTACAAAAACCCCCAACAATTCCTGCTTCCATTTATGAACCTGTGCCAAAAGGACACCAAAACACTGCCCTGTGAGAATGTTTCAAACAGGAAAATGGGCTGGTGTTGGCAGGGGCCCCAGGACGAGGGAAGATATGAGAATTTTGACTCCATGTTTCAGAAGGCTGATTTATTATTTTATGATATATATTATATTAAAAGAAAATGATATACTAAAACTGTACTAAAAGAATAAAAGAAGGATTTAATCAGAAGACTTGCAAAGGAAAGGAATGGAATGGAATGAATAATAAAATCTTGTGACTGCTCACAGCCCCGACACAGGTGGCTGCCACTGGTCATCAAGTAAAAACAATTTCACATGCTGGGTAAAGAGTTCTCCAAATCACATTCCAAAGCAGCAAAACATGGAGAAGCTGAAGCTCCCCAGCTTCTCAGTAGAAAGGATCCTAACAAAAGGATTTTTCAGAAAATATGTCTGTGGTAGGAAAGTGGTACCAGTGAATATTTCTGTAGGTAATCACTGCTTTACAGTGGCTGTGGGGTGGGGATGGCCTGAGCATTGCTTCTCCTGCCCAAAGTGGGATATTTTACTGAGAACAGGGTGGGGATGGCCTGAGCATTGCTTCTCCTGCCCAAGGTGTGATATTTTACTGAGAACAGGGTGCTGCTGACAGAAGGGGCTCATTCAAAGTTAAGAATCCATCCTAAAGGTCTGAACTAAGCAGGATTTGGGATCTGCTGGCACTTTTTTTCAGGGGAGTCCTGGCTGTTGCACACAGCAACATTTTCTGATGCCTGGGGATGGTTACCCTCAGCAGCCACAGCAATGATGTTCTGGCAGTGACCCTGCTCTGGGACAGGAGCARCTGCTTCCCCAAAAATCAGATCCTTCCTGAGACAGACCACATGTCCATTGTGTACAGGACACATCCTTCAGGGGCTGATTTAAAGTTGAAGCCATTCCTTCCTCCACTAACCCATGCAGAAACCTTAACTTCTAACGTGGGCATCAATGCAAACTCCTGGATTTACATGGTGCACCTCTCCAAGCTGAAGTACTTACTTGACTTAAAAAGAGCTGTTAGATGCAGAGTGAATGCTCTGCAAAGTTGCCATACCAAGGGCATGCTATTGTGCTATACTCAGAATTCTAGGCACCAAAATTCCATTTGGAAATCACCATGTTCCTCTCACAGAAAGGGACAAGAAAGGGCCCCATGCTCCAAGGCAAAGGCTGCTTTATGCAGCACAGTGCATAAACTTTTCTGYTTCAAGAAAAGTGTGAGGAAACTCCACATCTGTCCAGCAGTAAGATCTTTGGGGCAGGGGGGATGGATTCTTACATTTCTAATTTTACCAGCAAATTAGCTCCCATGCCTTCCTCTCCCTTAAAATTCTTGGTCTCTCTTAGATCTGAAACCCACCAAGGAAGCACCACCCCAGTGCTCCCTGTGGTACCAACTTACAGATGGGCAAAAATGAGCACCCATCATGAGCAAAGATTTATTTTTGATTTTCTACTCTCAATGCTGAGTGGGAGAGACTCAAAACCCAATAAACACACAGAAAAAATATAGCAGGAAAATAGTATGGTCCTACTGCATGACATTTGGCATTAGATGAACACTGAGTTGGTTCATTTGCCCTAATTTCTTCATATTTCAGTTTTTCTTCCTCTGCTCTCCACTAATCTTTTCCATTACTTCTTTAAGGAAGGGATAAAACAGGAAAAAATTAAGCACTTGAACATCCTTTTTTAAGTGAAAAACTAGTGAATTTTCATTAAAAAACACGTAAAGGAAATTAATCTTTTATCATGGAAAAGGTTTAAGAATAAGCAACATGAACTAAAATGCCTGGGTAGCTCTACAATTTACCCTCCTTTAAGCTTGGTTCTATCTATGCTCAGTACTTAGAGCTGCCTCTGTTTCTGCAGCCCATCTAAAATTAGATCAGAAGCTCTCCAGGGTAAGGATTGTGTTCTGTTTGCTGCTCAGTGCCTGCTGCCATTTAGATACTTGACAAAAATAATAATGAAATGYTGTTATTTTTCTACTTTCATGTCTAAAACTCTAAAATTCTATGAGAGTACTACCAAAACATGGAGGCAGCAGAGATAACAGCCAGCCTGCTTTAATGACTGAGCACACCAGATGTTTCCCCTGTGTTATTCACACATGAGTTTTGCTGTCTGTTTGTTSTTTATAAATCTCTATTTTTGACCATTATATCAGTATTTTTGCCTGATTCCCAAGAGGAAAAACAGGAGAAGCACCCAGGCAGCAGAGGAGCCAGCACTGCACCCAGTGCACATATGGGTTCTATTGTGTGAGTCACTGCCCTAACGACAGCTAAGCATATTACTGCCTGCAAAATTAACTCACACACTGTGAATAATCACAGAAAAGAAATTTGTTTTGCTACAAGGTTGTTTTCCAGCTGTTTTAATGCAGACAATTTTTTCCTGAAACACAAATTGTAAAGGGGGAAGGAAAAAAAAAAAGACAGAAAGAAAAAGACTTTGAAAATCTGCATAATTTGAAAGTGCTTAATGTAAATTAGATAGATCCGCCTAATTTTATTTCAGTACTTTTTAATTGCATTTATAATTAGTAAAATACATTAATGTGCTACACAGAAGGTCAGGAGTTCTGGTGAAAGAATCYAATTAAAATGCTCTGCTGCATTTATGTCACACATGCGCTCAGTAACCTTGAGGCCTTCCTGCAGCAGCAGAGGAAGGGCTGTGTTTATGTTATAAATAACTTTTTTCTTCGACAGGGCACARATAACACATGATATGTGACTATTCTCATCTGCACTAATTGAGGTGGTTTGATCCATTCCATTTGCTCTTTTGGTGAGAGAATCATGAACAAAACTGGGCTGGTTCCCTTCCCAAGGAGCACTGTGGGRTTCCCAGCCCTGCCCAGCCTTTTCCTCTCAGGGACCCTGACTCAAACCGTGCCTCACATCACTGACAGAGACAGAGCTGAACTTGCTGACAGCCAGAAAGCTGAGTACAGGTATTTATCCTGATGTCTGGATCCACTAACAGCATGGATTAAAAAAAAAAAAAAAAAAAGATTGAGGAACAGCTTACAGCAATAATCAGCAAGCAATAATTAGCCATGCTAATTTTTCTACTTAGAACTCATATTGTGATTTTATTACATTTAAATTATACATGCTCAGGTGTTCAGATGCTCTCCTTTCATCACCCTCTTAGGTGGTAAAACATCATTAACATCCTTCTAGCACCAGCATGATTGCTCAGTAAGATTAGAGATCTCTGCCTCAGCGAGTTCCACACCTTCTCCTGAGAGCAAAGCCCAAGGGGAGCAAAATAGGAAGGGCACATTTTCATATGATACATCCACTGCTAGCCCAGCTTTTGTTTCTCTACAAGTAGCAGAATTTAAAAGTTTTGGAATAATCACTGGAATTACAAATCCCTGAGCTGTCAGCTCTGTCTGCAACAGARGAAGAGTCTCAGTCTTCAATAGGAAGGWAAAACAGRAGAATGACTGAACAGGAGAACATGCTGCTGCTCAGGATGAGAAGATGAAGCTTTTAAAGGCTTGCTGCTCCCTAGCAGCTGTAAAGATGGGTCAGTGTCTGGGATCACTCTTTATTGGCCTGAACACCACAGGAAAGAAAATGAGATACACAGAATAAGTAGGTTAAAGTTACATAAAAACAAACAACATTCACTCCTTTCCTTTATAATCCCTCCCAGCAGTTGTAAAGCAGCCATCAGCACCTGTGGGAATATTTCTAATGGTTCTGAAATAGAAGGAAAATGATTCAGTTCACTCAATATCTGCTTTTACCTATGGGGACTGAAGGGATTGAAGTCCTGTCTGGAATGAAGGGATGGCAAACACCAGCAGGGCTTGGGGGCGGGCTTAGCCTGGTGGGACTGAACTATTAGAAAAGCTCCTGCCTGAGGGACAGAGCTGGCTCTGCTGAGCAGCTGGGCACACAACTGGCAGCCAGGAGTGCAGAACGTGTGAATTGGCAGGAGAGTGTGAAGGGAATAGAGGATAAGGGCTGAGCTTGCAGAGCAGCAGGAGAGAAGATAAGAAACGTTGAAAGCTGCAGACCAGGGAGAAGAGTGACATTCACTCACCCAAGTTTTGCTCTGGCACTCTGATAGAACTCTAAATATTGTATCAGAGCTGGCAGATAAACACTGGCTTGCTTTGAAATGTGTGTCCTGAGCTGCTGGCAGCACGATAAACTGTATTGCTTCCTGTTGGAAAAAACTCATCTGGATTGCACAAAGAAATGAAGGGAGGTCAGAGCCACATGGCCCAAGCCCAAAACAGTTCAGCTGCAGGGCCATGGAGATCTGAGCACCCAGCACCTCCTGAGACCCCAGGGGATGCACAGGCAGGCAGAGCTGGCACCCCAAACCCTGAGCACTGTGCCCTCCACCAGGCTCAGCTGAGGAACCCTCCTTCCACAGGAGAGCAGGGCAGGTGCCACCAGCACTGCTGGGAGCAAGAACCAGCTCAGATCCACATCCCCATGGAATTCTCCCCAATCCTTCCACAGGAGAGCAGGGCAGGAGGCAACCCCACTGCTGCACCAGCACTGCTGGAGCAAGAGCCAGCTCAGATCCACATCCCCATGGATTGTCCCTCATCCACAGGAAGAGCAGGGCAGGAGGCACACACTGCTGCCACAGCACTGCTGGGAGCAAGAACCAGCTCAGATGCCCATCCCATGGAATTCTCCCAATCCCTTCCACAGCAGAGCAGGGCAGGAGGGCACCCACTGCTGCCACCAGCACTGCTGGGAGCAAGAGCCAGCTCAGATCCACATCCCATGGAATTGTCCCTCATCCACAGGAGAGCAGGGCAGGAGGCACACACTGCTGCCACCAGCACTGCTGGGTGCAAAGAACCAGCTCAGATGCACATCCCCATGGAATTGTCCCCAGTCCCAGCTCCCCAGGGAAGCAGGCAGCCCGAGCAGAGCCAGCAGCACGAGAGGAGCCGTGGCTGGAAGGCAGCAGAGGGCTGATGCCCAAGTGGCTCAGTTCCCTAAAACAAATGGGTTTGGTTGTTGCCTGTGGAAGAGGTTTTACAGTGACTTCTGTGAGCCAGAGAGAAGTTAGATAAGAGGATCCATGTTTAGCCCTGAAATGAATTTCCTACCAAGGTCATTTGTCACTCTAGGACACAAAACAACACAAGCTCACACTGCTGCTCTCAAGGTGAAGAAGAAAAGGGAGTTTATTTTCTGACTCCAACATGTACAGATTTCCAAAAGTGACAGTGGATTGGAGGGTGACAGTGCCACTTCTCAATGACACTGGACAAACCAACAGTCCATCAAATTTCTCCTCCTCCATAAAAGAATGCAAAGCAATGAGTATTTACAGAAAGTGTGTGAGAAAGTTTGCTACAAGAATGTAAACATCAGAAAAGCTTAGAGAATCTTAAAAAATCAGGGTGACAGTCATTGACTAGAGACCAAGAAAGAAAGAAGGATAAACAGAGAAACCTGCAACTGCCCATCTCCAATGAGCACTTTTGTCTCTCCTGACCAATGAGTAAAGTGTAAACTTATGAGTTTTTTAAGAATGTATAAAAAGCATTCATGCTAGAATAAAACCAGTTTTGAACCCTTCTGAAATGGAGTGTGTTGCTTTGTATTGTCTCCTCTCAACTACAACAGCTGCCTGCATCACAAGACTAGTTAACATGAGAATGGGGCTGAGGCTGGTGCTGAGCTGCTGGAATTAAATGTATTTGGACAAGAGGCACAGAAGCTTCTCAGAGCTGTACAGCTTATTTACAATACCTCTCAGATACAACATCCTCTAAAAGGGCAGAGGAATATTTTTTAAATGCATGTTTGTGTGGCCATGTGCAGCAAAAGCACGAGCTGTACTGAGAACACTATCAATCCTTATTCTTGTCCCTAGGCCACAGAAAAAATCACCTGTGCCATTCCTAAAGTTATTTATAAAGCACAATTCATAAATTCAGCATTACCTGCACGTGTGAATGACACAAACAATCAACTTTTCAACTCAGGCCATCTTGTCTGTCAGTGTTCAGAATTTTATGCACAGAATTCACTGTTGATCATTGTTCCAATTTCAAGACAGAAAAAAATAGTTCAAAAATAATTGGGCTTCAATTATATAATCTTCTTTAAAGTGCTGAACAGTCCTATTGGTGGAACTAATTCCCACTGCACACACTAAGGCTTGCTGAGGCAGCTTCTTGGAAAGTGAAGGCTCACCTGAAGGAAGTTTCCTACCCAACCAGAAGCTTTATGGAGGTTTGAAAAGTCACCTAATAAAGGAAAAGGGGGTAATTTTCCTAAGATTTAAAAGCATCAGCATCAGGCAGAGACAGATTACCATGAAGGCTTCAGCGTGCTAAAACCCAATTTAAATCTGCTGAAACTTTGCAAGGATCTGTTTTCATGGTGAGCTAACCCAGACAGACTGATACACTCAGGAAAACACAGAATTAGGGTCTCAACACTCAGCAAGCCGATCACTTTCCAAAAATATTATGTAAATAAAGTAATACATAAAACTCCCTTCACAGCTAGAGTGTACAGAGATTTAGAGAATAGAGAGCAAGCAACACTTCTGGATAAGGCCAAAAAAAGCCTTGAAAACCTTAAGTTGGCAGTCCATAATAGTCCATAATTTCACACAGTGAAATTAATATGAAAAGTAAGATCTGACACTGTATAAAATTAGTCTTTTGTTCCCCCCTAATGATTCAAACTCACATTAGCAGCACCATTGTCCCCAAATCTAGATGTCAATTCCCCATTACACACCAGGCACCAGGTCAATGGCACAGCTAATGAGGATCTGCTGGTGCAAATGCTTATTGTATCTTAGCCTAATTCTAGTAAAATTTAAATGGTCTATTAATTTTCTTAATAAATTTAGATATGGCTCCTGCTGCAATCTGTCTTTGATTAGCTAACAAAAGTGTATGAAGATCCTGCCAAGCTGACAGTTCAGAATATTTCAAGCACATCATCATCTACATTAAAAAAAACATCAATCTACTCATTTCTCTGTAGTGCAGGCAACCAAAAATGGTTCAGATCCTCAGGTTTAGCCTGCCCAGGCCATCCAGTCCTGCTTCATCTGGCCTTGGTACAAATAAATTACTTTACTACTGGTGGAAGCTCTCAAATGTGCAGGTACTTCCTGGCTAAGCACTGCAGGTCAGGAGATCTGTTGGGCACAGGGATAACTTTAAAGCCTTTTTTCATTTTTAGACCCAACATGGAAAAAGACAGGTCCATCAGGTGGAGAAGTGCACAAGAGAAGTTACCTCTACAGATGAATTTTTCTCCATATTTATGAGCATAAGGCTGAAGTAACTGGGTCCCCACCAAGGGATTGCAAATCCATGTTGTTACTGAGGGGGTTGTGCTATTTCTAAGTGAAAACATTAAAAAGGGGGGGCTGGAAATAATATCATTATAATCCATAATCATCAGGTCTTCCTTGTGAGATCACAAATGAGTTTAGCAACAAAACCACAAAGGGACTGACTGTTAAGATAAGCCTGAAAAAATATTGGGAAAAAAAGTGCAGCCCAGAGAAGGGGCAAAGCTATTTAAACAAGATTGTGCTAAACCATATAAACTGCCCGAGAAAAAGCTCAGGATTGCTAATAAAAGGTTTCTGTTCACTGAGAGACCCAGGCTGTGACACAGCCTTGCAGTGGGTTTTGTACATTTATAAATGTCAGACCTTTACCAGGACACAGGGTCAGCCCTTATCTTTTCATTGCAGATCAGCTCCCAGAGATGATAAAGCCCAAGCACAAAGGTACCAGCAGCCAGGGAGGTCAATCTGCTTGTTGGACAAGACACTGGCATTATCCTTTTGCTCCCAATGTGAGAGAAAAGCCAGTGGTACCTGGAAAGAGGACGCTGCAAAACTTTTACCTTTGCTGGCAACCGGCAGATCAGAATAAAGAACTGTGTTACACTGCAAACCTGAAAATATTCATACAAATTAATGCAGTGTTAGCTGCATTAGTCACTGACAAAGTTTTGCACTAAGATGGAAATGATGCATCTAACCCCAGATCCAAACAACCCAAGGCAGGTGTGCTTGAAGACAGAAAATATTCAGCTTTCCTCAGCACAGCAGTACAAAAGTTCACAGGAAAATAAACGTTTCTCAGCTTTAATTATCTCTGAACTGTTTCTTGCTTCTGTTCTTTGGTTTCGTTTGGGGTTTTTTACATTTTAATTACAGTTGGCAACTCTGAGTCTCCTGCTGGTAGCTGTAATCAAAACTGAAAACTGATTAAATGATGCAATCTATGCCACTGGACAGCATTACTCAACCCACATACAAACAACAAAAAGCCAACACAATATTTTAATATACAAACAACATTTCAGCTCTCTTTACAGCCACGAGTTCAGAACATTCAAACCAGGTCTCAATACTTTCCCAGGCAAGAATGAACAACATCATGCCACATGTCAGTCACCTCTGGCAGCCACCAGCTGTCTCCAGTGAGTGTTTCTGTCCCTCTGGAGCCACAAAGCCCTGAGTGAGGAAGGGGCAGCTCCCAGCACTGCAGAGCTGCCTCGGTCACAGAAAGCCCCACAGGTAAGAACATTACAAGATTCCTGAGTGCCATCTGCTGGCACCTGCACTGGGAACCAAACCTAACAGCAAATTTCATGTTGCCCAGGAAATTTCTGGCAGGTGTGCCTCGGTTTGCATTGCACTTCATCCCGTGGGAAGTTTAGAAAAATTTCAGGGTACACTTTTTGGTTTTCCCTGTTGTGGTGTATTCAGGGGCAGAGAACTGCTGATGTACAAAACTCAGGGTTAAAATGATGGGAGGTGTCAGTGTCTGCTGGGCTGTTGGGTGCCATGGGGAGGGGAACACAGGGTTAAAATGATGAGATGTGCAGTGTCTCTCTGGGCTGGTTTGGTGCCTTGGAGAGGGAACACAGGGTTAAAATGATGGGAGGTGTCAGTGTCTGCTGGGCTGGTTTGGTGCCTTGGGGAGGGCAGCCCATGCCCATCTCTCACAGACACAACTGTTCTCTGCTGGGCCAACACAGCATTTTCAGTTTCCCACCATTTGTAGCACACAGACCAGATGAGGAGCCTGGGCAGCCAGCTGGAGATGAGAGTGGAAATTGCAAGCCATATTTAAGCAAAAAAAACATTTGCTTAAAGATGTCAACATTTTCCAGGGGTGCTGTTGTGGGAAATCCAGGAGTCCTGAACAACTGACCARTATGGTCAAGCAGAAGCTGTTTATTGTTCACATGGTAGAATCTATAAATATGTGTGCAAAMTWCTAAGTACACACGTCCTGAYTGGTGCCTTTGTCTTGTTCCCTTGTTTTCTGCCTGCATTTCTCAGAGTACATGATTGGTTACAGCCCAGGTAACCAACCAGTACATGATTGGTYTCACAGGCCTCTGTTATCCAGTTCTTGTGTTCTTGGCATTGGGTTTCTCAGCCTCTTCTTCCTTAATTCAGCACAATTTATGTTCCAATAGCCTTGGTGAAGTCCTGAGGCTCTGCTAACAAACAGAGAAGCAGGCTGGATGGTGCMCACTGTGGCCTGACCCTTACAAACACATTACAGCAGGGTGCAGGAGCTCAGAGCAGCCCCTGGAGCACAAACCCTGCAGGGCTGAGCTGGCAGAGCTGCAGGAGCCTGGCTGGGCCAAGCAGGGAGGCTGGCACTGATCCCAGCTGTGAAAAACGCCAATCACTTGTTTTCAAAATTTAAAAGTTTAACAGTAATAAAATGGTTATAAAAATAGCAATACAATTAGAGTAATAATAATTTGGACAGTTTGGATTAGGACAATATGAGACAATAGAGACAAAGAGTTACTGATGTCTGGGTACCTTTTCTGGGCAGCATGAGCCCGAAAAAGGACCCACGTTAACAGAGGATTAACCCTTAAAAACAACAGCCTGTTGCATATTCATACACCTCATACATGATGCATAAATTCCATTCAAACACAGGATTCTGTCTGGTCATGGTCAACTTCTTCCTCTGAATCCTGACAGCGCCTTCGAGGTGGGAAGAAGTTTGTTTCTTCTGATAAGAGAACAATAAATTCTTTTTCTCTGAAAGATTCAGGTGTCCTGTGGCTGCTATCTCACTGCAAGTCCTTTCTTTAAAAAAATATCCTACATAGCATCGTTTCTATTTTAACATTTTTTTATAACCTAAAACTATATTTAACACACTACTTAAGAGAATTAATACAGCATWACTTTCTAACACAACACATATAATATTCATTTTAATATTTGCAAAAAGCCAATCATAAAATACAAGCATTTTTCACACCAGCCCKAGAGGATGAGGCTGGAGGATGGAGGAGGCAGACAGGCCATGAGGGAGGGAGCTGGATGAGCTCATTGCTTGTGTACTAAAGACCCTGCACACAGCTCTGCCATCAACAGACTGTATGTTCTTGGTCTAAAATGCATTTTAACATTCCTGGTAGCTGTCAGAACATAACAAAGAGCTTGATGAAAAGACAAGTATGTCTGAAAAAAACCTCATAGAGCCCAGGCTAGGTCATACTGTCTATACAGTGGGGAATGAGTCTGAGAGATGGAGGAGCACCTTGAACCAGCCTGAAGCTGCTGGAGGCTGGTCCCAGTGCCTGCCTTAAGCCAGCTGGAAGCATCAAGARTATCAGTGCTGCTGGAGGAGGCAGACAGGCCATGAGGAGGGAGATGGATGAGCTCATTGCTCAGGCACGCAGTGAGGGTGGCAGCAAAGCCAAAGCCACCAGCTCTTGTCATGGGCTTTGCAGAGATAAATCACACCTGACCACACTGCCTGCCTGCTGAGCTCASGGGACTCAAAGTTGCACCAGGAACTTCCCCCAGCTCCTTCCAGCCTGAATAATTCTGTGTTTCCATGACAAGCATTTCTCAGGATGGTGACAAGTGATTTTTCAGCCCACCAGGATGATGAAAGTGGCTCATATGGTGAAAGTCATTCTTGTGGAGCTGATTCAGGATCAGCAGACTCTTCCACCATTGCTTACATCAAAATGGCAGCTCAGCAGATGGATTAGGGGAARTTGCAGAACCCTTCCAGAGAGAAACCAGTTCACTTAAAAGCTACCCAGTGGTTCTTCTCCATCCAAGCATGCCACTGAATGGGCTCCTTTCTCAGGAACACTGGACTTCTTACAATGAAATCCAATAAATCTGCTGGTCTCCTCAAAGTCTTCTTAATMATGAGAAATATTTGGCATTTCTCTCTTGTTCCATACAGAGTTCATCTACAAACTAGGTCAAAAAGGACCTGAATGGCAGGAATTKCAGTTTTTCTCTGGCTTCTAATAACCAGGTTTCAACAATAGAAAAATAAATAGCAATTTTAGTGGATTGAAGCACAGCAACTTCAAAAGAGAGCTCTAACACACTTCCAAAGTGTTCCTGACTCAGGGATATGTGAACTAGGGGATTTCAGGCCAAGTTTGTCTGAAATTAATCATCTCCTCACATCCCAGCAGTGACACTGACTCCTGACCATCTGCTGRGCAAAATGAGGAAGAACCCTCACACAGAAAGAATTCCCTGTACGTGGACTTTGAGGACATCCAAAAATCCAAGTTTGTTTTCAATGTAATTTTGTGGCCCCTGAATAACCAGTAAARCAGTGAATAAACAGGCAGGAAGGAGCCTATGTAAGATCTATCATACAGGTCAAATTTTCTTCAAAATATACAGGAACAGAAATTTAATGATATATGTTTCATATTTTGTAGGATAGATTTTAGTGATTTAGTAAAAATTTTTATGAGAAAAATTTAAGTTAGAAAACCCTAGGGGAAAAAACCCTTGAGTCTTGACAGCAGAAAAATCAAGGAGCAGCTGAATACAAACCACTAGGGCTGTTTAAAAGTTTTTCCTTAGCAATATCTGTTTCAGATCGGGATTATGGATGGAGCAATTTTAAAGCAAACGTTTCAGTGGAACATTTAATCTCTGGCTATCAATGTTAAAAAATTACATGCCCCAAACCCAGAGCATTTCAGTTTAAGAGAATTCTAAAGTGCATGAAAATTCCTGCTTTAGTTCTGCTCCTTTTTCCCTGAAGTAGCAACCAGCAACCAAAACATCCTCACCAGTAAATCTAAACTCCCAACACATGAAGACCTGCACAGATTTGTCTCTAAATTTCTATTTTTTGAAGACAACAGGGCTAATCTGAAACTGCAACTTTGAGGGGTTTTTGATCACCTTTATCAAAAGGTGATAAATGTGATCAAAAAGCAAATCTGAGGACTGTGCCAGCTGTCAGGAGCTGGTGTTTGACACGTGGCTTTTTGTGCTGGTTGTGGCTGGGAGAGCAGGGATTTGCTGCCAGTGGCTGATGAGGGGCTGTGGTTTTGGGTTTGTGCTGGAAATGGTGATGGAGGGTAGCAACAGGGGGGATAACACAGGGCTGATAACACAGGGGATAAACACAGTGGGGATAACACAGGGGGGATAACACAGGGTGAAAACACAGGGTGATAACAGGGTGGTAACACAGGTGATAACACAGGTGATAACACGGGGGACGATAATACAGGGAGGTAACACAGGGAGGAGTAACACACGGGAGGGTGAAAGGGGTGATAACACAGAGCTGATAACACAGGGGGGATAACACAGGGTGAATAAACAGGGGGAATAACACAGGGAGGTGACCACAGGGTAAAAAACACAGGGTGATAACAGGGGTGGTAAACAGGGGTGATAACACAGAGAGGGTAACACAGGGAGGGTAACAGGGGTGATAACACAGGGGTGATAACACAGGGATAACACAGTGGGGGAAAACACAGGGGAGATAAACACAGGGAGGGTGACACAGGGGGATAGCACAGGGAGGGTAACAACAGCGGAGGGGACAACAGGGTAAAAACACAGGGTGATAACAGGGGGGTAACACAAGGGGTGATAACACAGGGAGGAGGAAACAGGGAGGTAACAGGGGGATAACACACAGGGATAACACAGGGAGGGATAACACAGGGGGATACACAGTGGTGGATAACAACAGGGAGGGTAACACGGGATAACACAGGAAGGGGTGGACACATGGGTAAAACACAAGGGTGATAACAGGGGTGGTAACACAGGGGTGATAACATGGGGGTATAACACAGGGGGGAAACAGGGGGTAACACAGGGGTAAAAACACAGGGGTGATAACACCAGGAGGGTAACAGGGTGCATGACACAGGGGTGGGTGACACCACGGGTGCTAACACAGGGGGGATAACACAGGGTGAAAACACAGGGAGGTACACAGAGAGTAACAACACAGGGGGGGTGATAACACAGTGATGGTAACACAGGGTATAACACGGGGTGAAAACACAGGGAGGGTGACCCAGGAGATGCTTACACAGGGAGGGTCAAATACAGGGGTGGTAACACAGGGGTGATAGCACAGGGGTGATAACACAGGGCTGAATAACACAGGAGGGTAACACAGGGATGTTCTGGTCACTGCTGAGCAGGGCTGACACATTTCAGTCTTCCAAGTCAGGGATGGAGCTCAGCTGCCTTGGCTGGCTGCACCTGCCCTGCCCAGGGGAATGGGCAATGAATTCCTTGCTTTGCTTTCCAGCTTTTGCTTTACCTATTGAACCAGTTCTATCCAAATCCATTGATTTGCTCCTATTKCTTCAATTTYATCCTCCTGATTSTCTCCCCCATCCCACTGGGGACAGAGTGGGTGAGCAGYCATGTGAGCTTCAGCTGCTGGCTGGGTTTGTCAAACCCCAACACTTCCAAAAGTGCTTTTCTAACACATTATGTTAAAAACAAGCAGTTTCTTTACCCAAATATTCCTGTAATACCAGCACATTCTCTCTCAAAGCTTCTCCAAAGCCTGGTAATCTGGGAATAATTTGATGGTAGTCATTGGTGATTAGCAGCACTGCCTACATTCTCAGAGACCTCTCAGGGTGGCTTTTGATTATTTTTCCCCTTTAGTTGGTTATCAGGATACTTATAAGCATAATTAATTCATACTTTGGACTCTCAGGATTATGAAGTATTATAGGATGGCAGCACTAAGACAGAATGCTCTAATTCACCAGCTGTCATGTGTTTAATTAGAGATTTTGATGAATCTTTCCTACTTAGATGAGCCTTCATACTTTGTGTTCTATTCAAAAAAAAAAAAAAAAAAGGAAAGGCAGAAAGAAAAAAAAACCTTCTTTTGTACAAGGAGTGTAGGACTGTGATCAAGCCTTTGTTAGCATGGCAGCCTTGTCTATCAGCCTGATGTCAGAGCTGGAGTCAAACATCTCATCAGCTGCCAGCACTGACACYGGCACAGGAGCAAAAATGAGGCTCCTGTTATGCAGAGACAGAAAAGAGCACAGACACAATTCCTTCATTCTTTCCCAAAATCACACAAACTTAGGTATTTCAACCATCTCTGTGTTTTGTGTCATCCAGGTGTTCACAAAGGCTAAACCAACATTTCTGCCCTCAAAAAATGTGAACTGGCTCCCCTTTGAGATCTGGAGAATGGTTTATATTTTATAGATTCTGTATGGAGTAACACTGTTCAATGTGATATAAAGTTGGGAACATATTTAAATTGATCTGAAAGTCATATTAGCTGCAGCATAGAAAAAACTTGTGAAAGAGAACTATAGAACTGACTCATCTAAGCTATTGTGAAACATTTAAACATTTTTTTCATGGAAATTTCTCTTAGAAATTTCTCTTAGAAATTTCTCTATAAAACTGACTTATCTAAGCTATTGGGAAACATTTAAACACTTTTTTTCATGGCTATTTCTGTTATAATGGTCATGGATAATGCACAGGACAGTATTTTCAATATCAGTGTCTACGTTAATAAATCAAGAAYTCTGACACTGGAATATAGTTAGTACTGAATAAATATTTTCAATTTTAGATTTTTAAAACAGGTTATATGGTATCTAAAATACACAACAAAATTCTTGCAGTAGAAAAAAAMCATCCTGCTATAGTGCTACCTTTGTTTGTCATCCTCTCAGCAGGCATGTTAATGATCTGATCCAAGGATCTGCCTTTCCAAAAATCTTCCATTCTATTTAGGTTTGGCAAGCCTGACTCCCCCATGACAATAAAAATAAATTTACTGATGTCTGTTTCAGTTAGRTGGCCTAATGACAAATCACTGATGGAAAGGTATTCTTTAGAGAGGGCAGAAAGATGACAGGGGTAGTTTTTAGAGAGGAACTTAAATACTGTGCTCATTTCAGTTTTCCTCTGTTAAATAGCTCTGCCAGGGTGAGTGGATTTTTGATCCGTAGCTTAGGTTAGGCTAGGAATTATTTAGTATKAATTATTAATTAATTAGCATTATCCAACTCTGCTCCCATTAAAGCCAATGTATGAATCAATATTTAAAAGGAGAGAAAATTCAAACCTGGAGTATTTCCTCATTAAAGAACTGTGAGGGGAGAAAGCAAACAAGAAAATGTGCAAGAACAGTTCTCCAGAGCATCCCTCTGCAGCAAAATCCTGAGGCTGGGCAGCTGCCAGCACAAATTGGTGCTATTTTTCTGGTGGCTGCCGAAACTAAGATGTCTTATGGGGATGGGTAAGAGGAGCTTCAAGGAGATCTTCAGTTCCTAATGTGGAACAAACTCCAGAGAGAAGGGACTCACCAAGTCACCAGGGCTGGGTGGGTGGCACTGGCTGCACACTGTGACAGTGTTCATAGGGCTCCCAGGATGAGGGAAGAGATGAGGATCTGACTCCATGGTTCAGAAGCTGATTTATTATTTTATGATATATATTATATTAAACTATACTAAAAGAATAGAAGAAAGGATTTCATCAGAAGGCTAGCTAAGAATAGAAAAAGAATGATAACAAAGGTTTGTGTCTGACCGAGACAGTCTGAACAGCTGGGCTGTGATTGGCCATTAATTAGAAACAACCCCATGAGACCAATCACAGATGCACCTGTTGCATTCCACAGCAGCAGATAACCATTGTTTACATTTTGTTCCTGAGGCCTCTCAGCTTCTCAGGAGAAAAAATCCTAAGGAAAGGATTTTTCAGAAAGTATCATGGCTACAGCGCACTGCAGGGTAGACAGGAGYGAGGTTTTAGTTCTGAGGGGTGGATCTGGGGCACTGTGTCCCCCCCACACTGTCCCCACTCCTTTCCTCCTGCTGTGCCCTCAGGGTGGGTGACAGAGAGGCTGGCATGGTCCTTGCAGCAGCTGCACAGGGAGCTGTGCCAGGGCCGTGCACCACCCTGGGCACTCCCAGCACCTCCCTGCCCCGGCTGCTGCTCACAGAGTATTGTAAAATATGGACCCAACAAAGGGGAAGACTGGCATTGACTCCATGGCTTTGGAATGCTGAACACTCACTTTATTAAAGCTATATTGTATTACATTTTGCTGTACTATATATTATATTACATTATACTGTACTATAACTGTGTTATATTACATTATACTGTACTATAACTGTCTTATACTGTGGTGATGTTTGAGGGTCATCAGGACGAGGGAAGAGATGAGAATCTTGACTCCATGTTTCAGAAGGCTGGTTTATTATTTTATGATATATATTATATTAAAAGAAAATTATATATTAAAACTATACTAAAAGAAAAGAGAAAGGAGACATCAGAAAGCTAGAAAAGAATGAATAATAAAATCCTGTGACTGACCAGAGTCCAACACAGCTGGACTGGGATGGGTCATCAAATAAAAACAGTTCACATGAGACCAAACAAAGATGCACCTGTTGGTAAACCATCTCCAGACCACATTCCAARCAATCAGATAATTATKGTTTACAYTTCATTTCTGAGGCTTCTCAGCAGAAAAATCCTAGCAAAAGRAYTTTCATAAAATATGTCAGTGACAATTATATTACATCATACTTCTAACTAACTGCTACTCAAAACGAACTGAAAAACTCGTGACTCTGACCCACACACTTGGATCCAATTGGTAACCTGGGGTAAACAATCCCCAGAACACACGGGCACAAACACAGGAGCAGCAAATGAGATAAGAATTGTTTTCATCTCTGTGCTTCTCCAGGAAAAAACCTGAGAGAGAGGATTTTATGTCTCTCTCTGTTCAGAGAATGTGAATGCCATACAGAGGGGCTGCCCCACAGCCAGACCTGCACCAGCCAAGGAGAAATCCCACAAAATCCACATTTCCAACAGCACTGGCTCACCAGGCTCTGCAAACTCACCAGACAGGGAGGAAAGGAGTGTCCCTGGAGCCCTTCATGTGGGRTTCATGCAGCATCACCAAACCCCAAGGATCCTGAAATTATCTTTATTTCAACTGGCTAGGGGAGGGGATGGGACTAGACAGGACAAGGGCAAAGATAAAGCAGCAAAACCTTTGTCTGTCTGGTTTCTCCCAAAAGTTTCAGTGGAAATATGCCCAGATTTTAGCTGAGACACAAAGAAATGGAAGTGTGTYGCTGACTGTTACAGATTGGTCCATCTCAAATATTAACACATGAATTCATCTGCTTTGTGGAAACTTAAATTGCCCTTTTGTTCCCACAGATCCAGCAGACAATTCAATCATCAACGGCAAAATGTGGCCCAAGTCACCCCAGGCCCTGAATTTCCAGTTTCCCTGAGAGAACCAGCTGCAGGATTAGGCTTCAGAGAGATTAATTACAGACAGAGCAGTGTTACCAAACAATACTCCACAGAGTTTCCAGGAGACATCTGATATTCTTGTAGCATTTAATGGTCTGATTATGACTTCTACTCTATTTCCTGCAATAAAATGTTCTTTCACAGATCACTGTATCACATCATCCCTTTAAATACTGTCCTMAAGTTCTTATTCTCAAAATGTTATTCACTTCATTTCTCCTCATCCCCTGCCCTTGTTCCTTTCCAAGGTGTGCAAACCAGCAGTGCCAGGACAGGACAAYTCACTATATTTCAAAACAAACACAAGTGTGGGATTTGTTTCCACAATGCAGTTGATAATTTGCATCACAAAAGCAGCAGATCTCCCAAAAAATTCTTCTACAAATCTGACATAAGAAGTGTTTTTTGCAGCATATTTGACAATCTCTTTGAAGGAAACTGTGGCCTTCTCTTAGTTCTCACTTACCAGAAATTACCAATAAATTATTGTGTCTAATAACCCCTTCCATGGGATATGTGAAATGCATATTTTGACAGAATTATGCCTAATAACTAAAAACAGCCCAGCAGTAGCAATTTGCAATGCCATCATTATTCAGGTGAGCTATGGGCACCTCTCAAAGCTCTGCAGCAGCATTTAGAGTCTCTCCATTGCACAAAACCCAGTTAAGCATTTCTGTGAATTGAGGCCATGACCCTGCAAGAAGCTGAGGAGCAGAACTGCTACTGAAGGCTTTTTCTGATGGATCCCCCCTTTCTTTATAAATAGATATGCAAGAAGATTTATGAACAAAACGTGGTCCTTACTAAGCCTAGAAAGTTCATTTTATCATTTTCATTTTCTGCTTGAACAAGGATGCTACAGGGCAACACCACAGCTGGCCAAAAGGCAACCATTTATGTGAATAAATGGGTAAAAATTGCCTCTTTACAGTTCTTTCTGGTTTTATTGAAGAACCATTTTCACTGATTAACACTTTTCTCTGAAGTGCAGTTAACCACCCCTTATGAAGCCAAACTTTGCTATCCTCAAAATAATAATGTTCCATGAGAGTGCTTGTGGGCCTCTTGAGGTGTTTACAGAATAACAGATTACTGGAGACTTCAGAGAAAAAAAAAAGAAAACAAACAAAAAAACCCAAAAAACCAAACAAACAAAAAAACCACCAAAAAACAAAAAAAGAAAAAAACAAAACAAAACAAAAAAAAACCACCACCAGGAATACTTCTTTGAAGTAATAGATACATTCTATCTATGATCACAAAAAGATTTTTAAGATGCACACAATGAATTTTGCAGTCTGGAAAGTCCTGACTCTGTGAATAGTAATTAGTTTATSTATAAATCATATTCAGAAATATTTATGATGAAACTTCCACTCAAAATAAAATAGACAAATGTCTTTAACCTAATGAAATTGCACAGTAAATTATTTCCAAGAACATTCCAATGTCAAGGTAACTCACTTAATTATCCATTATCATCGAAATGTAGACATAATGTTAATTAAAATGAAGGGGCAAAACCATTTCCATTTTTTATGAAGATCCATTGGGCTCCTGCAGGGCCATTAGCTGAGCTGGCAGGGTGAGGTGGAGGACRAGCCCTGCCCTGCCAGGGCAGCACKGAGAGCTGARCTGCAGAGTCCTGAGCCAGGGGTTCAGTGCCTGAGCCAGCCCACCCTGCAGCTGAATTCAGGGCTGCATCATCCCTAAATATCCCTGGATAATTCCCTCCTCAATCCCAGAGGGAATTTTCCCTTCAGGGCTGATGAAGGGGAGTGAGAGGCATTTTCAAGTTTGTGGTTCAAGTCAGCCACTTGTGTAGCAAAGCACGGCACCCCCAAGGAAGAGGAGAGAGGAYGAGGAAGACTCTATTTTATCAGAAGGTTAATTAATTACTTCATTATATATATTATCCTACTCTATATTACAGTTTATTACATTACATCTAAACTGAATCTGCCAAGCACTCCACTGCACAGCCAACAGTCCTGACACACACACTTGGCTCTGATAGGCCAAGGAAACCAGACACCATCATCTGGGTAAACAATTTTTATATTGTATTTTACTTGGGCACCACACAGGAGCAGCCAATGAGATAAGAATTGTTTTGATCATTCTTTTCTCTGCTTCTCCCAGGTTCAGAGAATCTGAATCCCACACACTTGGACTAAAGGAGCTGTGGAAATCAAATGGCAAAGTGGGGAAAGTTTTGGTTTTCCTTGGGTCTGGACAATGAATTGCAGTTTGGAGGAGATCAGTTCCACGCTGGTGAAATGTGCTGCTATAAATCAGCAGCTCAGCTGCACCCTCACAGAACACCCTCACTGCTTTTGTACTGCACCAGCAGCTAGAGCAAAAACCTGCTTTGGATCTGCTGGCATGCTGCTCAATTTGATTTTTAAAATAAAATATAAATAAAATTAACAGTAAATATAAATAATTAAATAAAATTAAATAATAAAAAACCAAATATTAAACATATAGCTATAAATCTAAATAATATAAATATATGACAATTATTCAGATAAACATAATATGTATATATTATATATAATATATAATGTATCTAGTATTTTATATAATATATAATGTATACAGTATTTTATATATTACAATATATAATGTATATAATTTTTATATATTATTTTTATATATAAATTCTTCAGATAAATATATATTTATCTGAAGAACTTAGTGAAATGACCTCAGAAAACATATATGTTTGGGACACAAATGCATGCATAACCCTGGTTTACCTTTCCTTCCTCTTCTGTGCCATTCAAGTCTTTTAAAAAGCTACAAATAACTTCACATTTTTTTAAACTAAAATGTTTGCTTWAGTGGTYTGAAYTATTAGGGCAACAGCACTCAGTCTTGTGCAAAAATATGTATTGCAAAGAAMAAAATKCAGAAATTTTTGTTACCATTATATTCCTGAATCCCTGTATTAGTCCAGAATAAACTTCAGAGGGCCACWGTTATTTTTCAATTTCTGKTTTTCAAGGAATACATCASAGAAGGAAAAAAAAGGACACTGCTGTGGGTAACAGGATCTAGACTTGGGGAAACTCWGGGCAATGCCCACCCTTCTCCAGGGAAGYAGTTTACTCCAGTTCAGAAGTTTGATATATTTATGTTTCATTTTGGTTTTCATTCTAACAGTTAATTGGAAATATGTCAATGAATCCCATGGGTAACTGCTGCAGACCAGATTCTTTTACAGCAAATACTGTGTTCCATCCAAAAGTGGTTTAGACATGTACTAATTTAAAATTTATTCATAAAGAGCTCTTCCAGTCTATCACATTTTATTGTCAGACCAGCTAAAACCCTGCTCACCTTCTGCACATTAATACTACTCTTAACATCACTGGGGATTTTCATTAGCAAAGTGTTTCATGAAATTTAAAGCATATCTTACTTCCTTCAGACCTTTGAATGGTGAATTATAATTGCTTTAATAATTCAGACTGACATAAAAATAAATCTAAGGTAATAWCCAGCTTGCATATTACCTACCACATATTGCACTCTAAAAGTAATCAGGGACACATTAATTAACCAAATCTTTTTTTCTGACAAAAAAAAAAAAAAGCCGTGGTCACTGACAATAGAAAGTTTCACTGGCATGTAATAAAATTTACAAATTGTTTGAATAATSCTTTCCCATAGCCCTCATAACCCTGAAACACCTTATTCAGTGCATCATGATAAGTTTCTAAATGCCTAAACCTCTTAAATTTAATACAGAACTACTTTTCACTGTTATCACAGAAGATAAGTGGGTTTGGGGGCTTTCTTTAACCAATACAAWTAATTTCCTGCTTACCCCAAATTAAGCTTGTGGTTTGTTTGGTTTTTTCCCCCCACCCTGGCTTTGCAGTTAACAAACTGCCTGGATTCAATTTAGAATTCCACTAAAATAAGGGGAGGATGGAAATATTTTTCTAGCACAGCACTTAGAGTGTTAAAAACCAAGCCAGCACACAAGAGTCTTCCAAGGATTTGGATTCTACTACGCTGCTAAATATAATTTTAGCTAGTGTAAAATACGTTCCAAATTTCACTCTGCAAGCACAGACAGTTTTAGCACATGAACCACCTTGGAACGTGCAGGAAACACACCAGTGGGTGTGGAAATCTGAGCCAGAAAAAGCAGAAAAAGGAATGAAGGYCAAGGAGATTCTTCCCAACTCTCCTCACACCTGTTCAGGACCCTCTCCAGGCTAACAGCGTGCCTGGCTCCTGTAGGACAGGGATGTCCTGTCCTTCCCCATTCCCAATAATCCCATGAGGCCCGGGGAGGTGAAGCCACTGGATCTCCCAAATACCAGGGGCTGCTTTCCAATGCACAGGACAAATCCCACAGCACCTGAAGGACTCCCCCACCTGCACCCCACAGTGCCACCAGATTGCACATCTGGGCAGCTGCAAGGCAGCCTTGTGCAGTCAGGACACTCTGTGGGATGTCCTGGGATACAAGATGTGGCTGGGGGTGTGTTCTATCCCCATCTGTCAGAGCTGGGGCAGTTATCCTCGGTCCATGGGGCAGTTTTCTTTATCTCTCCCACAGCCAACCCTCCCTCCAGGAGATCTCTGCTGTCCATGGCCACTGAGTGTCCCTGCAGGGCTGATCCAATTCCAGCATCCCATGGGGAGATGCTGCGCCCAGGGGAGGAGCCAAGCATTCCTACCTGGATCCAATCTGAGCCTGGCACAGCACAGCAGCCTTTGCCCCCTGCATTGCCAGAGGAGCAGCTTTCTGCTGCCCTGCATTGCCAGAGGGAGCCCAGGCCCATCTCCAGCAGCCCTGGAGCTGCAGAGGAAAACTCCCCCCTTGTGCAGGATCCCTGCTGCAGCAGCAGCACAGCTGGCACTGCAGGAGGGCTGAGCCCCCATGGGATGGGAAATGGGGCTGTGCCACCCCTGACACACAGGGGCCAGGGCCTGCTCTGACTCTGGCAGTGKTGTTTTTTTGTTGTTRTTTGTACTATTTCATTTGTATTTCTAATTTTCCTAGTAAAGAACTGTTATTCCTATTCCCATATCTTTGCCTGAGAGCCCCTTAACTTCAAAATTATAATAATTCAGAGGGAGTGGGTTTMCATTTTCCATTTCAAAGGGGCTCCTGCCTTCCTYAGCASACACCTGGCTTTCCAAACTAAAACAGGGAATCACAGCACAACAGTATTTTYCCCCCTCCCTGTGTGAGATCTGTGCAGCTTTACCTCTCTAATAATCGAGTTCAGCCTCTTGGAAGGACTCTCACAACACCATGTTTAAGTCCTCAATTTGTAGAGTCTGTGTTTCCATGGTTACCCCCACAGCCCATAGTGCAAAACTGCCRGGGTACAACAATTATAACAAAGAGCCAACTTTGTGCAGTGCAAGTCCAGCACATGCAGCACTCTGCCTCTGCTCTCCTCTCCYGAAGCTCTCAGAGCCTCTGCTGCACTCAAGGCAGGCAAACACCTGTTCTAGAGAAACAACCAATTATTGGACAAATTTCTCATCTCCCCCCAAGTAACTTCACAACTCCCGTCCACAGCTAACAATGAAGTACAATAGTTACTATAGTAACATTGTTCTGGGAATAAATAACACTTTGCTTCGGATTCCTTTCAACAAATAAAGCMAAACACCCCGAGCACACTCTGAATTATTGGCATTATTTATTTAGAAGCCTTCATGTATTGTTATTTCTATTCCAAGCCATGAGCTGGTTTTGGTGCCCCATTCTGTCTTCTCCAGGTAATGAGGGCTACATGGAATAACCGACCCCCTCTGACTGCACTGGAGCTATGATCTCATTTGTCAGGAGGTCATTTGAGACTGACACTGCTAAAGTGATGCAAAAACCTGTCACACACCTGGAGGGCATGCACAGGCTGCAAAGGCTCTGAGCCCCCCCAGGACTGACACCCAGGGCCCAGGAGCTCCTGGCAGCTCTGCCCTGGCTCTGCCTCTTGCTCGTGCAGGTGAGGCTGACAGCAAGGTGCCAAATGCCTCAGAACGCTTCTGGTGTCAGCAAAAAATGATTTTTAGCTGGGAAAGAATATCCTGAGGGGAGGTTCTGCTTTAAATGCAAYTGCAGAATTTTATTTATGGCTCAGACACTCATGGACTGTTTAAAACCAAACCAAAATAACAAAACAAACAAACAAAACCCCTAAACCTGACTGTGAGCAGCTCTGCATGGGGCAGTGCTTGCCTGGGGGATCAAACCTCTTGACCCAGATATCTGGGTCTGCCCAGAGGGTGACAGGAGTCTCCAGGGGGGCTGCAGTCCCATTTCCAGGCAGACCCCCCCAAAACCATTCTGCTGAATCCTTGCATGGCCCTGTGAAACCCCTCCAGATCAGGCCTGACCCTAAAGCACAGACAGAGCATCCAGCTGTGCCAGATGTGTGCAGAGCCTGTCCTGTGTCCCATGGGCAGTGTGTGTCCCCAGGGCGTGTGTGTCCCCAGGGCTGTGTGTGTCCCCAGGCAGTGTGTGTCCCCAGGGCTGGCTCCTGCTGCCTGTCCCTGTGCCCAGCTCTGGAGGTGCCTGTGGCAGCAGGAGAGCCTCTGGGCTCTCAGGCTCCCAGCCAGGAGCTCAGAGCTGCAGTGGAGCTGCAGGAGCTGCCTGGGGGAAGCAAACTGTGTGAAACTGCTCCAGGAGCAATCTCAGAGCAGTCACTGCCTCAGCTGGCAGAGCCCAGGGTCTGTCAGTGCCATCAGCCAGCTCCATCCCTCCTTCTGTCCCACTGCTGGTGGAGCTGGCAGCTCCTGGAGCTCACAAGGCTGAGAACACAAAACAGATCCAGAGTCAGTCATGCCACAGCCAGCTCCATCCCTTCTGTGCCACTGCTCGGACTGGCAGCTTGCGAGCTCACAAGGGTCTGAGGAGCCCAACACAGGAACAGCCCTGAGCCCAGGGCTGTTGTCCCAGGGCTGTTGTGTTGTTCCCAGGGCTGTGTGTGTGTCCCAGGGCTGGCTCCTGCTGCCTGTCCCTGTGCCCAGCTCTGGGGTGCCTTGTGCAGCAGGAGGAGCCTCTGGGCTCTCAGCTCCCAGCCAGGAGCTCAGAGCTGCAGTGGGAGCTGCAGGAGCTGCCTGGGGGAAGCAAACTGTGTGAAACTGCTCCAGGAGCAGTCTCAGAGCAGTCACTGCCTCAGCTGGCAGAGCCCAGGTTCAGTCAGTGCCATAGCCAGCTCCATCCTCCTTCTGTGCCACTGCTCCTGGAGCTCACAAGGGTCTGAGAAGCACAAAACAGAGCCCAGGTTCTGTCAGGCCATCAAGCCAGCTCCATCCCTCCTTCTGTCCCCACTGCTGCTGGAGCTGGCAGCTCCTGGAGCTCACAAGGGGTCTGGAAGCACAGAACAGGAGCAGCCCTGAGCCCCAGCAACCAGAGCTGGCACTGCAGCACAGCTGGAGCCTGCTGTTTAACTCAGGGCAGTTTTGTATGGAGCTCAGTGTAAATGCCATGCCTTTTGCCAAACTTCCTACCATAATAAAATTTAACTGAACTGGCAGAAAAATTTTAATAGAATTTCATTTAATAGAACTGGCAGGCTGGAGAAAAATTATACCATCATTGCAGTGTTTAACTGAGATTTGGTTTAGATGAGGATCTCAAAGTAATAAAAACTGGAGGGTATATCAGAAATCCCAGTAAACTGGGGTAAGGAATTCACCATGGATGAATCAGCAGCTATTATGCAACCAAAACTCTTCTCAGCATACTAATGGTACAAGATGGCCCCTGGTACTGCAGGTTTGATTTTTGTGTTTTGGTGCATTTTATCTGCTTTTGTCACTCCTAATCCGGTGCAAAGAGGGGAGGCTCACCCTCAGGAAAGCTCCAGCCTCCCAAAACCCCTTTTTTTTTCCACATGAGAAGATACATTGACAGACAGGCATCAGCTCAAGCATGGTCAAACAGCTCCTGCTCTTTCTAAACAGCATCAGTTTCACACAAATATGCAAAGGGCAATTTAGCAACTTCAGATCAAACTTTTCAGAAGAGCAGGTAACTGCAGCAAGATCTGTTTGAACAGCTTTCTGCAACAAATCCTCTCTGCACACAGGTACAAGGAACAGAGTGAAAATCACCTTCAGGTAATGAATAAATGTTTCAAAAAGAGAATGTTTCAAATTCAAACCACTGAGGGTTTTGCAGTGGGTGATCACAGAGTGATCATTGTCCAAACGTGACCCCTGGACTCAAAGAASCAGCACAGGAGTCAGAATCCCCCTGATCACTGGATTGAGTCTCCTGGCTGATAACAGCGATGCAAAGGACAGCAGAAAACACAGCAGGGCATGTAAAACTATTTTCCTACATATTGCTGCTCAACATAGGTCAAAATTTCATCCTGAAAGGGTGGAAAGCAGTGCAAGCTGGCCTGARAAATGAAAATCAATTGTAAGATGCTCTAGGAAAAAAGCAAGTTGCAAACCTGGAYGAGGACAGTTAAATTGATGGGAAAGCAGCTCTCCCTGAGACACATCAGATCAGCCCATAGGCACCTCCCAAACATTTTGCTTCTTTCTTAAAGACAGAGTTATTAAAAWTTTTAAATTTCACTAAATATTCCAAGGTGGAATGAAAACTGATCAAGTCAGATGGTTTTCCCCAGAATTTGTGATGTGCTGTAAAACATAAGTTCAATAWAAGGAAGAAGGCAGCTCTTGGAAGGATGATATACTGATGATATACTGGGGGTTTTTCAGTGAAGGAAGAGTCTGACCAAAACCACTAAAAAGAAAAACTCAATTTTGGATGGTTGCAGAGTTTCAGTCCTTTTTAAATAACTCCAAAAWACCAGACTTAAAAAAATAATATAATAATAAAAAAAAATAAAAATGGGAACTTCTAAGTAAATTAAATGATCATGTCAGGTTTCATGTCCAGTTCCAAAAATCCCTGTRTCTCTATGAAGAAGGTAAAGAAGCATTTTCATGCCCAGGAAAGGGGCAGGGCAGCTTCAATCCCACTGCAGACCCAAAGCACCAGGGCTCCCTCCCACACCAGAGCTGGGCAAAGGGAAAAGCAAACACAACCCCAAACATCCATCCATCCATCCATCCATCCATCCATCCATCCATCCATCCATCCATCCATCCATCCATCCATCCATCCATCCATCCATCCTTCCTCCCTCCCTCCCTCCCTCCCTCTTATTCAAGCCAGATCTTCAGTTCCTCCAACTCTGAGATGTTTCCAAAAGGACCAGGCTACTTTATGCCAAATCAGCCACATTTTCACTGAAATGCTCAAAGACTTGATGCAATAATTACCACTGAAAAATACCTCTACATTCACATTTTTCCCACTAAGAAGAGTAATGAATTCACCAATAAGAGGCATGATGTTCCTAGGACATGGATTTTTCTGTCTTGAATGAAATGAACAGTTTGTAACTCAAGCAAGGTGATGGCACTAATGAATTTTAAAGGCCTGTCCTCATGAGTGGGATTAATCTTACATGTCATAAATGCTGATTAGATACCCTATATGCAACATGGAAATGAAATGATAGCTTTATTCATCTAAATGCTCTGAGGGATGTTCAAACAGAGGTAAAACCATGTGACATCCAAACAGGAGGCCATGAGAAAGCTTTTCTAAACTCCACACATGTCCTGGCTACAGCAGGAACTGGGAGAGGCAAATCCCAGTGTCCTTCACCTGCTGCCCAGGAGAAAAGGACCTGAAAGGTCACAGCTCCTGGCCCAACAGCACAGCAGGAATTAGGATGGAAGAGCACAGGGAAATGGTATCATTAATACAGGATAATGCTGTTGCACAACATTATCTCCTGTCCAGCAAGTTCTGACTGAAATCACTTCAAATTACTGCATAAAAAGCATCCAAACTTGGCTTTAAAGAGATCCAAATCTGATTTTAACTTTCCTRTCAATAAAGAACTTTCCATAAGCTTTCTTGGAAGATTCACCCAAACAAATAATCACATTTAAAACATTTTCTTCTTCCCCCCAAAATGATCTCCTTCTGTTTCAACTACTTCCAGCAGTCTTGGTAAAACTTTTTTTTTGTCTGTTGGACTGGAAAACCTCCATTAGAAATCTTTGCTCCTGATGTAGTTATTGATAATTTGTGATCCCACCACCTCCTCCTGGTTAACCTCATCAGAGYTTGCTCCTGGAATCTCTCAGTGCATTTGGAGCTGGTGGCTAATTTAGGCTGGCTGAAGGTAATTACATCAGCTACTCAGAGCCACAGCACTAATGAGCCAGGGGTGTGGAAGGTGCTGTGGCACCACTAATGACTRCAGGCCCTGCAGGTCCCTTCATTGTGGCTCTAAAGAGGGCTTTGAGTGGAGGAGCAGCCCTGGGAGCTGTTCTGGGACACAGGCTGGGGGATTTGCTGATCCCTCGACCTTTGGGATTTAACTGGGCCCTCCCAGGGGGCTCCCCTGGTTGGGAAACCCTCCTGGAGCAGTCTTGTGTCAGGAAAGAGAGAGGCACTGGATTTTTTTGGTCTTCGGGTTCTTGTTCATTGTTATCTTTTCTTATCTATAACTCTTAGAGTTTTCTTACCTATCTTATCTAGAGTTTTGCACGCTGTCCACACCAGGCTCAGCGCACTGGAAAAGCACCACAAAAAAGGCCAACAATCTCCTGTTACAAGGTCTTTTAAAGCTAAACTATCCAATTAGGAGCTGCCACCTAGATTATTTCCCTTTTTAACCCAATAACTGATCCCACAGAGCCCACAATGAGGACTTTTCCACCCAATTACAAAATGCCACCCAAAGCCAGGAAGAAGAAGCATGAAGAAGAAACCCAGGATGACACCCTGTGCCCTCCATCTTGCCTCCATCCACAACACACTAAAAATCCCAAAACCTGAATTTCCCACCTAAGTGATACGCCTACACTATTCTTTATAATCTGTTTCACACTTTTGTGGATTCTGGTCGATTCTGGAATTTAGGAAACTTTCTCCATGGATGAAAGTCAAAGTCAGTGCTCCCCTGGGGGTCAGGGCACCCCAGAGCAGACAGGGAAATATTCCCAGTGCCCTGGGTTTCCACAGACACAGGCACATCCCACACCAACTCTGTGTCAAAACCCTCTCCTGAATCCTAACTCTGCTTTTGACTTTGCCAGGAGCACTCCACTGATTTTCCTTTCTCATTACCTTGTGAAGTTTCCAGTTTTGTGAGTGTGTGGTAAATACCCAACAACCAGCTACAGGAAGACAAACTCCAGATTCCTGACATTGAAATATTGAAGTGGTTTTCYAGCACATTTGTTGTTTTGTGGTATGCTTTATCACCACCTTGCAATCTCTGTTTTCAGAGCAGCTCATCTCATAAACCACAGTAGGAAATAAAGATGATAAAATCTGCTTCTGACTCTATTAGTGACAATTTGATTTTTTTCTGTCTTTCCCTTTGCTTCACTTGTGCAGCACTCTCACTTTTGTCAATGACTATCAAATCTGTCTCTGGGTTTATAGAAATATTACTCCTGGTAAACATAATGCAGGTTTGTTGCTAATTCAGGGTGGTTACTTGATGCTACAGCAGAACTCCTGTTTCTCATTCAGTGTTTCTTAGATGCTACCAGTGCAGCTCTTTATATCAGCTACTTGAACATTTCTCACCCACTACATTTAACTAAATCTATGCTTTTTCTATATAGAAAAATAAATTTTGGTAATGCCTGCCACTTAATGAATAATAGGCTGGAAATAAGAGCACCTTGAGATCTCCTGAAGGCAAACAAGTCCTTGAAGACTCTTCTGCCCAACAGCTGCAATCCCATGGGGTTGCTGTTCTCAGGGCTCAGGCCCTCTCTGCTTGGAGCACCTGAAGTCTCTGCTGGATCTCAGAAGGAAGATCCTTCCATGGAGAACTGATACATCCCCTGTGTGCAATCAAGGGGGGTGCAAGGGAAAGGTTGCTGCTAATTTTGACCATCAAACATACTCTGAACCATGACAACATATTTTCCCTTTTGAATTTCTATTGAAAAAAATTAGCAACAGGAAAATCAACTTGCTATTCACTGGCACATTACATTCCACTCCATGCTGATACTTACTCAGCAGTCTATTTTTTTTTTCTATGAATAGAGAAGTATGAGAGAGAGAGAGAGAAATTCCTGCCTGGTTCTGCAATGATCTTTAAATAATCTTAAACATTCCATATTCAGAACTGTCATTTTTAAACTTTTCTCGTTGAAGAATCAAAATATTCATTCATACTCATGGAATTCATTATATACTATCTATGTTTTGTGTGCCAGCCAGTAAATAATAGCTTTATAAAATTGTTTTGCATATCCTGTTTTACCTGGAACTTGTTTGAAGTGTCTWGAGCAAAATAAATCCAAGAGTGGAGCTTACCAAGTTACTGAATTTATTAAAAGCAGATAAGAGACATCTCTTTCCTTGACTACATTTTAAATTTAAGAAAAGTTTCTACTTTAAGTTTCACTTTCAGTATAAAATATGCCCTTGTGGAAGCTGTTACAAATGTCAAACTTTAAGGAGCATAAATTTATGGTGGCATTGAATTTTAATGGCACTATAAATGTCTATAGTAATGGTGATATATCTATTGCAATAAATTGCTATGGAGAAATATAAAAATAAATGTAAGATAAAAGATTGTGTATAAAATATGTTTTTACATACTCTTTAATGATTAAAAATCATAGAAAACTAGAGGCAATAAATCACTGCAAACTGCTGTTAGATTTTACATGCTCTTTTACTCCTAGAACATATAGACACAATCCTTTGGCCAGAAATTGCACTGACTTTAATGAGGCTAATCCTGATGATCTTATTTGTTGACTGGRAAAAAATCTGCTTTCCATTAAGGACCACAGAAACACTGCTATCAATGACCCACATTACTGAAGCCATGCCTGCTATAAAAAGGAAATTTATGGAATTCTATCATTGTTTGGCAGTGCTTCCTGCCTGCTCTCTTCCTCTTCACAGCTCCCTGTTATTTGCCACAGCTCATCCCCTTTGGGCTGAGCTCTGTTCCCAGGACAAAGGAATGTTCACATTGTGGTTAAAGGAGAACTCCAACCCAAGGAATCCACAGACATGCAGAGAACAGACAGCATTGTCTCTGTGTAGGTCAAAAGCAGTGCTTGATATAATAAATGATCAGTCTACACTTCCATTAATTCACTGCCTTAAAAACCTTTATGTCCTTGCTTTATTTTCTTAAAACAGGGGCAGCTGAAAATTATGAGATTGTTCCTTGACAGTCATGGAAGCTGACATCAATAAAACCTACCCAKCCAGGAATATCAGTGGGAAAGAAAAGGGAAAAAAGCAAAAGCAGATGGAGCTTGGTCAGGAATGGATCCTGGAATCCCAGGAAACCCTCCAGGCTGGGGCAGTGGGTCGGCAGGGGAAGTCACTGTGGGGTTTTTTTTCTGTTTTAAAATATATTACAGTCATTTTAAATGTGGAAAACCAGGTTTTCTCCAAATTGCAGTAGCAATATATTCCAAATATTCACTGAAGCCCCTAAGACTTCAATTTAGCTGGGCCAATTTCCCCAAAAGCTGCCTTGCTGTACTGGGCAGGGCTGCTGTAATSTGTCAATGGAGATCTGTGCTGTCTGGGTGAATCCCATCCACATTTTCCCCATGGGAAGATCTGGGGCAGAAACACCCAGAGATGTTGGGCAATCAGAGCACTTCCAGCAGGACAAACTGCAAACCTGATCCCTGCCTTTCCCTTCATGGGCTCAGGACATAATTGGGGGCTAATGAGATTAAACTGCCCATGACTCCATTASCAGTGACACTTGTGTTGAACACACAAAGCAGGACCTCAGTGAACAATAAATGGAAGCTGCCAGCTCTATAAATATCTGCAAATGAAAGCTCCAGGACCTGCCACGTGCAGGGYTCCAAACATCTTGGCAAAGGATGCTCCTCAGTGCAGAAAGGGGAGTTCTGCAGGAGGGACTGGGCTCACTGCACTGCCAGCAGCACTTGTGGAGAATAAGGGGTGCAAATGGAGGAGGAGGTGCCAGAAAACTGGAAAAGTGTCTGGGAAAGTGTCTGAGGAGGAGACATTCCAGAGAGCAGGAATGCTGTGGGTCTGCAGGAGGGGACAGATCCAGTGCCATGTGCCAAACCTGTCCCAGGCCACCACCAGCAGCCACAGGACCATGGCCACGAGGACAGGAGCACACAAAGACCACAGGATTTTGGGCACACACCTGATGGAAGCAAGGAAACCATGTAAAAACTGTAAAAACCAACCTCCTGTGTCCTGGAAATTATTGAAAAAATCTCGAAGCCAGAAACATCACTTTTGTTCTCCAGCATGTTTCTGACAGGAACTACACAGATAAGTTTCAAGTACCTCTGAGACTCAATGGATGATAATACCTTAATGTCAGATCTTTCAKATTCAGGACTGATTTAACTTCAATCTTGAGAAAATTAGGAAAGTAGGATTTAACCAATTTGAAGTCCTTCTTAAAATTGTGTTTTGGTTGTTTCTAACACTAAAATTGGCAATTAGTGCTATCAGCTTCCCCTAGGGAYAGTTTCACAATGAAGACCACTGAGTAAATGTACCTGTTATAAATACCTGAAGATAACAGATATTCAAAGAAAAAGTGAAGGAAAAGAGCAAGCTTAAACTTCCAGCAAAATACTCTCTAGTTAAAGCAAAAGCATTGAAAAAAATTGCAGACACAGTTATTTAAATAAATTCCTGTTATTTACACTGTTATTGGCAGCTGGTGCTTTCTGCAGCCTCAGAGTAAAGAGGATGGGGCATGTAAAACACTGCTGCTCATTTTCCACATCAGCCTTAACCTCTCCTCATTTCTTTCCCACCCTTGAAGGAAAAGGAAGGCAATCCCACCAGCTCTTCAAGAGTCTTATGGAACTGGAAACTTTTTACATTGTGTATTTCCTTGTCTTGCACGCTGTCACTGACACTCAGTATTAACATTATTAACATTATTAACATTATTAACAGTATTAACAGTATTAACATTAGCCCAGCATTAGCATTACACAGCTTCTCTGGGGATGTGCAAAACCTGCCAAAGATCCATGTGGCTGCTGCTCATCCCTTGGTGTGGCCCCACCAAACATTTCCCAGCTTTCTGCTTTTTAGTGTGATTTATTTTTTCATTAAAAGGATACAACAGAAGTTATAAATAGCTTAAACTACATTTTATCACTATTAGATACAGACATATTCTTATTAAGGACAAAGAGGAACAGATTGTCCTGGCACATGGGAWGTTTTATTAGCACCCCATGGATGGCATGGATCATCTTTCACTGCTACAGAGGCATCATTTCCACACTGAGATCAACTCCTCTCACAAAGTTATCACATGAATATGTCAATTCTTCCTTCATGCATAAGAATTCGGAACCAAGACTGTAAGATCTCTGGAAAACCTCTCCCTGTTCATGAAGAAAGCTCATGCAACTATAAAATAATATTGCAGCAAAATCATGGCCCCACTATTCTTTTACAAGCTGCAGATAAATGAGGGGACAAGGTGATAACATGGGATTATTTTCCTATTTCAGTGACCTAATTAATTTCATTTTGTTCACACTTTCATCTGATTTCGTTCTCTTAGAAATATTAATATTTCCACACACATGCACTTCACATAAAGGATTAGAAGTTTCCYAGTTCAGCAAGAGAAGGGGATATAAATGAYCTGTGTCAGAGAAATGAATGAGCTGTAAACCACAATCCTTCCATGCACACAGCTATTCTAATACAACATGGGAACTACATTTTATTTTAGAATGTATGTTATCAAACCTTCTAGCAGATATGGCCACTTGGGAGTGACTACAAGACCTTTCATTCCATGATAATAACCTTTCATTCCATGATAATAACCCAAACCACCACAAATAAAGCAGAGAGAGCTGAAAAAGAAAATCCCTTCAAACTACTATTAAGTTTTGCCATAAATAAGAACAGGTGGGAATGATGGCAAAGGAGATGGCAGAAAAAGAAGATCAGCACCACTGTCAAATGAGCAAACAGGGATTTTTCCTRCAATTCCAAGGCAATCAGCTGCTGCCACCTCTGTTTCTGCGTGGCACACAGCAGCACTGTGTGTGGACAGGCAGTGATCACAGTGATGGATCTGAGCCCCTGTCCTCAGCCTGGCATGCATCTCACCTGGATGGACACTGGGGGCAAGGGTTCTGCTGGGCTTTGAGCACACTGCTGCTGTGGCTGGGCCTAGCTCAGCCTACACGCGACACAGAGCCCTCAGCTCAGCCATGGAGCCACACAGAGCCCTCAGCTCAGCTAGAGCACACAGAGTCCCTGATGTGCTCAGCACTGAGAGCACACAGACGCCCTCAGCTCAGCCTAGAGCACACAGAGGTCCTCAGCTTGACCTAGAGCCAAACAGAGGCCCTCAGCTCAGTCTAGAATCCAACATCAGACGCCTCAGCTCAGCCCATAGGAGTGCCACACAGAGCCTCAGGCTCAGCGTAGAGCCAACACAGAGGCTCATAGCTCAGCTGGAGCCACACCAGCACCAGCTTAGAGAGAGAACACACAGCCCTGCAGCTCAGCACTAGATGCAACTATCAGAGCCTCAGCTCAGCTGGAGCACCACAGAGGCTCAGCTCAGCCCTGGAGCCACACAGAGCCCTGAGCTCAGCCTATAGCCACACAGAGGCCTCAGCTCAGCCTAGAGCCACACAGAGCCTCAGCTCAGCCTAGAGCCACACAGAGCCCTGAGCTCAGCCTAGAGCCACACAGAGACCTCAGCTCAGCCTAGAGCCACACAGAAGCCTGAGCTCAGCCTAAGCCAACAGAGCCCTTCAGCCCAGCTGAGGCCACACAGACCTCGCCTCAGCTCAGCTGAAGCCACACACAACCCAGCTTAACACCACACAGCCTCAGCATCAGCCTAGAGCCACACAGCCAGCTTTAGCACTACACAGAACCCTCAGCTCAGCCTAGAACCACAGAAATCAGTTTAACACCACACAGAGCCTCAGCTCAGCCTAGAGCTACAGAGAGCCCTCAGCTCAGCCTAGAGCCACCACAGAGGCCTCAGCTCAGCCTGGAGCCACACAGAGCCCTGAGCTCAGCCTGGAGCCACACAGAGCCCTCAGCTCAGCCTAGAAACACCCAGGCCAGCTTACTACCAAACAGACCCCTGAGCTCAGCCTGGAGCCACAGAGTCCAGTTTAACACCACAGAGTCCTCAGCTCAGCTAGAACACACACAGCCCAGTTTAACACCAGAACCCTTAGCTCAGCCTAGAGACGACACACAGGTCAGTCTAGCACCACACAGCTCAGGTCTAGAAACCACACTGCTTAGCTTAAAGGCACACAGAGACCTCAGCTCAGTTCTAGAACCACACAAGCCCAGTGTTAATACCAGAACCCTCCAGCTCAGCCTAGAGCACATGGCCAGTTTAATGCACCACACAGAGCTCTCAGTTCAGCTAGAGGCCACTGAACTCAGTTTAGCACCACACAGAGCCTTCAGCTCAGCTAGAACACACACAGTCCTCAGCTCAGCCTAGAACCGAACACACACTCCTCAGGTCAGCCTAGAACACACCAAAGCCAGCTTAGCAGCAACACAGCCTTCAGCTCAGCCTAGAACCACTGAACTCAGCTTAGCAGCACACAGAGCCCTAGGTCAGCCTAGAGCCACAGAGAGCCCCCAGCTCAGCTAGAAGACCACCACAGCCCAGCTTAGCAGGACACACCAGCCTTCAGCTCAGCTAGAGCACAGAACTCAGTTTAGGCACCACCACACTTGCCCTCAGGCAAGTCTAGAGCCACACAGAGCCCTTAGCTCAGCTAGAACCACACCAGCCAGTTTAACACCAGAAACTCAGCTCAGCCTAGAATCACACAGTTCACTTTCCTAGAAGCACACAGCCCTGTTTAGCACCACACAGCTCAGCAGTAAAGGCAATATCTGTTTATTATCAACAGCTTTTTGGTGACAAACCCAAAAATCCTGAGAAGAAAAAGAAACCTGTCCCAGCCAAACCCATCACAACTGGACAGCCCAATAACAGGACATGCCAGAGTGAAACCTGTGGTGCTTTAAAAACCACTTTTAAACAAAGGTGGAAAGGATTTTGGATAWGTTTTATGGTGAGGATGTCACCACAATTACAGCCCACACATTCTGGGACAAAGTYKAGAAGTGTGGTAGAGATAGAGCAAACAGAGAGGATGTTTCTTATTTTTTATTCATCTGCACTAGGATGTGATTATGCTTTTTACTACTGTCACCTAGCTTAATAGTTAAAGAAAAAGTTAATAAAAGAAATAGTTAAACAAAACTAAGAACAGGGGTGTAGAAGTTTATGGATGCATACCTTTCATTTTTCCTAAAATCTACATTTCTTCTCACTCAGCTGCTAGGAATCTGTMTAACAACCTACCTTAAAACAACCTTTCACACCAGCAATGCTCATTTGTTCCAAACACTATGAATACATAACAAAATGATAAACAAAGAAACCTTGAGTACAAGATAATTATTTTTGCCACTCCTGTGCAACAGTAAAAGATTTCAAATGRTGAAAATAAAAATCTGTGTCTAAATAGGACATTACAAATAAGAGTTGTCCCAATACCCGTGTACTCACTGCAATGAAGATGTCACCAGCAAATTTACTACAAGGAGTAACTAAGGGACTGATGACACAATTTGCATGAAGGGAAGAGCAGCAGCTGGCTTTTTTTTTTTTAGAGTTTTTACCTGATTCCCAGTTTCTCTCAACTTTCAGAGGTGTATCCTGTGTGTGCTGCATTGGGCACCTTTAAAATGCTGTACAATGCTGAACTGAGCTTCACAAAGGAGAAGGGCCAAGCCACCAAGCTGCCACTTCCCATAGAAAAGGGAAYCAGAGATTTGCAGAAGGAATCCTTCTATTCTGTTAATCATAAGAAAATCTTGGCAGGAACCCCTAGGGARCAAAGAATCCTGTTCTGTATGAACAGGTAAATGTCAATTTAGCTRGGCCAATTTCCCCAAACTGCTTCTACAAACTCAGGGACATTTATACAGCACTGAAGTTAAGGAAAACTCCCCACAGTCTTCAGRAAGTTAAATCCATAACTGACAGTGACTGCTAAACTCCCAGGAAACTCTGGGACTGACGCAGAACAGCAGTTATTAGTTTTGTCTAGATCCCTTCATTCCACATGTCTGTATTTCACTGCCTCAGGCTCAGGCATTCCTTGTGTCCAACAGTAAGAGCACAAAGCAGAGCTCTGAGCTGGAGCCTCCCCTGGCTGGACACACCATTCCAAACCAGGACATGCCTGGCCAGGCTTCACCTCCCAAGCCCACAAAAATCCAGGTTTCATCTGGGGAAGCATTTCCAGGTAGAGCACTGAGCTAACCCTGCTACTCTGACCCCAAAAGGGAAATTCTTCCTGCCCAGACTGTGGTTTCCATGGAGTGACCCATTTGGTGGCAGTTTCTATAATTTCTCTGGTGCTCACAGAGCTTGAGAGTTCTTCAGATGTGTGCCCTAAGATCTGCATTTATAGAACACCAGCTGGTGCTTCACACTGATCGAGTTCTGCTGTTACCAACATACTACAGGGCCTTGTTTCCCTAAATATAGGAGTGGTAAAATTATCCACAGTGTTATTCATCTATTACACTGAGCTAAATAGTGCTTCCACTGATTTGTGATTTTTGTTATTGTTTTCTTAAAATGTCACAGTATCACATTTTTCCATTTGAAGAGGGAGTGTGATGACAGCTATACATAGATCCTCTTGGACTGCTGCTTTCAGCAGTGTCTGAAATATCAATTCCTAACCAGCAGAAATAGAAATTCCTAAGTGGCACTTGCAGAATCAAAATTTTTGGAGGGCACGTGACCAAAGCACGTGGCCACAATGAAAGCAGTTGGYACTTCTGTCCCAAACTAGGATGGGCTCTTGGTCACAAGTCAGAGACACCAAASAGCCAAAACACTGAGAGAAATTACAGCGCTTTACTTCAAGGACACAAAGATCAGTGAAGCATCTCGACTCCAGAGCTCTTGGTTCTGCACTTTTGCTCAGAAAAGARTTGAGAAAAAAATACTGTGCACAACATTATCTCCTAAATTCCTAATAATACCACTCAGGCACTGTGTGCCCCCCACAGCAGCAGGCACAGAGTGGGACTGCTGCAAGCAGGAGGAAAATGAAATGTGAAAAATGCGTATTTTATGATTGGTTTTTTGCAAATATTAAAATGAATATTATATGTGTTATGTTAGAAAGTTATGCTGTATTAATTCTCTTAAGTAGTGTGTTCAATATAGTTTTAGGTTATAACAATGTTAAAATAGAAACTATGCTATGTAAGATATTTTTTAAGAGAGGACTCGCACCGAGATAGCAGCCACAGGACACCTGAATCTTTCAGAGAAAAGGAATTTATTGCTCCATTATTGAGTTCTTCCTGCCTTGCTCAGCCCTGAAGACACTGTCAGATTCAGAGGAAGAAGCTGACACTGCCCAGACAGAATCCTGTATTTGAATGGAATTTATGCATCATGTATGAGGTGTATGAATATGGAACAGGCTGTTGTTTTTAAGGGTCAGTCCTTTGTTAATGTGGGTCCTTTTTCGGGCTTGTGCTGCCCAGAAGAAGGTACCTGGACTGTCCATAACTCTTTGTTTCTATTGTCCCATATTGTCCTAAATCCTAACTGTCCAAATTTTTATTACTCTCATTATATTACTATTTTTATAACCATTTTATTACTATTAAATATTTCAAATTCTAAAAACAAGTGACTGGTGCTTTTCACACAAAACACCTTGTGCTAGTATGGCCATGATAGATCCATCAGCCTGGTGATGGGTCATTCAGTTGTACCAGAGACTGAAGTACCTCAAACAGAAGAAATGCATGAATACAGACACTTCTGACCATAAGAGGTGAAGCTAAAATAAAAACAGCATAGCAGAAAATGAGTGAGTGGTTCATTGTTGGAAGGGAATACAAACACTGCCATCTCTGCAAGTCCTGACAGGCTCCTAAAGCACCTGAGCACAGCAAGCCATGTGCTAATTCCACAAGGAGGCTCCAGGAATGGATGTAAAGTTACCACAGACATGCAAAACACACAGGGAAAAACAGGAAATAGTCCTGTGGGAGCAAACTACCAAAAGGAAAGTCTTGAGAGCAGGCAGGGCTGCAGCTGCCCAAAAATCATCTCTGGACTCTGAGGAGAGACAGAGGACAAAGGAATCACACCATGGGGTGAAGGAGCACAGTCCCCATTTCCATTTAACAGGGGTTGCAACATAAAGATTTCATAAAGATTAACATAAAGATTTCATAAAGATTAACATAAATATTTCATAAAGATTAACAGAAAGATTTCCATTTAACAGGGGCTGCAGCACCACCGCAAGACGTGACTTTCCCTTGCAGCAAAGCCCCTTCCTATCTGTGACTGGATTAAACATCCYTAGAGTAAAAGATTTAAACCCAGGCAGCTCAAGGTTTGGTTTGGGYTCTGCTGGGGATCCAGGCACCAATACCCTTGTCAGCCTGCCTGTACTGACATGARATCTGGCTTAGCTCATTAGAACAAGTCAGATAATCTTCTCTTATGGGCAAGAGACTCTMAATTATTTCCTTTACTAATTTTTCAAATAGCACTCTGGGTTTGAAAGCAGCTAAGCTCAGATAGATTCCAGCAGTCAGGTTTCCCTGTTGTTTTTWTTCTTCTCTCTTTTGACTAATGATCAAACCTTACAATTCACCTGTGAGGAATGTCAGTTCTTCATAACRCAGTGCCATTATCACAGTGTACAAAACACCCAGGATTATCTGAGATGGTAAATCAATGACTTGAGCTCAATTGGTGATTTAATTACAGCTAAGMAAGAATTCATCAAGTTACTCACAGGTGAATAATATTATTCCCATTTTATTCTTTWAAAATCTTTTTGGTGAATTCAGTCTGAGGCACTAAAACCCACACCACTACAAAAGTACAATGATTTGTGCTTAGATTTTTTTCCAACATTGATTTTAAAAGGTCAATTTCTGTGTTCTCTTTAGGCAAGGAAGGGATTTTTGAGTTCTACAACAAGATAAAGCTAGACTGTAACAGCACTCCAGTGTTTTCTGGCAWTCTACAGATGGGACTAACACACACCTGTGTTAACATCAGGAAAACACCTTTTCCTGCAATTAACCTTTACTGTAAGAACAGCCTGAGTGGATATTCAAGGAGAAACATGGAAGGGATCCACACCATTACATGTAAAAAATGCAAGGTTATATTCACCTGTGACCCTATGGGGTGCCTGTGTCAGAAGAAGGGTGTATGTAGATACAGATATAGATTAGATTAGATAGAAATTAAGATATAGATTAGAATGTAGATTAGACATATGATTTAGATAATATCATTAATTAGATATAATTATAATTAGAATTTATAGATACATATATAGATTAGATCGATATAAATATAGATATAGAGATCTATATATAGATAGATTAGATATAGAGGATATAGATAGATATAAGATTAGATATAAATATAGAGGATATTGATATTATATAGATATAGATATAGATATAGATATAGATATATAGATATAGATATAGATATAGATATATAGATATAGATGATAGATATAGATATAGATATAGATATAGATAGATAAAGGTAGATTAGATATAGATGATATAGATATAAGATATAGATAGATATATAGATATAGATAGATAGATGTATAGATATAGATGATATACATGATATAGAGATAGATAGATAGATAGATAGATAGATAGATAGATAGATAGATAGATAGATAGATATAGGTAGATTATATATAGATAGATATAGGTATAGATAGATTTGAATTTTTTGCAAGAAGAAGGTCACCTCACCTATATTTTCAGAAGGTTAAGAGCTAAACTCCTCAGAATGAAAACTGAAATTCATTACAGTTCCATGATTTCTAATCAGCTCTCAGCACCACGTCACCCCCTTAATATGCCTCAGAAATAACTGGAAGGTTTTGTGCCTCAYTTTGTTGGGTTTTCATCTTGGAAAAAAACCAAACATTAAAAAGTGAATAATTACAGAAAATTCTCACTTTATACTAGTAAAAATCGTGATAATTTGGTGTATAAAATGAGTGATTTCAATGACAGCCACYTCAGTCCTGCCATGTGAAATTGTTTAATGTTAAGACATTTTAAAAAGCCAACCTTCAATGCAGAAAATATAAAGAAAGTAAAATATGCAGCCATAGACTTCAATTGATGAAAAAAAGATTCAGTGTACACACTTGGAACACATCTTGCCTAGGGAACACTGAGGTTTATAAAACAATTCAGATATTTACAGCAGTTTAATCACATGTATGTCTGAAAATGAGCAGGATTRCAAGAGGCTGCTTGCATGTTTAACTGCCACAAAGCCCACAAAGCCTGGAATAATTCACTTTAAAGTGTGGCTGTTTAAAGTCTCTCTTTTTCTTCCATAAATAACTGGTTGGAATTCAATGCTAAGCTCTCCATGACCCCTAACAGCTCCAAAGGCCAGCTGCAGATGGTGCCCCTTGACTTGCTTACACATGAGAGACTCTGAGGTCAACTTGTATAAACTGCTGGCTCATTCAGACCCCCCTGGGACTCCAATTTGTTGTGTGCCAGTTCATCTTAATGATGTAAATCAGTGCAAAGTTCCCCACTTGAATAGCAAGGCCCCAGCTCTCAGGTCCATCTCTACAGTCAGGGCTGTGCTGCTGCCAGCTTGAGAGAGCTGTGCAAACTCATCTACCTGAAATTCACTCARTTCTTCACTGAGCTGCAGCCACCTTTTCTGCTTTTTAAACTTACAAGCTTGTTATTAAAAGCTACTAGGTTAAAAAAGAATAGCAACTCTTCAAATTTTACTGGGGGCAAAAAAATGGCTAAAATTGTTATTTTACATATGTGCCTTTTCATTCCTGGTTACTCTTTAGCTAACAATGATCATGAGAAGACTAAAACAACAGTCATCTTCTAGTCTGGCAATCAGGAATGGTTTTGATTCATTGCACATTTACCTCTGGCATTGATTTTCTACTCCCTAGTGAGCAAATATCTGGCAACTCCTAAATTTAAGCAAGATAACAAACAGAACAATGAAGATTTCCATTTAACARTGGGATAGATTCCTCTGATTTGTCTGATTTGTCAGGAATTAATCTTGCTTTTTTAGAGAAAATAAAACTCATATTCACACAGCTTTTCAACACTATCCCCATCTTGACATCCAAATCGTGCTGTGAGCTGAGCCTTTAGAAAAGCCCCCAAACACTGCCCAGACAAAATAAAGTCTGTGGGTACCCCCTAAAATAACTCCAGGGTTTGAGTGCATTCAGTAGGTGCCAGCAGAACAAACCAGCCCAGCCCAGGCATCAGTCAGGGCCACACTCTGCACTTCCTTTCTCAGAGCAGCAATTTCAGGGCATCAGAAATGCAAATACAAAATCAAAAATGCAGAAGGAGCAAGGGGGTTAGCACACAGGAAAGCAAAGAATGAAGTGGAACGATCAAGATTCTGAAAGCAAAGAATCATTCTACAAATGTYCCCTTCTTGAGGAACACCTCTGATCCCATGGCAGGATCCTGTCCATTGTGTTGGCAAGGAACCAAGCRTTAAGGAGCTGATTTCCAGCACTGCACTTCCCCTGGATTCTCTGGGCTCCTTCCCATACTTCCAAATGGTCACACAATTATGAATGAGGCTAAAGAAGAGGGGTGGCCCAACAGCCCTGAGAAACCTGGGGAGAGCAGCAGCTTTGCAAGGAAACCAGGTGAGACAAGCGAGAGAAACCAGAAATATTAAACATTTGTTTCATTCCAAGTAACACAATTTCCTTCAGGAGCAATGTCCTTAATGCTTCCCAAAGTGCCACTGGGATCACTTCCAGTCAGACTGATTTAGAATAATGAGAATCACTGCTGTGCCCCCAGTTATTGGACCTGTTGGCGTGGGTGTGGAGCTAGAGCTGAGCTGCTTTYTTGTTTGTTTTGGTCAGGGCTGCAGCTTTGCACTGAAATAATTACACTACACTGCTACTTCACATAATTCCCCTCCAGGTATAAGCTGAAGAGAATGTTATTACTTGGGAATAACACTCAGAAGAACTGTACACTCAGGAGGGAAGAGCTGCTTCACTCTGATGAAATAGATAAATTGGCACTTCTCYGGGTGCAATCAGCAGATAGGAGACTGAGTCTGCATCTATTACCATGGCATCAGAATGCTCTGATATCATCCTTGGAGCAGCCCTCTGATGGAGCTCTAGATTACAGAGAGAAAGCCAAAATCAAACCTCAAAAGGCAAACACTGCAGCAGGATTTAAGAAGCTGGGAGAAGACTTAAGTGGAATTTACATACTTGAATCTCAGGATGCAAAATTAAAAACCCTATTTGAAGGAAGAAAAACCAAACCCAAACATACTTAGCAATAAAAGAGAACCCAACAGTAACTAGTCAATCAACCAAATAGTGAGGARCCCCTGCCACTGTCTAAATGTTTGCTGCAGGTTCTCTGGGCCTGGAGAACAGCTGTGCATCTAGTTTGGGGTTTTTTCCTGGTGCTGAACAGATGGTGCTCAGTCCCAAACCTCTGTGTTGTGATCCAGCCTGGGTTTCTATGAGAAAAAAAGCTCTGAGGGATTTTTTGGCCTGCCATGATCCAATCCTGCAACTGTGGCCCCTGTTCCCAGTTTGAGCTCCTCAGCAGCACCCCACACTGCAGTGTGCCAGCCCTTTAAACTGCTTGGCTTCTGAGCACAGGGTCAATTCATCTASACACAAAGATATTAAAATTAAGTAGAAAAACCCAAGCTTTATAAACTGCTTAAGACAGCTAGAACAAAACGCAGGGAATTAATTTTTAAAAATACAAGGAATTAATTTTAAAAAATACAGRGAATTAATTTATTGCAGTGAAATGAAAGGTCAGCTTGCTTCACTTCTAGGATGAAAAAAAGCATTAAAAAATTAAAAACCCTCATTTAGCACTGTGAACCATCAAAATGACAAAGGAAAACASAAAGGCAACAATCACAGGTTCACGATGACAGCTCTCACTCCAGGAACTGTTTGTTCCATCTGGAATGGGGCACACACACCACAGTTTTGCTGCCCATCTGCAGGGCAGAGGATGCAATCACCAGAGCTTTTGGAGAGAGGAGCAAGCCTCCTGATGCCTGGGTGTTAATCCTGGTTGGAAAAAACAGGGATTTGCAATAAACTCTCTCCAGTGGCAATGCTGACTTCCCTGGGATTTGGAACAAACTGCCAGGCCCCTCTCTCCAGTGACTTTGCTGGCTGGGAACCCAGCCCTTCCCAAGAAAAGCACACCCAGGACTTGAGTTTCTCCTTCAGGCACCAGCTGCCTCCCAGCCCTTCTCTGCAGTGACTRATTTTGCTGCTCCAGCTTAGCCTCTTTGAGGATTTAAGTCTCCATGACCTTGCCCGGGTCACACTCTACTTTCCTGCATAGCAAGAAGGAAAGGCTGACACCATAGTAACCCAAATCTCAGCCTGAAACCATGGTAACAGGATCATCTTGCTCCAGGCACGCTACCAGAGGTGCCCAGCGCAATTTCAAAATATTCAAATTGAAATAAACTGCTTTGGAGCAAATCAATTCCCTGACCCTGATTCCTGCAAATTATTCCAGTRGAGAATTTCAAGGTAGGCTGGAGCTCCCATCAGAACCTTTAAGGGAACATGCCTGTGATTTCTCTTGATGCATCAAAGAGTGGGTGGTTAGAAAATTCTTCCTAAAATTCCCTTGAAACAGTGGTACAGAAAGACAGAAGGGTCTCCATCTGTTCACCTGGGGATATTCTTAAAAGCCTTTCCCRTGAGTTTCTCCTTTAATATAGAAAAATGCTTCAGAAAGTACCTCTGGTTGTGCAGTCTAACCAAAATGGAGAAAAAATAGGGGGAAAAAGCCGTTTTGAACTGACCAGCTCCTTTTATTTTCATCAATCTTAAGGTKCTTTGCAGCCCTAATAAGTGCAAGATAGCTGCTTTCAGTTTCATTAATCTTAAGCTTATTTGTAGAAATAACAAGTCCAAGATTTTCTGACAGAAATGTGATTTCCATGGGATGTTTTTCCTTTAAGCAACCATAATGCAATTAAGAAGAGAGAAAATGTAGCCCTACTCTCCAAGCTTTCCTGCAGGCTACCACCAAATTTACAACCTTTACAGCTCCAGTTTGTCTGGCACCAATAAAACAAGGTGGGATCAGGGTTTTTTGTGCCTCACAGAACCCAAATCCASCATGTGCAGGTTCCCTGAGGGAAAGGTGCAGGAGATGTACACACACCAGGAAAAAAGGAAATGGGATGGGGAGAACAGCACAGGACTGAGGTGATGCCATTCATTCAGATGGAGACATCATTTGTAAGGACTAAGATAATTAAATACAAAGGAAGGAAGTGTTTAACACAGTATAAAAAKTCTACATATGAGAGATTATTTTTTCTACAATTTCTACAGTGAAAGATGTCAGTTAATACCAGATTGTTTCTTAAGGGATTTTACTGCCTGACTCCCAGTGAATTCTTATGGAACAGGCTGCCTGCAGGTGATGGCTTTCCCWAAACATATCTGCTATAGGTTTTTAAGCCAAGTTTTGTTTCAGAAAACTATTTWAAAACCCCCCTAATTTAACTGTCAATATTTTATTATCCACATAAATGTCAAATCCTTTAGCTGACATTACTATTTTATTGGCATGAGTCTACTGACATGCTGTAACACATGTTAATTGTGCATTGCATCATATTTCACTTAATTAATTATGGCCTTTCTTCTTGATGAATGTCCTTGGCTTGTTCTATTGCTAGCAAGGGTAAACAGGAGCACACCACTTAACTTTATACCATTAATTTTAAAAGTATTTCTTCCATTCTTCCTCTTCATCTTTTTTTATGCTAAATAGCTCTAATGCACACAGCCATATGCAGAATGTAAATTAAATGCAAARAATATTCATCTGTGAAAAACCAATTTGTGTGCAGAATGCCCATTATATAGAAGCAGAAAAAGATAATTTCAAATCAAGTCCATTTTTGAGTCCAGAAGTGTGATTTGCCTRTGCAGTTCCTCAATGGCTAAAAAACCTGAAAAGCCAAACTTAAGCCTGTTATTTGGGGATYTGGGGCAAATGCAGAGGCTCAGAAAGAAGCAAATGAAAGAAAAGCTAATTTTATTTTTTTTCTAACCCTATTTCCTGTTTGTCTGAAAAGCCCATGAAGCAGCCAGCCAGCCAGTCAATGATATTAAAAAAAAAAATCATTAGGCTGAAGCCTACAGTAATATTATCATCTGATTAACAGCAGCCACCAAAATATCATCAATTCAATAAGGCAATGGAAGACCTTGTTCCCCTCAGAGGTTTCTTCACTTCTATACCAAAAAGCAAAATGAGCAAGTGTCTCTTCAGCTGCACGGTTTGTGCTGATGGGCTGGGCTGAGCCTGGATTGTGCCTTTTGGGAATATTTGWGTACACATACAAATGCTTTCAGTCCTGGACATACACACCCCAAAACCTTGAATAAAACACACCTTGAGCTGTCCCTAAAATGAACAAAACTCATAAAATACCTTGAGCTGTGCCTCCCCAGCTGCAGAGAGCCTCTCTGCCAAGGAGCCCATTGCCGTGGAAAGCACAGGGGGGCTCTCCTCAGCCCAGAGATGCCTCCCAGAAATATTTCATCTCCTCAGCATTRCACATTTATCCCTATTCGAAGGCCACTGGCAATTCAACTGTTTTTTAGCAGACCTGCCAGCAGTTCTCCAGTCAGCAGCAGGGAATTATTGGGACTGTTTTATTCATCCTGTGCTCACACTGCAGCCCGCTCTGCCTGCTCCCTGCYGGTGTCCTGGGGAGCTCATCCCATCAACTCCCAGCTCTCCCTGCCTCTGATGTGCTCAGCAGTGGATGAATACATTGTGCCCCATATTTACACACCTATTAGTGGCTAAAAACCTCCCCTCTCTCCAGCTGGAATGACATTATACCCATTCCAGCTCTTTTTACACCAAATTTATTTGCAGGTAAACACAAAACAAACGGGATGATTGTCTGGCAAACAAGGTGTTTGCAGCAGTGAATAGGAATTGCATTCTGACAGGTTAGCTCTACTGCTTAAGTTCTGAAGCTGCTATTATGGTTGGGAAAACATTTATGCAAACTGCTCAGAAATTTGCCTTGGTCTACTGCCCATCCAATATCTTATTTCTCCAATGGAGTCTCATTTCAATGTAATCATATTCCCAGTAAAAATTGAATAGTGCAGGAATGGGAGATTCAACACAAGTTATTCAGTGTAAAATACATGRAAGACTATTAAACCTGGCCATAGGGTTTTTAGGAGGGGGAAGGGAATGTTTACTTGACTATATTTTAAATATATTTTATGTGAAATTTTGATTTTATAGTAAATATCCCTGCTGATCCCTTTGCCACTTCCTTCTGTAGTAAACATGATCTGGTGCAAACATAAGGCTTATTTCAAATCCTAAAAGGTAATTAAAGCTGAGAGAGTCCAGGAAAAAAAAAAAATCACCGATGGTTCTTCTGTGCCTAAGGGAAGTTTTAATTAAAAGTCACAGGAGAATAATCTGTAAGAAACAAAAATGAGATGGCTGCTGTTAATTTGCCTGGGTCTCAGGCAGATAAACAGGAAATATTCAACAACTAAAGCTGCTGTGCTTTTGTTGTTCACTTTAACACTTGCTGGCAAAGCTSTGCCCTGAGCACTCCTTGGCAGAGCCAAAGCTCTGCTGTCCTGAGGCTGGGCTGCAAATTCCACCAGGGAAACTGCAGAACCTGGCAGCCTGGGCTCCAGAGCTGGGCATGGCACCAGAGAGGCACGGCTGATCCCAAATCCCAATGCCCTGGGGTGGGACAGAATCCCAACCCCACCATCCCCTGGGGTGGGACAGGATCCCAAATCACCAATCCCCGGTGGGACAGGATCCAAATCACCAATCCCCGGGGTGGGACAGGATCCAGATCACCAATCTCCTGGGATGGGACAGGATCCAGCTCACCAATGCCCTGGGATAGGACAGGATCCCAAATCACCAATCCTTGGGATGGGACAGGATCCCAAATCACCAATCCCTGGATGGGGGGACAGGTCCAAATCACAATCCCCTGGGGTGGAACAGGATCCAACTCACCAATCCCCTGGGATGGGACAGGATCCCAAATCACCAATCCCATGGTATGGGACAGGATCCCAAATCACCAATCCCATGGGATGGGACAGGATCCAAATCACCAATCCCCTGGGATGGGATAGGATCCCAAATCACAAATCCCATGGGATGGGACAGGATCCCAGCTCACCAATCCCTGGGATGGGACAGGATCCAAATCACAATCCCCTGGGATGGGACAGGAATCCAGCTCACCAATCCCCAGGGATGGGACAGGATCCAACCCACCAATCCCCTGGGGTGAGCCAGGATCCCAGCTCACCCTCCACAAGCCCCTGAAGCAGTCCAGGTGAGGCAATCCCCTTTCCTCAGGATAAAGTGCCTGCAGAGGCTCTGCTCCAGCTGTTGGGCACAGCCCTGGGCTCTGAAGTTGCCTCACAGAAACCAGCAGGGAACCAGCAGGAAACCAGCAGGAAACCAGCAGGGAACCAGCAGGGAAGAGCCTTTCTTTGCTCCTTTTCCAAGGAGCAAAAGGAAGTGAAAGAATTCCCCCTTTATCCCCCCATTGCTGTCTCCAACTTTTTTATGGAATTCCTGTTTGCAGTTTGGGGCTCTGTGGCTGCAGAGGTCCCCAGTGAGGATGACAAGGCTGTGCTGGAGGAAGGGGACAGCCCCATCCTGGCCCTGCCCCAAGCCCTGAGCACACAAGGATATCCAGGAGACAATTTTACCATTGTACATCTGACTGCCCATCACAGACATCAGCCCCAAAACTACAGCAATAAATCACTGTTATCCTTTTCTGCTCCTGGCCTTCAAGAGCCCTGCCAAATGTCAGGGTAAGAAATTTGGGCTGTCCCCTTGCTTTGGGAACAGGAAGCGTGGTGCACTGTGTGCATACAGAATCACCAAAGCTGCACTCACCTGGGCATCAGTGAGGTGAGGAACTGCCACAGCTTCARTTCTTTCTTGCAAGGGGCAGATTTCAGTGCAGGTGAAAAGTGGCTATTTGTATTTGCTCAGAAACCTTTCCCCAGCTTTGATGCCTCAGGTTTGAGCTTTTCTATGCTTTAGATTCTGTGCTGCTTTAGTGTGTAAGGCTTCACATTAAGGGATGGTGAGCTCTGTGCACAGAGCAGGGAGACAAAACAATTCCTGCTCCAGCTGGGCACCAAGGACAAATGATCCAAATCTCAGCCCAGGAGCACAAACACCGTGGGCTGGAGAGAGAAAAACAAAGATGGGACTGCATGGGCCAAAGCTGGAATTGGACAATGAACTGCAAGATGCAAATGGAGCAGAACCTGTAATAGTGTGAGACCCTGTGACTGTTCAGCCATTTTTGTGACCATTTTGGTTCATCTTGGGTGCAGCCCTGGCTGGGCTCTTGTGCTGCCCAAGGTGGATTCATTGAGGAAATCCTTTTAATAAATCCCTGCTTTATTCTGTAACTCTGTCCAGCCTCTGTGCAAGGTCAGCCTTTACAAGGCATCACCTTCATTACAACCAATGGACATCACAGATAAAATCTAGTAAGACAACCAATTTTTTTGGGTCACATTAATTTTTGATACTTTTCTGCTTCCATAACAAAGAAAATCGCATTTTTTGGGGGTATCTTCTTGTTATACAAGTAAAAATCTCTACTCCCACTTACCTACATCCCCAGTACTTGTGTGTTTCAACAGGGTAACTCCACCTATAAATTCAGACATTTCCAGGTAAAATGAGCAGCAAAAAATGTTCTTCCTACAGTACACATTGCATTGTGCCATTATCCTACACACAGCAGGTGCCAATTGTTACAAAATCAGCAAATGCCACAATTTTATGCAGAATTACTTGTTMAAATTTAAGAAGCAGACAAACAGCAAACAGGAACATTGATTACCCAACAAATGTTGMAAAAATGAAGAATGTCTGTCTCTGATGAGGYCAGTATAAGATCTTTTGTTCTATGCATCTCTTCAACTCCCCACAAGCCATTCAAAATRTAATGTTTGACTGAGAACAATTTTGAAGACTAGTATTTAAAGTGTTTTTCAAATTACCAACATAAGTATTTTTTCCTGTGAAACATTTACAAATACTACAATTAACCACTGTGGCACTGAAAAACAGAGATGCTGCATCCATTTACACTTAGAGCAACCTGAAAGGGAAGTGAGGGGGCAGTGTCTGAACAGTGACTCTGCCCTGGTTTTGTGGCTCTTGGCCATGGCTCTTGCCTGCCAGCCACAAGGAAAGCAGAACTGGCAGAGCCTTTGGAAAACACTGAGAATGAGGCAGGTGGGGCTGAGCTAAAAGCCTCCCTCCTGCTTCTTGCCTGCTGTAATCACTGTGCAGCCCATGGARCTCCAAACTGAGTTCTGACACCCAGGGGAAAGAATGCCTTGTGAAGGCTGACCTAGAACAGAGACTAGACAGAGCTAAAGAATWAAGTAGGGATTTATTAAGAGGTCTCACATRGMTCCACCTTGGGCAGTACAACCCAAAATGGTCACAAAATGGACAACWGGTCATGGGGTCTSTCMCTKGGATCAGTTCTGCTCCATTTGCACCTTGCASTTCATTGTCCCATYCCAGCTTTAGCCCCTGCAGTCCCACCCTGCTTGTTTTTCTCTCTCCAGCCCACGGTGTTTGTGCTCCTGGGCTGAGATTTGGATCATTTGTCCTTGGTGCCCAGCTGGAGCAGGAATTGTTTTGTCTCCCTGCTCTGTRCACAGAGCTCACCATSCCCTAATACAAATCCCAGACCCACACACTAAAGCAGCACAGAATCTGAAAAATAGAAAAGCTAAACCTGAGGCATCAGTTATACTTTTAGCTAGTTTACTATTTTTAATTTTTTTTTTTTTTTTTTAGTTTATTTAGAGGGGGAAGTTTTTTTGTTAAGGTTATGGAGATTTCTTTATAAGAGGAAAAATATAGTTGGGGGCTGTGCCAGCTTCCACCCAGCTGTTGGTCAGTGCTCTGTCCCCCCATGGACAGGGGAGGGAGTGGAAAAACTGCACAGAAAAAACTCCCAGGCTGGAGCAAAGACAGAGCAATCATCCAGCAGTGACTGTCACAGGCAAAACACGCTCACCTGGCAGGATTTGAKTTCATTTTTGCCAATTAACTTTAATTATCTCTACCCCTTCTTATCACCACAGGTTACACTCAGTCCCCAGTGTCTCTTTCCTCTCTCATGCACACATGCCATTATTACAGAGTTGATATTTTTCCTGAAAAGCAAAGAAAAAGACAGATTTCCTCTGTTTCACAGTAATAGCAATTTTTCTGTGTAACTGTGGGGWTTTTTTGTTCACCTACTTGTAGCCTGACAGGAACAGGAGAAGTATCTTCAAGCAAAGCAGTTGGAAAAATAAAGAGACAGATTACTCATATCTTTATAGACAGCTCATAATGAATACTCAAAGGAGGAGAATCTGACAGAAGTGGTGAACACACTCCTGCAAACTGGAAAGACAGAGGAGAAAGAAGGCTCTGGTCTACTAGAGCTGATACCTTAATTAGGCAATTAGAACTATTAAACATTGCCAAAGCTCCAGGCCTAGTTGAATTACAACTGAGAAATCAGTAGAAAAATGGTGAGGGGAAAAGGAAAGCCCTGGGCAGGATTTGTGATAACTCACAAGGAAKGAAGGAAGGGAGTATTTGAGAATTAGAGTAGCAGTTAATAGAATTCTTTTGACTTTAAAAGGCTCCAAGACCACAGAAAGCCCRAGCTTCTTATCCTGCACTCAGCTATGCAGAAGACAGAAAATTATTAAACCAGATTGAGGAATGCCTGACTTAGAAGGCCACAAGGAGGCTGAATGCAGAGAAAGAGGAGCTCAGGCAGACAACTGGAATCCCTTCCATGTGTTACTCACCTGGAGACAATCCCAACACAATGCACAATTTATCAGGAACTCAGCAAAGCATTTGGTAGCACAGCACAGAGCAGTTTGATTTGAAAGGAGGTGAACATGTTTGCAAAGGACTGASAAAACAAATTCCAGGAGCTCCAAAGACACCCAGCAAGGAGAACAGGGGGAACTGCAGCTCCTGGGAGCTCAAACCTCACATTGTTTCCTGGAGCCCTGACCTTGGCATGCTGTGTTCCAAATTGTCCCATCTGCTGATGGCACRCCATTCCTGAGGCAACAGAAGCAGGGGAGAAGGAGCAAACCATTTCAGAGGGAGCTGGGTGATTGTGGTTTATATATCCATGGCACATGGGCCGTGAGCTGGCAGCTCACAGAATTCCACAGCACTGAAAAGTGACCACAAAGAAATCATGCAAGTGGGAAGAACTGGGAAAAACAACTGGGAAAAACAACTGGGAAAAACTGGGAAAAACTGGAATGTCTTTTGCCTGACACAAAGGATCCTCTTCTAACTCACTACAGAGAAAAATTAAACAAATTGTGGGGTATTTATAGTGAAAAGGATTTAGAAGAGGAAATTATTCTAGAAATGCACAATGGGATGTCTTTTAAGAGGGTCATAACCRAGAAAGTTACTGATTGATTTCACTGTTTCAATATTGGCTGATAAATCCCTAAAAATAAAATACAACTTAGATTAAATGCTCAAGAATCTTGTATTTTTCAGATATCAGAGATTTGTGAATTCTGTTCAGAAGAGAGAAAAGCTCTGGATTCAAAATTATAACCACTTACTACTTTAGCTTCTGCACCATGGATGAATATCAAAACTATTAAATTCCATGCCATTGAATTCTTATTTTCTTAAAAGGTCTCATTTTGGGGTTGATTCTGCACTTAGCTATAATTTTATGAAAAGAATTTTAATTTTGTCCACTTTATACAGGGATGGGATGAGAGAGAAATGAGAGAAAATAGTAGATTCAAATCTTTGGTACCATAACTTAGAGGAAATTACAGAGTTTTAGAGTAGGTAATTTCTTAGGCTTACWGAAGAGAAAGCAAAAAATTGATGTAAAAAACCTGTGACTAATATAAGAACAAAATAGCAGCTTTTGTATTGTAGTATAATAGATAGAATACCCATCTTTCAAATAGATCTAGCCTGAGAATAAATCAGGAATAGTGAATTAAAATGATGCTGAGCRTGGCTCAAGAACTAAGAAGGTTGGGTTTGGGGATTAAAAAGAAATTGAAGTATATAAACTAATCTATTTCTCTGAGAGAAAAGGCATGTTTTGATGACTCTGTCATTTTGGTTTTTCCTATGAAGATATTACAGCACATTCCTAGTTTTTGTGTAGCAAGACAAAAGGATTTCCTGGCCAAGCACCCCAGGAAACAGCCAGTGAGCTGATCAGAGCAGCCTCTGAGCAGCAACTGAGGAATTCCTTGCTTCTAGGAAAAGGCTCCAGTCAAAAACATTTTAGGGGATATTTTCAATTTGCATCTGTATGTGACTCTGCTGATTTAACTGGTTTTTATATCCTTACCTTCACTTGTAAAGCTTAAAGTGATCATTTTGGCAAAGCTGTTGCCGAATGACTTTCARATAGACTTAAAAACATATTTTGATATTAACTGTGTTGCCAAAGTCAACTATATATGAGCTAAGTGAAATTAACCTTCAAGTGATACTTGARTAACAGCAAACCACAAGGGTATGGAAGAGATTAGATAAACTGTAGTTTAATTATGTGACAATAATTCACCTCATTAATCTCTTAGGAAACAATAACCACAACAGTTAAATACTGTGATTAACAAACCCTATTTCAAACCTAATTTTAATTTTATACAACTTTGCAGTTTTATCCAGTGCAATCATAGAAAAGGTAAACTAAAAAAAGCAAATATTAAGTCCTCTGGAGAAGACATCCAGAATGTCCTCATCTCTTCCACCTGTGACATGAAAGGAATAAAACCAGCACTACTTGGACCTMTTTCTGTCCCAATAAGTGGAGACACAGTGGCTCCAATCCCTGTGCAAATAATCCCAGCATCTCTCAATGCACACTTCTGCTGGGTCCAGGCACTCCTGGACATTCCTGGTTCTCTCTACTACCAACATCCCTAATTCAAACAGCACTCCCTGGGAGGACTGCTGCAGATTTGGGCAGCACACTGGAGCTTAACAAAGATTATTTAATGTGCATTTAGGGGTTTTTTTCCCCCTTTTGTTATGCTACACAACAGTTTCCTAAACTGCATGCAGAAATAAACCTGTCTCTGGTGATGCCTTGGAGTGGCTGCCTGGAACAGAGGCTAGACAAGAGTAAGAGAATAAAAGTGGGTATTTATTAAAGGTGAGTTATTTATTAAAAATGAGTATTTATTTAACAGATACACCTTGGGATGTCAAAGCCTCCCAGAGGCTGCACCCAGGATGGAGGATGGGCACGAGTTTTTCACACAATTATAAGTTTGGTCCATTGACACATCAGGGGTTAATCCTCCAATTACAGCTTCAGCTAATGATGTCATTTACTCCAAGTTTGCYCCCMAMAATTCCCTGTTGATTACATTTTTCAGGGCCTGAGACAGTGAGGTGTCCTTGAGTTTCAGGTCTAAATAGGAATTGTTGTGTCTGAATAAAACACGAGAACAGTGGCTAACAGGCTATGGAATTTAGAGCTATAACCTGAAGTTGTACAGGATCTGAAAAATACAAAAGCTAAATCCTAAGGCATCACTGTCACTGCCCTTGCCAAAAGTTTGAAACCCCCCAAGCCTTCTTTAGGCCTTCCCAGAGTCAGGAATGGTGTGGGAGAGGAGCACAGGSATCTGCATGGATCAGGAGAGCCCAGGGTGGGCAGAGACCATTCCCCCACAGCTCTGCAGTGCCACTGCCTGGGGCAGGCTGGGGAGCTGAGGGTTGTGTCAGGAGTCCCACACAAGCAAAATACAGGGAAAAAAATGTATTTACAGCATGAGCACCTAAGGGTTGCTGCCTTGCACAGGGCACRGTCAGCAATCACAAATATAACAGTGATGGTGATGCCTCAAGTTTGAGCTTTTATATTTTTCAGATTCTGTGCTGCTTTAGTGTGTGGGTCTGGGATTTGTATCAGGGGATGGTGAGCTCTGTGCACAGAGCAGGGAGACAAAACAATTCCTGCTCCAGCTGGGCACCAAGGACAAATGACACAAATCTCAGCCCAAGAGCACAAACAACATGGGCTGCAGAGAGAAAAACAAGCAGGGTGGGACTGCAGGGGCTAAAGCTGGAATGGGACAATGAACTGCAAGGTGCAAATGGAGCAGAACTGATCCCAGTGACAGACCCTGTGACTGGTTGGGCATTTTGGGACCATTTTGGTTCATTTTGTGACCATTTTGGTTCATCTTGGGTGCAGCCCTGGCTGGGCTCTTGTGCTGCCCAAGGTGGATCCATGGAGGAGATCGTTTTAGTAAATCCCTACTTTATTCTTTAACTCCCCCAGCCTCTGTTCTAGGGCAGCCTTCACAAGGCATCAGTGACAAAGGACATGGGGACAAAGGGAGCCCCTCAAACAGGCAGGTGAGCCTGGCACCTGCAGCACTGCCACTCACGTGTGKCAGCATCAGAGAGGAGTTCTGCACCAAGGTACAGCAAAAAAGCCTCAGCTCCATCCACAAACACGACACCACCTGCTTCCTGGGGATCTTGAGCCTTTGCAAGATAAGAAGTCTCAGTTTGCAAGATAAGAAGTCTCAGTTTTTTTATTTGATGAGCTCACAGCCTAAGTTCATATCAACTGCAGGTATTTTCCATGCCAGATATCCCTTAGTTTACAGCTGTAAATCAAAACCTCGCTTTTAAATATTATTTTTTAGATTATATTCCTTACTCAAATACAATGCAAATAGAAGGGAAAGTGTTTTTCTTGATTACTTTGATTTTAGCTTATTAACAGGTGTCACATTTACTCCACAAAACTTCTGGAAAACTACACTCAGATTACTTTGCTTCTGCTTGCTGACCTTTATTTTTCTTTATAGCTCTCCAAGGAGAAAAGGAGATATGTTTATAAAATCAGTGAGCAATAAACAAGAAGTTCATGTTCTCATAGAACGAAAAAATAACATCATSGAGAAAGTCATGTTCAAAAATATAAGTGTCTCAGAGAGAATAAAACTCATTCATTTATAACATTTTTCCATTAAAACAATGTAATAACTACTGAAGTTCAAATGATGTATGAGTATCTCCTTGAAGAAGATCTCCTGTACATCTGATAAACCATAAATACTGTAGAATGTACCTCAGGCAGAACAAGCACAGCTTGGTGTGATCCTGAAAAATATCCAGTGTGTGTGAGGATGAGTTATGAAGGTGAACAAATTTAATATATCTGCTTGCCTCGTGGACACCCACAATTTGCAATTTAATCATCCAAAAGTTACGGTGTGTTCATAATTGTATTAGATTTTGAAATAAGGCAGTGCTGGTTATGTTAAGCCTAAAAAATAGCCCACCTTTTCAGGTTTATGATAATTTATAAAGGAAATAGTTACAAACAAGGTGAATGGAAGCATTAGAGCTGCACTGAACAAAAGGACAGTATATTGCAGACAGATTCTTGAATCTACATCACATTTTTATCATTGTCATCTTTTATATCTCCAGATTTATAGACAGAGAAAAACCCCAGTGCTGTTATTCTGTGAGGGTGACAGGATTTAAATTTATTTTTCTGCAAGCTAATTTTAAGAATATCAAGACTTTCAGAGTGRAAAAAAAACATTGATCAGTCTTGAACCTCTATTTAACAAGTAGAGGCAGAGGCTTTATGCCTACAGACCCAGATCCTGGCAAAATTGGATAATATCAGAACCATTATTTATATAAAATAGTTTTAAAATCACTGAATTAGATCTAGATAGAGAAAGCTAACTTTGTATTTTAGTGGCTTAGACACCTGAATAAAGCAAGATGATCTGCTAGCTTATTTTTCAGTAAATAATTTCATTGTTTAGAAGAAAAATGAAGCATTTGCTTCTAGAAAGATGGGGAGAGATTATACCATAATAATRCAGCCAGGTGCACAATTTTAGAAATAAAATACCTTTGTTAAATCTGTATTTTGAATTAAGCTGAGATTTAAACATGATCTTCCCATTTTATATATAAAATAAAAGGAACAGCAGCAGCAGCCTCTTTCAGGAGGACCTTCACTCTGCTTTAACCAGGGGAGGGGGAAAAGTGCCACCAAACAGAGTTCCTCACTCAAATCAAAATGTTAGCTTTCACACTAAAGCTACAATTTTAGCTTTAGTGGGCTAAAGCTGGGCTGAAGAATGAGGTGTCACCATGATATTTTCTGAAAAATCCCTTTGCTAGGATTTCTGCTCCTGGGAAGATGAGAAGCCTCAGCTTCTCCATGTTTTGCTGCTCTGGAATGTGGTCTGGAGATTGTTTATCAAACATGTGAATTGTTTTTAATTAATGACCAATCATGGGCAGCTTTGTCAGATTCTGAGGAGTCAGTCACGAGCTTTCATTATCATTATTCTTTTCAAGCCTTCTGATGTATTCTTTTCTCTATAGTTTATTGTAGGTTTAATATATCATTTCTTTTAATATAATATAATATAATATCATAAAATAATAAATCAGCCTTCTGAGAACATGAAGKCAGATACTCATCTCTCACCTCGTCCTGGGGACCTCACAAACACCACAATGAGGAAAGCTTTACTTGGGGTAGATTTGAAGCAACCCCTTTTCCATGAGAGGTGATGTTCTCCCAGAGCTCAGGACTGAGCAGGCAGCTCCAGAGGGGATGGAGGCTCTGCCTCACAAGGAGCCACATTTTGAAGACAAATAACAGGTACAAGTTGCACCAGGAGAGGTTTCACCTTTATATATAAAATTTTTTCCACAGTGGAAAACAAGGGAGCTCTGAGACAACCTCCCCATGGATGTGGCAGAATCCCCTTCAGCAGGGGCTTTTTGAAACATGACAAGGTGATAAAAAGGCTCCTTTTCTCCATAACAAGTTGGACCAGATGATCTTTCAAGGTCCCTTCCAACCTGGCTTGTTCTATGATATTTCCCTCAGCAGCTGGGCATTAATAGTAAAGACAGCATTCTTTCAGATGCTGCAATAAAAATAATAAAAAAAGGGTAACTCTGAAGTCTTCTTGCTCTATTATCAGTGAAAGCTTTAAAAAAAACCACACGCCACTATGACATAAACCCTTCTAATTCCTCCCCAAAAGAGAATCACATAACAAGATCTCTAATAAAAAGGAAAAGATTAATTGGAGAGCTGCCTTGAGAGACCAAATGTTCCAGACCTGACAGTTTTATAATGTAAGTAATTAGGGCAACATTATGAGCTATGTTATCAGAGCCAGCAGCATGATCAGCAATTGTTTGCATTTCAGGGTCTATTCAGGAGTCCAGCACACAGAAAGGAGAGCACCAAAAGCAGATGAAACAGATGTTGATGGAGCAGAGCTGAGTGCTGTTCTCCCCCTGTCAGTGCCCTCCATGCATTTATCTTCATTAAAAGAAATGTAATTTTCACTAAAAAGAAGAAGTAACTCAGAAGTTGCCCCAGAACAGGCTCCTGCAGGTGTCAGCTCCTGGTGTGAAGTGAAATTGGAGATGAGCACAGCAGCAAAGGGTGRGGAGYRAACCCAACTCTTCTCACAGCCACARATGAGCCTGAGCCCCCMTCCTGCTGCTCTCCTGGAGTGATSTGGGTTCCAGGGCAATGAGTGKGGGTCCCTYACACWGACTCACACTAAACCCAAACCCCCAAACTGAGACAGGAGACCCCTGAACTGAAAATGCTAAAGCCAAAGGCCCTTTGCTGCATTAAACAGTGAAAAAGGGAAAAAACAAAGCTTGAAAAGTCACAGCAAGAAACGTGAAAATTTGTAACAAAGGGGAGAGAGAGGAGGGTGACCAATGATGTGTGGGATATTTGACTCAGYATCTGCCAGAAGTGACCCCAAGAGCATTATTATTGATGCCTTAATGAAGGGAGGGGACTACTGTGGGGCTAAAACTGATTTATTACTGAGATAAACATCAGCCTCAAAGGCCRTGAGATTTTAGAGGAGCAAGCAGTCAGCCAYAGCTCAAGGTAGTCACAAATTCTTTGTTRCAAGGCAGTACAGAACTTTCTAATCCAAGGGAAAGTTGCCACAAAGGTTTTTTTTCTAACCTATCACCTTTACTTAATTCTGCTGCACTGCAGATACTTTCATCCAATGGGCTGCTATCTCMTGTACACACAAATGCTTTTTATTATAACTTCTAAACCCTTAGCTTACTCTATACAATTACATTATTACACTTTAATAAACCCTTCACAATCTTATCAATAGAGTTCCTCACTTAAGGCATATTCTTACTTACACTGTAGACACATAATTTTATAATTTTTATAATTTTTATAATTTTCTGCTTAATGTCTGTGTATTGTATTTTTACACCAATTCAAGCTTCTCCCAAGGCTGCAAATCAAACCCTTCAGTGTCTGTGGGAGTTTCTGTCTTTCCATTTCCTACCCAGCATGAAAACCCAGCTAAGCACGAGGAGTCACAAAGTGGGGAGCTGGGCTGGACCCCACAGCAGGGACGGGCAGAGGGGGGGCTACGAAACAGGGCAAGTGTGCAGGGATTAGTTACAGAAGGATTTAGAAATTTGTAGTTCCATCATCATATCTCACAAATGTTAACTGTTGGGGCTTCTCTACAGAATGGCTGATTCTGTCTGAGTGCCTAATTCCCTGATTTGCCTGCTAATCACATGTCATTAAATAAATCTGTAAGCTGCTTTGGTCGTGATTTGATGTAAAGAATACAACTTGAACTTTTCTTCTATTACAGGTGTTTATTCTTCGAATGATCTACCTGTTTAGCTTTCTTTTCTTCTTATTTCTGTCCCTGYGTGAGACTATAACTGGTAGCATATGTTCAAAGAAATGAAATTAAACTGAGATGAGTTTTTGTAATCAGTTGTGGTTTTGGCTTTGTCAAATGCAAACTTGGCAAACATYATGGAAAGGATCACAGATATAGTAAAACATGGGATGCTTATCCAAACCAAAACTATAGATAATACACATTTTCCATCACATAAAATAAATATCATTTATCTGATCACTTATGGTAACTCATGAGAAGTTTCTGCACTCTGGTCTAGTGGGGTGTAGAGGTTGATCTTTGACTTCTACTAAAACCATAGAAGAAAACATCCAAGTGATTTTTTTTTAAACCAGGTGCACAATTTTTAAAAATCAAAATACTGTAAAGTGACTTTTGTTTTCAGGGAATCAGGTCCTAAACAGCTGCTCCAATCCTTGCCTTACAGACGGAAAAAACACCAAGGTAATAAACATCACAACAAAAATAAAGCCTTGTTTTACAGTTCAACTAAAGACTCCAAATAACTGAAACAAAGTAAATAACGTAGCAAAGATTCATCTCAAAGGAGAGCTACTGTAACCACAGAATAATTACAAGCAGCAACGTTTATTAGTATGCAAAGAAGGCAGATCTGTTGTGCTTCCAGAGCAGCACAAAGGATAAAAAGTCAAGGAAGCAGCGCCCATTATAATATATCACACACAAAAATYCTCTGTTTGTTTCAGAGAACATCTTTACTCTGGAGGCACAGAGTGCAGAGCTTCTTGCCAAGAATAAAAAGTCTTTAATTTCTATTTCCAGTGACRCATTGTGCCTTCAGAGCTCGTTCAATTGAAAAAGTACAAAGGTTTCAGTTTACAGAACTTTTGTCAAGATGATTRCAGAAGTTGTCATGGAACAATTTCCAAAACAAACTGTGTTATTCTCCTTTATGGCCCCCTTGACATTTTTAGTTCTTTAGAGGTGGTGTAAGTGGTATAAGTTTYTATTTTCACAAGAGTGGCAGTGTTTTCTCTGATAAATAACAAAAGTTTAAAAAAGTCACAGGCATCTGTGATTGTATTGAAAGACAACATTTTTAAGCACTTTGTGTTTGTATGTGTAAATGAATATGTGTACAGAAGGAAGAATTGAAGCAACAGAGTGAAGGAAAGATTTTTCAGGTGTTTTCAAGACACTGCTCCTCACTTAAGGAATTACTGACAAATTCACTTTTTCCTGTGTTTCCATCTTTACAGACATTTATCAGCAAATGACAGAATAAAAACTATAGAGAGCAGGAGCCAAACAAAAGAAAAGGTGAACTGTTAAATAAAACCTTCAGAAACAAAATGACTCATTTCTGTGAAGAAATATGGCCCATCTGAAAARCCCCAGCTCTACTTCAAGAATGTACAATTCGCAGTTTAAAGAAAAAGATTAATTATTTGCCATTGGCTCATCTTTTAAAAACAGTGTTTAATCAAAACATTACAGATGGAGAGGGAGCTAAGAATTGGCTCTAAATTAGGTGTTCTCCATAACAATAGTGGGGAAAARGGAATAGTTAATAAAATATAGTTGTAGTTTGCTCAGAGAAACTTTGTGAACAGCTGAGCAGATCCCCTCAGCTGCTCTGAGTGGAGTCACACACTAATAGTCAGTGCATCTATCAAAACTACTACCTGCACTACAAATGTGTAAGCTGTCAGACAAGGGGATCTCAGGGGATGCACATCCTGCTGGGCTGCTGAGATGAGTTATTCACTGTCTCTGCAGCTTGAAAGGAGCACAAAAAAAAGAGAACTTGGAAATTTCATCATACTGAGAGTGTCAGCACCACACCTGAGAGATGTGGTTCTCAAATTAGCCTCTTAAAACAGAAACTGAGGAGCTCTAATTTCCCTGRGCAGGTCACCCACACTGTTTTCCCATTCTGCCTCATTCATCTTCCACCTTCAGAAAGATGAGTGCACTGAAATAGTTTTCAGTTTCCACACAATTGCACTTTCTTTCATATTTAGACTTGCTTTCMCTTACAATTCAGAGAATCCCAGGGGGATGTCACTTGGAGGGCACCTCTGGCAGTGACCCAGCCCAATGTGCTTTGTGCTCCTCCACTCTGAGCAGGCTGCCCAGGAACAGTCTGGTCCAGTTTGGAGCATTTGAGTACCTCCAATAACTGCCATTCCTTCTCTCCACCCACCCACACGCAAACAATCTGTTCCAGTTCAGGATAAAAATGTTACACACGTACAGATATGAATACACACGCACAAATTGAGACATAAATATATATATATATGGAATTTCACACATTCTGCCTCCTGTCCTTGGACAACCAATGTGCCTGGCACTAAAATCACAGCAGCACTACCAAGYTCCCCCAGTACCAATGCAAGATTTCCTTAGGTTTGTACCCTTCCCCACAGAACCCCAGGTTCCACCCCTTCAATAATCATTGCTGCTGCTCTGGATGCCAAGGCACAAGGAGCAGGTCTGCTCCACACCACATTCCAACCYCAGAGGTGGAGATGTGAGGCTCTGTGTGCAGCCAGGCTGTGGGAACTGAACAGCCAGTCCTGAAATCCCAAATCCAAGCCTGGCACGTGCTGCTGCTGTGCCTCCAAGCAGCCTCAGGGTCTGCTCAGTGTCCCTGGAAGGACCTGATTGTCACAGGCCCCAGCTGGGAAATAATTAGCACTGACTCCATGCTTCWATGGAGCCAATCAGAAGATTGATCAGAAGGCTGATCAATCACTTTATTACACTTTTCTTAYTAAGAAACCCATTGCTTTTATAGACAGTCAYGRTACAGGTGGACCCAACTGGTCCTGAATCCAAACACCAGCACCATTGGSCAATTAAGAAACCACACTTTGGTAAACAAATCTCCATAACACATTCCACCTGTTCACAACAACAGGTGCAGCAAGTGAAGATAAGAATTGTTTATCATTCTTTTCTCTGATCTTCTCASAGACAATGCCTGGGAAAGTTGTGTGTTGCTGCCACAAAGACCTGACCACSCCCTTCCCCAAAACCTCACCCACACAGCTCCAACAGAGGCACCTCAACACCAGGCTTTGAATTTGAAATTTTAAAAGTGAAAAAAACAAATTTTAAATTTAAATTTTCAAATTTTCATTTTAAATTTAAATTTTCAAATTTTCATTTTAAAATTGAAAATGCAAAAAACCAAGGAATTCCAAAGAGAGGCAGAGTGAATCCTGTTATCTGCACCAAAGACAGAATGATGGACCAAAAGATAAACTGGAAACACCACTATTTGTTTTTAGGAATTATTCTGGGAGTTTCAGCAACTGCAAATATAAATTGCTTGTGTATAGATGTATCACTAACTGCAATAAAATAAAAAACAAACCAAACCTGCTAGGAAATCAACCAAACAATCAAATTCTCCTCCTTTTGTGCAGATTTCTGTTGATTCTGTGGGGATTYTGTCATCCCTCAGAACACTCAACTATAATTAGGCAGAAGTTCTGCAGGAGACCAGATGATCCAGTACCAGTATTTGGCAAAGGACATGCATGTGAAGGGGAGGTCTGTGTGTGGGCACTCCAGGTTTTGGAAATAAAAATAACAGAAGCATCAGTAACTTAATGACAAGAAAAAATACTGATAATGAAATTAATTTAATAGTATGTCAAGATGAGGAATGACAGTCTTGGGAAATGAGACCAGGGAATTATTATCCCTCAGGTTTCTTCCACACTTTGTTGTTGGAGTGTGAAAAAGACAATATGCAAACTCCTCAGCCATATATTTAGCTTTAACRCTTTATTAGTGCCAACAACTCCAGAGCTGCCATCTTCAGGAATATCTTGCCATTCTCACCCTTCTGGTTTGAGTAGTTGCTGAGAAAGTTTKAGAAAAAAATATGTTCCAAACTAGATTTGTATGTGGATTTTTTTGAAAGCCTTAAATAGGCAAGCAGGATGAGAAGTTTTACCTCTCTACAGAAATACCCTAAATTGACATTTATTTTAGGGAAACAAACTTTTGGGATTAAAGCTTCATTGTCATGTCCTACACTACACCATAATGTAAAATAAACTGGTGGCCAGTTCCCATAGCCACAAACTTGATTGTTAACACACTGCATGGTTTTTATGTTAGATTTATACATTAATTTATGTACAGGATTATCTACATAATGTACATTTCTACAATTATGTACAAATCCTGTACACAAAAATTTATTTAATTGGAGGATTTGTACATAATTGGGGTAGGGAAGCRCTGTGTGAAACAGAACACTGACTATATTTAAATTATTTTTTAGASCAGAATTCTTCAAAGCTGATGTTAGTCAGGGAGTTGACCTGAAAGGTTTTGGCTTTCAGTGACTTTTGAGTCATTGAGTTTTTGACTTTTTCWTGACTTCAAGACAGGCCTYATACCAGATTTGTCAAAATTTTCCTCACAAAAWGTTAAAAAAACCCCAACCCTGCAGACAGTGGTCCAGCTSTAACAAATACATAGTTCTGGTATTAATAGCTGTGTTCATGAAGACAAGASAGGAACATTCATGTCCTTGTAGATCATGATTTCTGTGGTTAGGGGATTGCAGAAAATTAAATATTTGCAAGTTCAGGACACAACTTAATGAACAAAAGCCAGATTAACGGTGGAAGTGACACCATGGACAACCAAAAGGATCAGACCCTCTTTTCCTATAAAAATTTCTGTTGTCTTCAGCATCTGTACAAAAATAGCCTAGTTCTTGGTTTCCTTTTCTTCTCTAAAAATATATATTTTAGCAAGTATTAACTGCATATCCTTACCAGCAAGGAGTTCAACTGCTCCAATTTAAAGCACTTTTCAAACAAAAAATAATAGTTTGTGGGTGTTGTAGCTGTTATTCCTGGCATATTTTTATATATTCTCARAATACACATGCTTTATCGATATGTCTAAAAGTCTAAGAGTGGGGAGACAATGGCAAGATTCTTATCCATTTCCTGTCCTTTTTGAGATCTGTCTTGGGAGAACACTTGGGGCAGAGCATATCATTGTTAATTTACTAATTGTAAACATCACCATTGTTAATTTACCAATCCCAGTCCAGGTAGAGCAAAATGCAGTGGGCAGATCTGTAATGGATTTTCTGTGCTATCCTGGACACATTGCAGTAGCATAAAAAAAAATAAAAATAAAAATTCCATAGTTTCTGAAATCCAACAGAAAATATTTTGAACTCYCTAAGTTCCTAAATTTTTGGCAACGCCCTTCAAAACAGAGAGATTATTTTCTGTATGCCTTTTTCTAGATTTCTCTGCCAATAGATGGCATTTTGGAGGAGGGCTTGTCTCTGTTCTGCAGACAGCTGTGGGTGCAGATATTCMCACTCAGGGAGATCCACACAGACAGCACAGCCAGCAAAATGCTGCAAATGGGACACTGGATTGGACAACTGACATCAGCTTCTCCAACCCTGTAAATCTAGAAGGAGCTGCCACTTCTGTCCCTTCCTGAGAGATATCCAGGCCAAATCCCAGCTCCCAACTGAGTTTTTCCAATTAAATTGACTGCAGTATAGGTGTCTGACAAGAAATCTACTTTAAATACAAATGTATGTAACTGAGCTCAAATACAGAAATCACTCACACAAATATATTACAAAGCTAGAAATATAACAATTAGTTTCCTGTGTCCAGTAATTGGATTCCCTTTACATAGATTATTTATTGCACATATGACAACAGAATTTGCACATTATAACTTGGCATATTTCCATTTGTGCTTCCTACTCTCACAAAAGCTCTTTTGCCATTCTCCACATTCATGGAGATTCTTTACCCTTTGTTTTAATTATCAAAACTCTCAATAAGTGCAGTAATTCCTCCCCATTATTTTTAAGATGTTTGTCGTGTCCCATTGAATCAAACAGCTTAAAAGCTTTGGCTTCAACTGCACTTTTTGAACCTCCTGTCCTTATAAATACAGACACTTTTTCTTAATAGGATTTCCAATTTGATGTGCCCTGAGCTGCAATGCCAGAAGGATTACTTAAATTATTGAAATTTAATTCCAAATCATTGTGGGTTTGATCACACAACTGAGGAGGCTTTGCTGTGCATTGTGCAGGGACGAGGCACACGAGCCTTCCTCACATCAGAAAGTTTGGAAAAACAGCCTCTGTAGGGTAAAGCCAATTACACTTTGGTTTTTTGGGCCCTGGGTTTTATAACATGGTTTTTAATACCACAGTTTCATGTATTTCTACTCCAGCAGATATTCTGTGGGCCAAGATCAAGGCTTTCTGGACCTCAAAAATAAATGACAAAATAGTCTGCAAACATATCCCATTGCTGGCATCTATCCCACCAGGGAATCAGATCCTCTGGCAAGAATCCTCATGGATTGGACAAGGATTTGCTCCTTTTGCAGCAGGCAAAAGACAAAAGTAATAATTTAAAAAAAATTAAAATGAAATAAAACCACAAGCCCTGAGCAGAAGAATCCACAATCCATGAAGTCTAAGATAGAGAACCACAAGGAGGATATAATGCAGGAGGAATAATACATGGCAAAGCATCCAGGAGATGACAGGAGAGATGTTCAGATGAGCAAAGTCAACACCAACAGAAAGTCCAAGGCAGCTGAGTCTGTCAGAAAGGTAAGATGTTTGTCCTGCATATTCAATGGCATTAGAAATATTGCCCTACAGTCAGGGAWTAATAAAATTGAACTCTGCTCCCCTGTTCCCCCCCAGAGTTTCACTCAACACTACCTGCATCAAACCTGTAATTCTGTTAGAACTGAAAACTGTTTCTTCAAAAATAACTCCAAGTTCCTACCTCAAATGTGCATTTTAATATCTTAATAGACATGAATTTATTTCTTGAGAAAAACTTTTCACAGTTCCTTTTTTCAAACATCTCTAGCATTATCCTCTAGAAATTCTGACCTTTCTTTCTGAAATGAAGTTCAGCCCTCTACACAGACAGTATTTATCTTATGGGCTACTTAAAACTGAAATCTTTTTTGGGATCCCTGAATTCCTACAACTCCACAGAGCACCTGCATGAGAATGAGGGGTCTGTAAGAACAYTGAAGAGCTGAAAATTACTCTTTTTCCACCCTTTGTCAGAATTCACATTTGACATTTAACGAGTTGAGATTTGTTTGCCTTTTTCTGCTCTGTTTATCCTTTTGCATTTGTCACCTTTGGCACTGCACTGAGCACTGTGCCCAGCTCCCTGTACTGAGTGCACAGAAAATGGGAGGGAGTCCAGAGGAGAAGGGCCACCAAGATGTTTACAGGGCTACCAGCCTGCAAATGCCAAGAATTGGGTTTAGTCAGCCTGAAGCCACAAAATTAAAGGCATTGGCTTTGCTWTAGCTGTGGTTACATAGAAAGAGGAACCAGATTCTCCTCAAACATGCACAGCAAAAAGCAACAGATAACAAGTTCTGATTAATTACCAGCAATAATTCTCTATATAATTAGGAGTAAGTTTCCCAGGAAGTCTGTGGAATTCTATTCACCAGAGATAACACAAGCTCAGCAGGGCACAATCCTGATCTAACTCTGGAGTTACAGTACAATGCTGAACTAGAAGATCTCCCAAGTCCTTTTCCAAGCTAAACAAGTCTATGAAATAYCCAACTAAAACTTATTATTCATTGGTGAAACCAGGCACAGTGGGTTAGTCTGACCCATTTTTAAACATACTGATCCACATTTTCAGTTTTTTCTTTACATCTCCCTGGCTCAAGTTCCCACACTCCTCCTTTAGTGGCTGCTCTGTGTTTCACAGCCTCTCCCATTTACCAGATCACTTTTGCTGCAGATTTTTCTATTTTTTTCAGGAATCACTAGTTGGGAGCTGGTGATTTTTTTTTTTTTTCCTGTTTTTTACAGGAATCATCAGCTGGGAGCTGGTGATTTTTTTTTTTCCTGTTTTTTACAGGAATCACCAGCTGGGAGCACACCCAGCTTTTCCAGTGGGCTCCCAGATCCATACAAGCGCTTTCTGCTGAATGCAAAGGCCATCCTGGCAGTCACAGGTTGGATTTCCCTCTGATCTCCCCAGAACACCTCCAATCCTTAGCCCTGCTCAGCACTGTGCTGCYTCTTTAGACAGAACATTCTTGGCTTTCCATTTGGGGCTCACCAGAAGGGTTTTGCCCCTGGAGTGCAAACCCACCATGTTGGGAATGTCCCAGCAGCTGCTGCCCAGGGAACAGGGAAATACATCACCTAGGGCAGGGCAAAAACTCAGCAGCACWAATATTTTCAGCTAAGAAGGAAAACGAGTTTTGAAATACAGACATTTCCCATGCAATAGGAATTGGGGTTTGAGCAGCCCTAAAAGCAGTGTTTTCCTCTAAATGAAGCACAGGAACAAAGTAAAAGTCAAAACCTTCTGGAACCATCACTAACAGTATCCCTCAAACCCAGGGTGTCTTTTGCTTTCCTTAAAATTACAGCAGTTAGAAAACCAGATATGGAAGATTTGAGCTTTTTACCCATTTATCTTATACTCTTTGCCAGGTGATTTCCAAATTTCTACTCTCAACCTGATTTTTCTGTACAGTATTCCCTCTTGCACTCTGCGTGGGTTCACTGTGGACCACATCTATCCAAAATGTCTTTCCCTGTGCCTTGAAGTTTTCTTTGACTCTTGAGTCTCTCTGATTTTTTGTAGTTAAACATGAGGTGAGAACCTGGGAGATTCTTCTGAAAGAAGTTAGAAGAACATTTTCCCTTTTAACAACCCCCAATTTGCATGATTTCTGGATTTTATTTCCAAAGTTAAAACAAACGAGAAGATTTAAAACAGAGTTTTTTAAAACTAAACCTAAAATGCTGAAAAAGAGTTTTTTATTAAAAACAAAAAGTTTTCAGTGAAGATTGTAGCTGAATAGGTCAGATGTGTGAAAAGGCCCCTATTCTCTATTTTCATAAAATGTTTCTATCCCAGAATATCTTCACCTAAGCAGACTCTCTCTTTGATCTTTATGTATCAGCAGGGCAGAAGATAGAGGGATTTGATAAATCCCTGGCCAATAATGGGGAAAATCACACTTTAAGAACTGGCCATCCAGCAATCTTCTTCCCCAAAGTGAACATTAAAACTTAACAGACTGAAATGTTTTTGCAGACAGAGAGGGGGAGGCAGCTTCATCCCTCCAGTGGCAGTGAATCTGGTTAGGYTGGCATCACCTAAGAGGTGATATCAATAAATCCAGATATTTGATTCTCTATTAATCCAAGAGCATCTGAGCCCTGTGTGCTGCACTGGCTGTGGGGGTGAGGGTTTGGCAGTGGGGGCTGCAGGGGTGGCCCCTGCCACAGGAGGCTGGGACAGGCACAACTGCCCATCCTGATTCCAGGCAGGGGCAGGAAACTGGCAGCTGGTGGGAAGCTGAGATCAAATTTCCTTTGGTTTTGCTTTGCTTCTGCACATCGTGAAATACAAAGCTGTGTTTCATGTCAGGTACATACAGGCAATGTGTGTGTTTGTGATTGTGAGATGTGTGGAGACCAACAATGGGACAGTAATAAAGATGAATTCTAATAATAACTGAGGACAGTAAAGCATAGAAGAAGGCCTTTGAAACTATCCTTTGTTTGCAATTAACCCTGGTTGATTTAAGAGCATTTGAATTAAAGTGTTAAGGATGTTGCTCTTTGCTTATAGTTAAGCCTTAAAGAGTTCTGCAATAATAACCTTTTGAAGTGTAATTTTAGAATATTGCTTGTATCCTTGAAACTATCGTTTTGGAATATATATAAAGGAAACATGCTTATCTCATGCCTTACCAAAACAGAGAAAAGCAGCTTGAGAAAGGAAGATGAACATCAAGTCAAGGATTTATAGTTTCAACCAAGAGAAGCTGGACATCACTGTTATGAGATTTATAGTCCTTGCAATTAAAAGTTGGACCCACATCTGGGGAGCTGGACCCCACCAGATGGGATTCATCTTTCTTCTTTCAGAAACCAGACCACCACCACCTGGGAGACTCCTTTTGGGATGCATCCTGAGAAAAACTAAATCACAATAGTGTATAGAATTGTAATGTAAAAATTAGAAATACAAACTGCTGATGAGTAAAAATTAGAATAGAAACTGCTGAGAAAGCTGATGAGTACCCCTATAAATACCTGTGAGCCTCAACTATGGGTGTGCAGTTGGAGGGAAAACTTCCCCACTGTACCCAGCGCTGTATTGCTCATACTTTACCATATTAATTAATTAATTGATTGCTGCTTGAATATTGGCCTAGTCAAGCTTCTCATTTATAACAACATCACTGTTGGATCCCTGGCTGCTGAGAATTTCAGACTTTCTGTGCTGCCAGGCACTGACCCCCAARAGAACACTGCACTTGCTCTGAGGCTGTGGAGAAAACTTCCAAAATGGAATGACAGAACTAAGATTGTAGGTGTGTAGTTTAAACAGGTRTGTAATRTCAYATGGTGGAAAACTCAGAGTTTAAGGTTTTAGAATAAYAGATATAAAGCAAAATAGACATTTTAGAGCAGTAGCTAATCCTTCTTCACCTTCTTCATGAGTTTGAGTAGTATTGTGTAATCAGGTAAAAAAGTCTGCATTGCAGGGCATGGGTAGTTAGTTATTAGGTTAAAAGTAAAAGTAATTTAARTGTCATTTCTTAATTAGACAGTTTATCCTTAAAAAGCCTTGGAGAGAGAGAGAGACATAGGATTCCATTTTTTAGTTGTTAGGGAAGTGCTGTAGAACTCACAGCTTATGAGACTGTAGTATAGATAAGAACTAATGAACATCTGAGTCAGAACAAGAAATACTGYCTCACACATTTAATCCTGACTTTAGCAGAAAAAAGGAACAAAGAGTCCACACATCACCTCTGCTTTTTGTCATGAAACTGCCTCTACTTCAAGCCAAGAGTTTTTCATTTTCTGCCCCTGTCCTGCCTGGGATGTGGAGTGAGAGCAGCCCCCAGCAGCCAAGGTGAGCTCACCCCACCCCAGAGTACCCCAGGCATCCATGGATAATGAGCTGTTAATCACTTTTAAAGTTATTAAAGCTACTGGGCATTTTTTAAAGGATGGCTGACTATTCCTGACAGCTCCAGTTTCTCTGAATGTGCCCAGCAATCAAATGGCAAATTGGTAACAGGACAAATCTCACCAAATGCATCACACTGTGAGAGAAATCTTCCCTGTCCCACCATGAATTCTTTCTGTAATGGCAGCAGTTCCTTAAGACAAAACAAATTTATGAGCCTCCTTTACAAAACTGAAGTTTAATTCCACTTTTTTTACAGTTGTAATCACCAGTTATGGTATTTCTTCAGATAATGGGCTTTCCTTTGTGATAATTCAAYATATTAAGCACAAGCCCATGAGAAATTATCTCAATGAATATGTCAAAATAATCCAATGTGTTTTCCCGCATATTCTGCTGATGGATTTAAATCCAGTCTTTAGGAAATGGTAATGTYTTTGGAAGATGAATCTACCTATAACAGACACACGATGGGAAAAATTACTTCTTTTCAGGGCAGCATTTCAGAGGGGCCAGGTGGAAGATGAAATAAACTCAATGAAAGTTTGAAAACAGAGCAGGACTGAGGCAGTGCATCAACTCCTGAATCTCCAATCAAGAAGGTAACATCTTTAATAGCTTTTTAGAGCTCTGCCTCTCRGAGCTATAATCTTAACTTATCCAGCTCATGCAGCTCCAATCTTCCCCAGTCTCACTTTTCTCCCCAGTGAGAGATTATGAAATCCATTTATCTTCACCCAGTAGAATACTGTAGCTATAGGCACAAAATATGCTGCTATCAGGGAAACAAAATGCAGTGGAAAGCCTTCTGATATATTTATTAACTGTTTAGTGTTTCTTTATTATTAGAGAAATAAAATAAACTCAGCYTCTACAAAATCCCCAAGGAATCAACACAGTTTGACTGAAGTGTGTCATTGCAATGAATACTGTAAAAAGTTTACTTTCAGGGAAAATATATCCATGTCTCAACTTTTTGTGTGACAAAGAGGAGTACAAAGYAAACCCTGATTCTCTGATAACACACCCCATGTCCAGGGGGTGTTATCAGAGTAACCCCACTTGGTTTACACCCCCAGAAACAACCAGGAGCAATTAATAAGCTCATTAGCTGATCCCAAATTCTTCCAGGGACACAAAGTTGTACCCATACAGATCAAATCTCAGCAAGAATTGCTGCTGCTATTGCAATGCCAACATCTCCAGCTGACACTGACATTTCCCTCAATATTAACACCTGAGTTAGAACTGGGCATTCTGCTCCCTGCTCCTGCTGTTCCCCCATTTCAGAAGAAAATCAAGCTGGTAATGGGGAAGTACAATGGGCAGGGAAACAGCAACATGCTGAAACACCAGATTGTGAAATATGTGCTCATATTTTAAGACAGAAACCTGTCTCAAAAGAGGGAAGCAGAGAGGAATAGCTGAGTTCGGGAGCACAGGTGCCTGTGCCCAGCTCAGTYTCCCTGCTGGGAACTGATGCCATCTCCCAGGACTGAAACCTTCAAAAACCCCAGCCCCAGAACTGCTCACACACGTGGCTGTCAGTCATGCTTTGGGGAAAATGGAATCTTTCCCAGAATCTAGCATCAGTTTCAATTTTTAATCTTAATTTTCAATTTTACTCTGTCAATTCAACAACAAACAGAAATAAAGTTCCCAAATTTCACATTAGGGTTCAATTCAATTAACAGTAGACTGAAAACTCAGACTGGAGTCTTTTGTAATCAATTTCCTTTAGTTTTGAGAATCTTTGGATACAATCTTATAATTAATTTGCATTACCATAATATAAAAACAGAGAAATTAACCAAATTTTACCAACAGTAGCTGCAGGTTCTCTATTGTCAACATTATAACAACCACAGAGAACCTCATAGCTGGAAAGTACAACATTATAAAAGAAATATCACTTTTTTCAGTGCAAAACTCTTGATACTTGAATTACTGATAACAGAGCCCATCTTCCCAAAAGAAGCAGTGTTGTTACATGTTCTAGTCAGAAACTTCCTTTTAAAACACTGGCTTAACTTGCAGTTTGAATGAGGATTTTTACAAAACCGGGGTAAACTCACAGAAATCTTCTTATTSACCCCTCTGACCACCTCTAAGAGCCAAGCAAATGCCTGATTGTYACAGCATTACACAACAGCAAAACATCTTGGCATTTATCATTCTAAAAAAAAAATAGGGAAATAGAATGGTAAGCTCTGAACATTCCTAACATGCTGAAATACAAAAGTACCTGTATGAAAATATTAAATATTTTTCMAAATTCATTCATAGGAAGGAAATCAGAATGCACAAATTGTTCACCTACAAGAAGGATTTAAGGACCTCAACTAGAAAGCTGTCCATGTGTTTGTTGTAACATTACTGGAAACAGGAAAAAATTTAGGTAAAGCAATCTGTTCTAAAGTTCTAACATTGCTATTTTGCCTTTTGAATTCTGTGCGAGAGGCCATCAGTTTGAAATTATCATTATCAACTAGACAATGATGACAATCCCTGGAACAACATTTTAGAAACATCCTGACACCTACAAGAACCCTTTTCCATGCACAGAGGACAGGGGTGATAATGACACATGCTGCAGCCAAGAAGAAATTCAGCATTTTTCCCCAAACTCCCATGGACAGGACCTTCCTAAAAAATATATTGTGGTGTGAATTTGTGTGCTCATGTTTGCAGCTGGACTGGGGAGACRCAGGGGACAGAAACTTCAGTGGAGGGCAGAAAAGCTTAGGAGATTGAGTAGTTGAGATTSCTCAAAAATAACACTTCAGAGCTGGTTTATTTCAAAGCACCACCTAAGTACAYATCAAACTTGAAACTTTTCTTGCTAAAATTAAAAACAAACTGTCCCATCAGCATTTTATCATTTAGATTTTTTTTTAATTACCTCATTTCAGAGTTCTCTACTTAAAATCATGGTAAAAGCAGAAAGCTCATAATTTAAATGATTTACAGCTGTGTTAATACAAAATCTCTACAAAAGGCACAGRAAGTGTTTGGGTTTTTATAGCTCTCCATTTTCAAGAAATTTTAATCTTCATTTAGGATCAAAAAGCCACCAATAGGATACATTGGTAAACAAATAAATAAACCCCTCTACACATTTCTTCAACTCTCCACAGACACACACCAGCAGATCTACACCCACATTTTTCTGGGTTACCATGGTTATCTGCTTCCCTTACTTGTTGCAACCAGAAATTGGGAAAAAAAAAAAAGCAAATAAATCACATTTAGTCAGAAAAACACATATTCTGCTGTGTYCTATAATTCCCTTCTCCATGGTAGGAGAAGGCCAGTTTCAAGGCCAAGGGCAGGTTTGGGATGTCACAATGTCAGGAGGGTCCCTGGGCACAGGGACCATCTCTGCTGGGTTTGGGGCCAGTGGAACCAGACCAGCACTGCCCATGGCAATGGCTGAGCAGCAATTTCTGAGTTCTTGGACCCCTGCTGGAAGCCAGCAGTGCACAGGCAACGATAAAGCTTTTAATGCATGCAAATTTTCAAGGCATGATGCATTTAATAATTCCTCATCTGAGTAAGTTGTAAAGAAGYCAGCAGGAGGAATAATTAATTTCCGTTAATAGCTCTCAGTGTGGTTCGTGTARTGCCAGAGTTTAAAAATTAAATAATCTGGAGAGCAACAAGTAAGACTCCACCCCACCACTCATGTTGTGATCCTGTCAAAYCTGTGAGCACCCAGTCAGCCCCAAACTCCTGGGCCATCCAACAGAGAGGGAAAAATGCCAGCAGCAAACTAAAGGRACCCAGCAATGAGCCCCCAGGGGAAATCTGCTCTCCACAGCACTGGGATCACAAGGAGGGAATAATTCCAGGGTGCTTCCTGATCATCCTGTGTGATGGCCCACTGCTGGATCATCCTCACAAAGGCTTTTGGAGTCAAAATATTGATGGCATGGTTGTACCACAGTGTGATACTCCCTGTGTAACTGAATGAGAATAATGCAAGTTGATGATATTCCTATGCCCTTCTAATACCACCTTGAAAACTACAGAAGGACTATTCTCACATGAAAATATGGTCAGCATCTGCAACAGCTCTATTGAACTCTGGTTTCAACTGCTCAGGCTCCAAATTCCATTTAGGTCACTTTTAGCTCCACTCTAACACTTTGGAACCAGGAGAAATATTTTTCCGATAAATGAAAATTATGAGGAAGCAGAATCTATCTACAGACAGAGGCCCACAGAAATAATCTCAACATTATACAAGCCTCACCTATTTTTGAGCCAGAATGTTTCTGATCATTCTATTAATAGGGAAACTGAGTCAAGATATGACATGGTGTGACCATTTATGAGCCAAGGATCATCCTCACAAAGGCTTTTGGAGTCAAAATGTTGATGGCATGTTGTACCACAGTGTGATATCCCTGTGTAACTGAATGGAATAATGCAAGTTGATGATATCCTCATGCCCTTTCTAATACCACCTTGAAACTACAGTAAGGACTATCTTCACATGAAAATTGGTCAAATCTACACCAGCTCTATTAAACTCTTGTTCCAACTGGTCAGGCTCCAAATTTCATTTAGGTCACATTTAACTCCCCCTAACTTTTTGGAACCAAGAGAAATATTTTCTTCTGATAAATGAAAATTATAAGAATCAGAATCTATCTAGAGACAGAGGGCCCACAGAAATAATCTCAAATATTTTAAACAAGCCATCACCTATTTTTGAGCCAGATCCTTCTATTAATAGAGAAACATGTGACCCAAGATATGACATGGTGTGACCATTTATGAGCAAAGGGGTGGATTTAATTCAGATCACTCCGTTTAAAGCAAGCCAAGGACCCAATCCTTATTTCCATCCTCCAAGTGGCAGACTGTGTTTTGCTTCCCACTATGGATCATTCCTATAAGTGCCATTGTAATAGACATTATTTTCAGAACACAAACATTTTCTATCATATGGCTGAATTAAGGAGGCACAGAGACTAATAGACTTTCTGTCATGTGGCAACAACTGCAGAAATCAGCAAGTTCAATGGAAACATTCAGTAGCTGCTTCCTAATGAAAACAATATGCTTACAATCTGTTCTGCATTAATCACACTTACAGAAAGCTGAATTACAGCTCCCTTCCTATGGCAAATATTATCTTAATGGGATATAGAGTTAAAGGGGGATCAGTGGAGTGAAAATGAAAGATGTGGGGCAGGGTTAGGTATATTGCTCTCAAGGAAAAATCATTGCAAAGCATCCACACTGGAAGAGAAAGTAATGGTTAGGTGATGTCTCCTGCCTTGCCTTTCATTTCCTGTGTCTTGTGTGGAGGAGAAGCAAGTGAGGAAACAGGTGCCAGAGCACTGCCAGCCCTTCCCAGCTGTGAGGGAGGCTGAGCACACCTTCCTGGGCCTGCCAGGAATCTCCTCAGCAGCTGCATCAGCTGCACACACACCCCCAGGGGAATACAGGGATTTTTTTAGCAGAGGGAGACACTTTGCTATGCTCCCCTCCTTTTCCAACCACTGTGCTTTGGTGCTTTCCCTGCTCCTGAAGCTGTGAGCAGCAGGGATGTTCAGGGGGCTGTGAACCCAGCTAATGAATGGCCTCAGGGGAAGGCAAATAAAATCCTTCAGAGTGTGGAAATTTCAATTCAWTCATGTTTCTTACCTAGTTCCTTAATGGTGGCACTCTTTTTTCTACTTCCTCTGCCCTTTCAGGGTTTGATTCAGTTCCCAGTCCCCTCTCSAGCTCTGTGACACCCCCATGGCACAGGAGTGTGCAGGAGGGAGGAACTGCTGGTCACACATCACCAAAYCAAACCAAAAACCAGCACTCACCACATCCCCAGGTGCAGGAGGAGCTCAGATCTGCTCCCACCACTTCATAAACCCTGACTGCTCATGAGCAGCATGAGTGGAGCTTTTCAAATTTGTGAGATCATGTCACAGATTTGTTCTGTGACATGATCTCACACATTTGTTCTGTGACATGATCTCACTTTCTATTTGTTAAGTTTCATTTTAGTGTAGAATTTATTTAATTTTTTACTTTTACTTATGCAAAGCAGTGCTTCAAGTGCCCCATCTCATGTATCTGCTGTATTCCTTCAAGAGGAATATCACAGATTTTGTAAGGTCTAGAATAAAGAAATTATTTCAAAATACATCAGGCACAAAAGAACAGTTTTTGCTGGAATGCTGATCCATGTTGAGTCCTCTCTGAAGTGCCCATCACACCAAAGCTGCAGCAGGCTCAGTGCACACACCCCACAGATCTACCAGCACACAATTCTTCTCATATTTTTTTCCATGGGAAAGTGGTTAAAGCAGTGTTTTATTCTAGTATTTCTAGGAAAGGCCTGTGTCAACTTTGCAGGAGCCATCCCTGCCCCAGAGGCACCACAGAATGCCTGTGACACCACAGTTTCTTCACAGCTCTCTCACATCCAGAGAAAAGCTCTCTTSGCAGAGAAATTTCTCCTAAATGGACCTAAAATGGACAAGGAGCTGCACTTCAGCAGCACCTGTGGCTGCAAAAGAAAGAAGCATTGGTGGGGATGTCATTAACCTCCCCCTGCTCCTGGATCCTTTTTGGGTTTTATTAAGGAAAATGCACCAAGCTCCAAAGGGGGTCTCTGGAAAGGCACAGAAAGTGTTTGGGGTTTTTCATAGCTCTCCATTTTTCTCCATCACTGAACCCTGAGCAGGGGACAAGACAGCCAGAGGATTTGCTGGGTTGGATTTGCTACAAGCAGAAAGAAGAACTAAAAGCTGTGAAGGTTGAGGGCAGCYTTAGCTGGAGCAGTGCTGGGATTCTGGAGTTTCACTTCAGCAGAGAGGTAAGGAAGACAGATGAATTTTAGGTTTGGGGCAGACTGTAGAGGACCAAATACCACTGCAGTCCTCTGCAGATGGACCACTGCAAAACAGAAAGGTGAAAGCACCAAGGGATACCTGAGAGAGGGACCATAATGCAAATGTATCCCTGTCTGTCACCAAATACATTCATATTCCTGGGAAACAAACTGAATGAAAAAACATGGGAACTCCCWAGAACCTCCCACTTCAGAGAAGTCTAATTTAAAAACTTTAATTTWAAAAAGCTAAAARAAACAGGGCTTATKGCATTACATCAATACTAATTTCAACTAGTGCTCCTAAAAGCTTTATGAAATTTTACACCCTGCTAGAARGGCTTAATGCAGAAGAAGGTCCTACTGATCCTGCAATATTTACTCCAAGAAAAACCCTGGATCAGGTAGGAAAACCCCACTAACTGTGGTGAGCAGCAATGTATAGAAAAATCACCAGTCCTGGCATGAATGGAGACAGGCAGAGATCAGTGGAACTCMTGTTTACAAAATAAAAACTTGCCTAAGGTAATTTTTATTCCCCTCTAATATGAAAGGTCTTTGGCATAGGAGTCAAGGCTTGATTCCTAAAATTTAACTCAGAGCTGTACACTTTGGAAACCTGGTAACTGAGCCTTGTGCATGACAAAGAACTTCAGAGTTGTGGCACGTGCCATGCAGAARGCATCTGTATTTAAATGTCAAATAACTGAGAACATATTGCAGCCATAATGAAGTCATTCAAAGGCTAAACTATTCTCACTCTTATAATGTCTATATCCTGTCTGACATCTGAGTTCCAGTTTTAATTTTCCTAGGGAATCTTCTACCCCTTTTTCTTCTGGAATAGACTTGAACTCCTAACAGTGGTATTTGAAAAAGTAAGATAATTAGAAAAACTAAGATAATTAGATTCGAATGCCTTGTTGTATGACAAGGAAAAAAAAATCAACATTGAAAACATCTGCACTATAAACCACTACCAAATGCCAAATCCCACTGGCATTTTSCAGTGGAATAACTGATTATAAGGGGATTCTGTAGAAGACCAAAAAATTGCGATGTCCTCGTCTGTGATGGCCAAGAGAATATAATTACTTTACTTTTTGGTGTTCACCTCCACATTAAATATGAGCAGAAATGAGGACATGAACTAAATTCATAGCAGGAGGCCAAGCAAAAGAATTGAAATATGYCCATCATTTGTGTTTCCTTCATCACACAAACTACTAAAATAGTAACCAGTTCTCACATTTGCTGAAATGGATCACGTGGGGATGAAACAGCAGCATCCTTCTACTCCTGATTGCCCGGAAAGGAACTCTGTTTTCAGGCAACACTAAAGAAGTTAAGCTTGTAAAAATAGCACTTGAGCAAAATGCCATCCTTCACTGCAAGAGAGCTGCAGGCACAGCATCCCCTGAGGGAAGTGCAGATTGCTGAATTTATTCCCTGCACTGCTCTGTTACAGCTGGAATTAGCACCTGAAGGCCTAATCTAAAATAAAATCACAATTATTGTCAAAGACTAACCCTTAATCCTTACAGGCTGATTGGTGCCACAGAACACTGCTGATCTCCAAAGGTTTTGCACCAGGAGACAGCTGCAGAGATGGAACTGAAACCCTGCAGAGGGTTTGGGAGAGAATGGGTGACACTTTCCTGGTCTCCTGGCTTCATCTGGGGAATRAAGTAACAGCTGTAGGTGAAGCTAAAGCATGGGACCAAACTAATGTGGCACCATTAAGGGAAATAGATGTTGCACCATTGGGGTAGGGCAGCAAGTTGGGAAGCAGCTGACAGRAAAAAAAAGGTTGGGGTTTTTAGTTTTGTGGAAGTTTGGAGGCAGCCCTGACATGGGAAGAGATGAGAATCTTGACTCCATGTTTCAGAAGGCTGATTTATTATTTTATGATATATATTATATTATGATATATATTATATTATTTATATTATATTAAAAGAAAATTATATATTAAAACTATAATAAAAGAATAGAAGAAAGCATTTCATCAGAAAGCTAGCAAGGAAAAGAAAAGAATGGAATGATAACAAAAGCTCCTGACTCAGAGAGTCCAAGCCAGCTGACTGTGATTGGCCATTAATTAGAAATAACTAACATGGACTAATCAAAGATGCACCTGTTGCATTCCACAGCAACAGATAATTATTGTTTTTCTTTTCCTCTGAAGCCTCTCAGCTACTCAGGAGAAAAATCSTAGCAAAAGGATTTTTCATAAAATATCATGGCTACATAGTTTGGGGTTTTTTTACCATAGGTTAACCTGTGGTAACCAAGTACTGTGAGTTGAAAGAAAGTTTTAAAAGAGTTGGTCTTAGATAAGCTGCAAAATTTTTAGGTACATGCTTGAAACTGAATTCCAAAACCTGATTTGACTTCCAGATGAGGAAGTACAACCTAGGTAAAATGGCAAAACGCAGAATCTTCCTATCCCTTTTATCTTTGCAAATCCACAGCATTTAATGCATCCCAGGAGCTCAGGAAAACCTGGAAGAAATCGGCCCTGCTCCTTCCAGTGACTCCTGCCAGCCCAGGGCATGAGTCAGCTCCTCCTGGAGCCCAGTGAAATTCATCTCTCTGTTCAAATGCCATCACATTTATGGGAACATCCCACTGCAGGTTCAGAAAAGTCACATTGGTCAAACAGGTGCCAGGGTYACACCAGGATCTGACCCAGAGCCCACTGAAGGCAGTCAGCCATTTCCAAAGGCTTGGAATTTCACACACACASAGAGTTCTTACATCAGGGAATCTTCAGGGAAGGCTAAGCAAAGATCCATTCATCCCTGCTGTTAAATGAAATAACCACTGGGAGAAGTAACATTAGCAGACATTTGTTTCTGTYGTGATCCAAAGTAAAGTAAATGAAAAAGACACTTATTTTCAAACCTGTGTTCTTTATCTTGTGATCCTGTTAACAGGRAAAATCTATTTCTTGGGTTTGTGCATTCCTAAAATAAATGTTATGCTTTAAGTCTTTAATTTCATTTAGTATTTTTATAATAGTTACATATATAGCTTATGTCACTTTCCTGTATTTCCTCAAAGTATTAAACTAATTAATAAGAATCATTAAAATGTTTTGCTTCTGGCAAAAATACTCAGCCTCTGATTAACAGAACACTTTTATCACATTTTTTAACCAAATTCCAGTTTATATGAAGTAAAAAAAACTGGCTACCTTATTTGATTTTAGTGTATTAGCACACAACTTTGGGTTCACTTGGGATTCCTTGTGAAAAATAATGTGTCACTTTAGAGACAAGCACAATAGAATTCACTAAGATTAAAAACTGAAAKAGAAGATATACCCTTCTCTTCCATCTTTTGAAGTGTTCTCAAAACCTTTTCTGTCATATTGATGATCCACTTAAACTTTTTCATCTCAATCTGATTACTTTGTTCWCACTGCTTCAGAGATTAGCCTGAAAAAAGACATTTTAGCCATACTGTTCAGCAAATGCCAAGAGCCCATCTTCAGAACATCAGTGCCATGTGATTACTTACATCATATTTCCACAAGTAGAGGATTWTACAGCCCGCTGGAAAATCCACTTATTTCACAATTAGCAGAGGGAATTTTTTCTAGTTGTAGGAACTTACATGCAATTTTTATCAGCTGAGTTTACTAAAAAAAAACAGTTGGAAAGAAAAAATGCCCATATTCGTTTCTCCCAGCAGATGTAATTAATCATAAATCTCAGGACAGATGGAACTGTTGTAGAGGCTTGGAAATCTCCACAGCACTTCCAAAACCATTGCATTTGCTGTTTTGTGATACTGCAAAACAAACAAAAACCGCTTGGTATTCAAGTTCAATTTTCCTGTTTATGTTTATCTGTCTSTTCTGCCCTCAACATTGTCTGCTTTATTTATTATTTGGCTTAAAGAATAGGCTTGACTGGGATTAGGACAGCTGTGTTTGCAGCATTGCCAGTTGTCTGCAGTTTAAAGTGCTCAGGCTTGATCCACCATTGTATTGCTGCTCCACCATGAATATCGGACAGCAGCTGTCACCACTGCTTGGTAGCATTTTTAGCCTTTTTCTACCCCTATTTCTCTATCTGCCTGCACAGCCTCTCCTTCCAGTTCAAATCTGTGATGCTCAGAGTAATTTCTGTTGCCAGTTGAATGGCCAAGGTTTGCTCATTGAGGCTGGGATGAATAAAGCCCTGAACAAGGCTGAAGACATTTTGCAATGAGCTCTGTCCTTCATCCCTGTGCAGTCAGATGCRCTCCTGCAAACTGGGTGAGATTTTCTTGGTCTTCACCCCAAATCATCCACAAGTCCCTTGTWGTAATGGAACATCAGGCTCAGATCATGACACTTAAAGATACATAAAACTGTCTCACTATTATAAAACTTGAGCTGATCAAAACCAAAACATTTTTTTCATCTTTTTCAGGACTTGCTTAGCAATTTTGATYTTGCAGTGTTCTTGAGCACATAGAGTACAGAAACCCAGGGGAGATGGCASTCTAATGAGAACCTCAGAGTTTAAACCTGCCTAATCCAAGCCCTGGCACTTTTCCTGCACCCCTGAAATCACAGAATCACACAATAATGAGGTTGGGAGAGACCCCTAAGATCATCGAGTCCAACCCATGCCCTAACACCTCAACCAGACTACAGCACCAAGTGCCATGGCCAGTCTTTTTTTAAACACATCCAGAGATGGTGATTCTACCACCTCCCTGGGAAGGGCATCCCAGTACTTTATGATTCTTTTGATGAAAATTTCTCCCTAATATCCAACCTGTCCCTTCCCTGCTGTAGCTTGAGACTGTGTCCTCTGGTTCTGTCAGTGCTGCCTGGTGGCAGAGACCAACCCCACCTGTCTGCAGCCTCCCTTCAGGAAGGTGTAGAGAGCAATAAGGTCACCTCTGAGCCTCCTCTTCTCCAGGCTAAATAGCCCCAGCTCCTTCAAACGTCCCTCACAGGGCTTGTGTTCCAAATGAAGTGTCCTGGTGCTGCCTGGCCACCAATCAGCAGCTCGTGTCTCATCCCTGAGGTCAGGGGCATTTRTCTGAACACAGATAAATGCAGGCAAAATCCTGATTTCCTGCATGGCTCCCCTTCCACTGCTGCCCACATCCTGCCTGAAATTGCTCCCTATTTCACCAGGACAGCACTGCCTGTGCAGGGTTTTATCATCCCTCTCCTCCCATCATATCACTCTGAAGAACATTCACATTCAAAATCATTTCCCCTGATTTAAAAATAAAATATTAAAAATAAAGCCACCAAATTCTAAAACCAACCAGTGCTTGGAAAGCTGGCAGGTTCTCTTTAAATATTTCAGTGATGTATTCATTGATTAAAGTATTTCATACCCAATTCTGTGCAATCAGCAGAATTACCATTACTCATCGCATCACTCACTCTGAATCACAAAATGCTACAGCTATGAAAAGATTAAATTTGTATTGGCTTTTAAGCATTAATACTGAAATAAACACTTCAGCAATAAACATGGCAGCTAAGTGGCACTGCAGTCCTCTCCATAATCTGAGGGAAAATAAACGCTCACAAACTGTTTTCCATATATTAGAGGAGTTAAAATCACAGAAATTTCTGTTCAGCTGCTTTTACATTAAAACTGACAGTCATGGAAATTTTTTTCCAATATTTAAGTCTGTCAGTTCCATTTCAGTGATAGATGTCAGCACTTTTAACTTACCCTTAAGAGAGTTTATTATGCACTTAAAAAAAAAATTTGTTTGCCTGCCTGTAAGAAAATCCTACCAAGTTACCTGTATGAGAAATAAAATTTTATTTTAAAAGGTTTGTTCAATATTTTAAAACAGAACATTTTAATAATTTGACATTTGACAGAGAAATATAAACTAAAGGAATTTTAGAATAAAATTCCTCAAGCAATTTGAGTTATTTATGTCTCTTTTGATATTAAAGTACCCAACTATTTCTGAACAACCTGGTACCAGTAAAATATCAGAAACTTAACAGCAGTGTTGGAAATACAAATCTGTAGCAAAAACTGAGGTTTGAGGAGGTTGTTCCATCAGCAGCATTTGAATTAAATCTTTCAGATGAGAAGTTACTTTAGAACTTCAGTCAAACACTAAACAAGGACTGTAGCAAAGCTATGTAAGCATCAGAAATTTTATTCTTTCCATTTCCCTGATGTGGAAAATGAAAACCAAGAATCCTCTYCTATAATAAGATCATTCCCTGGGTTATTTCCTTAAATGTTCCCTGAATTCAATTGCTGATTCTAATCTAACCTTATTATTTCGACTCCCAACAATCCTTAACTAAAATGTTTACAAGATGGAGAGCATACATTGTTTCTAATTAATTTACAATTACTTAGTTGGAAGTTAATTACATCCTCAGTCAGGACAACCCAGTTCACTACTACCAATTTACCTCAATTATTCAAATGGATTTAATTGATTTTTAATGTATTACTCAAATGCAAACATAGGCTGAGCCTGATGTTTTCCTTTTGCAAGAGAGACCCTTAGACTGCTTATGATTTGCATAGCTTTGTRAAGACTTTTCTTCATTAAAAATAATGACAATAAATTTTAAATTAACTTGCTGTCAATAAAACACCCTTTTTTTTTTCACTTTTCAGGCTCAAAACCCAACCTTGCAAACAGCAAAGTGCTTTCAGCAAAGAGTGYAACAGTCTCAGAGCACCACCTTTCCTTCCTAATGTTTCTGAACTTTTTCTGGTTTGGTTTTCTTGGTTTTTGTGGGGTTTGGGGGAGAGTTTTGGGTGGTTTTTTGTTTGTTGGTTTGGGTTTTGGGAGGTTTTTTGTTTGGGTAARGGGTTTTTTTTGGTTTTGTTGTTGGGGTTTGTTTATTTTGTTTTTGTTTGTTTGTCTGGGGCTTTTCTGTGGAAGAAGATAGATTTTCCATTGGGACAAAAATCCTTGTCTAGGCAGTACAAGTGTTCTGAGCACAGCCTTGGGTTGCCTGGATTTTACTGAAAATTCCTTGCAGCAGATCCAAAAGCAGTCCCAGGAGCTCAGGGGTGCAGCTTTAGGTTTCTAACTCTCAGGAGAAATAAAGAAATGCTCAGGTGGAGCCCARTTCCAATGTCCAGCTCTGCTGATGACTCAGATAAGCCCCATTAAACTCRTTCTGTTTTATTATGCCAAAATTCTCATTTGCAAATTGAGGATAATTTATGGAGCAGACCAAGATCCTGTGATAAACAACCCTGAAGAAGAAGGCAGTGCTACTGTTGATGAATTAGCTGTGGCAACACATCCTTTAAAACAAAAACAAACCCAAAAAAGTCCAAGTGACTCTAGAAACAGCATTGCATTCCCCAGGATTTGCATTAGCGCTTTGATCCAACAAACTCTGCATTTCTTTAGAGGGAACAGAACAGCTTGTCTCCACACTCTATTATAATTACCACTAAACTGCACTGGAAACTTGGCAATTTTGAATTTCATAACACCCATGACTGACATTCCTAATTAATACTTTTGTTTCTCTCCTCTGGCTGAGTTTCCTGAATGCCAACCTCCATAGCACAGACTGAAAACAGACATTAAAGAAAATAACATCAATGTTAATCTCTAGCACAAATACATTAAATGCCTCAGTAACGCAGGAAAGGACAGCATTCCTATAAATAATGGATCATTGCAGCCTGATAATCTTTATCCTCCTTCACTAATAAGATGATAATCTTTCTCCTCCTGTGTCCTTGCCTTTGAATTTCAGCGCTGCAGTGGCTGAAGTGCATTACCAACTCTCCTTCTCATCTGGCTTTGAAATCTGTAAATAAAAGCCCCTTCCAAAAGAGGAAAGCAAAAGCAGCCTAATGAAGATACAATGCAGAACGCTCTGCTGCATTAGGCCCTGATTAATTCTTTCTACTTKTTGTCATCTGAGTGTAGATGTGAGGCCAGGAGAACTCATGACTTTATGTATTTGGTTCAGGCTGCCTTGCTGGGGAGACAGCTCTAAAGTGCAGCAGAGATCACAGATCTCCAGGGGATCCCTGCCTCCTTCCAGAGGCACAATCAGCAYATTCAAAAGCAGCAGCAGCAGCTCTGAGCTGACATCTCTCCACATTTCACTCAGGAGCAGAGCTGGGCTTTATTTCTGCATCCCTCTGCACTGGACAGGATCTGTAAGAATAGCAACTGCTCCTGATTTCATGGCCAGACATTGTGTGGCAGGAGAAAAAYATTTAATGCATTAAAAATTCCTCTCATTTGAGGAATGCTAAACTGGCTTTTTACCTTTCATTTGAAATAAGATTTTTGATGCAGGTGGTGGGGAAAAAATTATAGAAAGGAATTAAGATAATGTGAAAAGCAAATCGACTATTAGAGGTGCTSCAAAAACTATTTTATTTATAAATACTATCATGATTTGGCCTCCCAAATGGGCTAAAACCCCACAACATTTTGAACCCAATGCATCCTACAAACCCATGAAGTTTCACTTTGGCAGTCCCAAGACTGAATAAAACAGAATCACTTTGCTGAGATTGGGATGTAGGAAACAACCAAGATCAGCTGGAAATCAGCAAAGCTTTGCTTTAGTWTCCCACAGACCTCCAGCAGTCCAGATACCAACACCTCTAAGTTTTAGGTACAAAACTTACAATAATTGGTTTTGACAGAGTGAATCCAAAATAAAGTGAAAAACATCATAGTGTTGACTGTACACATTCTACATATTGATCACAAATATTTGAAGTAAAATATTCTACACACAAATTCACTATACAAAAACAGGTAGCTGATATGCTAAACCACCTGTATTTCTTTTCTAAATTGGACAGAACAGCTCTGTCAGCACAGACCTCCCAGGAAAAGAAATGTGATGGAACTTTCACACCTGTCTCTTAGAACTCGTGACACAAAGAGTTAAATAAACTGCTAGCTACAGAGAACTGCCAAGCACTGCGAAGCATTGAAATACTTAGTTGGAATTGTGTRTGGAAATCTCAATGTCTCCTGTTCCTAACTCTGCAGATTGCTTTCAAATGTCTCACTTTCATGAGAACCAACAAAATCAAAAATAGATCAGCGAGGCTTGGAAATGCCGTTCAGCAGTGGCTGCAGGGGGAGCCTGGTGTGCAGCAGCACCCAGAGAGCCCAGGGCATGGGAGTGATTGCAGGGGCTGTTCTGTTGGAGGCTGAGCACAAAATGGGCTGGGTTTCTTCCTTTTTCCATTTGAGCCCATTTTTACCTTAGTTAAAGGTATCAATGTACATTTACCCACTGAGTTTCAGTAAAACATCACAAATTTCAATTTCAGACTTGCCAGTTTAAGTCAACCATGCTTTGTTAAATAGTTTTGATCTGCTTTTAACTTATATTTCACTTTTACTTTTAAATGAGTATCTAAATTGAACTGAAATTTCAAAACAGAATAATGAAATCAACTTGGGGGGAAAAATGTGCCAGATTGAAAACTCAACTCACAGACAGAACTTTCTAAACATGTCCTTTTGCTTCATTTTCAAACCATGAAAGKAGGAAAATGCCAAATGCACTTCCAGTCCTAGTAAATGCCTTACCCACAACCTTGCAAATATCAAGCAGAGCATCCACCTACAGATCTTGTTTTGAACACTTTCCTTTTTTCACAAGGTCATTCAGTCATCACAACACCCAAAGACCAAAAGCCTCTGCATGTCAGAAGCCTTTATTTTCCTTGTCTGCAATGTCATCTCCATCAAAGTCTGCAAAGAGCTTGGAAGAGGCTCCAGTCCCTTTGCAGCCCAGCATTTTGTGGTGTGTGGTTTGAGAAAAGCTTTTATCAGGAAAAATGTCACAAAAAATTTCCTTCTGAGCCCCATCAAGTCCTGTGCTTCACTATGGATACGTTTCTAGAATGCTGAATATTCCCCTTGCACRGCTCTGCCAGGCTGGAGCCTGTGGCAGCTCTGATGATCTTTGKCTTCCACCCTTCACCTCACGCCACRYTTTCCCCTCCCAATCCTCTCCTGATATCCCCACACCCAGGGTCCCTGTGCTCTGAACTGCTCTGCAAAGCTCAGAGCAGCTGACAGAGCCTCTCTGCTCGTTCCTGGGGCTGTGCTGGGCAGATGCACTCCATGGCACAGACAGGCTGTCCCTGCAGACCCCTCTGGTGACCACATCACAGCAAGACTGACAGGCTGACACCACAGCAAGCACAGCTACTGTCATTGGGCTCTGCAGAAAATATTTATCATTCAAAAGCAGTCTCTTCTGATTTGAGACTGAGACAGACACCAGACCCTGTGCCCCAGAATTTATTGAAGGACTTCAAGACAGTAAAAAGCCAAATTTAAAAAAATAAATAAATAAMATTAGAACATAATTAAATGATTGAAGTAACCATTAACAATAAAAATACTAAACCACCACTGTTTCAGCATCTGTTCCTTTTGCCCTTTCTGCTTTTCTCTGGTCTTCTCCTGGTTTTGTTTTCCCTTTGCATCTAATGCTTCTGACATGATTCCTCTTCCTTATTCCAGCAAGACTTTTRGTGTATTTATTCAAGGTTTTTCTTTTTTTCTTTTTTTTTTTATATTACGTCGTTTGTCTTCTCTTTAAAAAAGGACTGTATTTATGAAAAAAGTCTGWTGTTGAACACACAATGTTTTCACCACTGGTTTGGGAAATTCCTTCCCAAAAGAAGGAATTTAGAAATTTGATTCTTGTAGGATTACAGTGTGTCCTGGATGCCTGGGGAAAAGYTGTAAAACTAAGGGAAAGGATATAATGTGCAAGGAAGGGAAACTCTAACCTAGGCCAGTGTTTTACAAGAGAAAAGAGATTCAGTAAAATAAGGAAATATTCTGGAAATGCAGCAAGAGAATTCAAGAGAATTGAGTTTCACCAATGGACAAAACATAAGAGGAGTAAGAGAAGGTTTCAATTTTCAGAGAAAACTCTTGTTTCTCAATATTGCAGAGCTGGCTGGAGAGAAAAGAGACGAGGTAAACCTGTTCTAACTTACAGTTACATGGAGATGACAAGTTTTTCACTTAAATAACATAATAAGCATCTCCAGCTGATAAACTGATATTGAAGAAGAAACACAGCAGGGAAACAGTAAAAGGAATASTTTTCCCCAAGGATTCATGAGAAATAAAGCAATCAAGAGAGAAGGAATATATGAACCTGCAGGMGATGACCAATACACACCTAAAAGAGCACTGCYKAGTAACAAAAGGATCCCAGTAAATATCTGAGCTTATTCTTTGTGCTTCATGAGGAGGAAAACAAAGGGAGAGGGGGAGGGAGAGTCTAAAATCCTGCTTATTTCCAATTAGAAATCAGGATTTAGAAGGCCAAATCTTTTTCTCAGCAAATGCMTATAAATCTGTGGTTCATCTGCCTGCCAGACAGACATTTTAACAGCACACTTCCCCAAACAGCAATCATGGCACAGTAACTGGCACCTCTTCTCAGAGACACTGCAGATTACCTCAGAAATCACCAGCAGAAAGCAATGAAGCATGAAATCTATGACCCTCCAGGTGAACATTGCCCTAACTCAGAGCCTCGTTTGTAAGCTGGAAATGTACCAGATAGGCTTTTTTATGGAGACTAACATTTAAAATGCTAATGCAAATGGCATGCAGGCAAACAGGYGCTTTGAACACACAAGGGCATCCTCAAAATGCAGGGACATCACTGCCAGTCCTTCTGGGAGGAGTGTGATGAACCTGATGTATSTGTTAAACCACAAAGTCCTGYTGAGCTTTGTTCAGCTTCAGCCAARCCCTCTGATTTCTTACCTGCTGTACTTCAGACRTTTCTAGAGGTGCTTTTAATCTGATTCTTCCCTGCAGAATGCCAGCTGCCATTCTGTTCCCATTTGCCTGGGCTTCAGGTGAGCAGCACACATGATCAGCTTGGTATCTCTCCTACTCTATGTAATTAATCTATATGCTCATCCTTCTAGATATATCTCAGCCTCATCCACCCTTGCTGGCACTGTTTGCATCCCAGGCTGTAATTTGTGACAATTTACAGCTGCTTGTTTTATCAGCTTGGCTACAAATAGTTATTTTGAACACGTTCTCTGCATTGTGTATGTAAAAAAGTAATGAACCTTGGTAAAAAATGTATGTTAGCTCTGAATACAGCAAAGACTTGAGAACACAAGTGTGCTCCACAGTGTGGCAGAGCTTCTGGGACATGGGAGTCATGAGTTCATTTCTAGTTTGGGTGCTGAGTGAATGCCAGTAATGATGACTGTGAACCACCCCCTCATCCAGCAGTGCTGGGTTCAGGAGGCTCCACTGTGTGACATGAGAGTGAAGCACACTCTGCCTGAGCTCACTCTCCACTTTGGGGAGGAATTGGGCTGTAAGAATTACCCATTTAATGGATCCCTTTGCAAACATCCCTTCCTAAAAAGCCTTGRAGCAATTGTGTTGATAGGGATCATTTCTCCTGTGCTCAGCACTATTGAAATCCCTGCCTTGGGATTTCAATTTCTCCATGGCTAATCACAAGGGCAGTGGTGGTGTGGGTGTCCCCATTCATGACAAGAGACTGTTAATCCTGAAGGGTTCAGTGGTTTCATTACCTTGAGAACCAGAAGGAAATGCATGCAAGCATTCAGTACCCCAAAGTGGCAGATAAATTGGCAAGAGCTCCTGATTGCCACTTGGAAAAAAAAATAAAACTGTTGGAAAGCCTTAGTTAAGATTCYTCCCTAACTGATTAAGTCCATCATCAAGTGAAATATGACCACAATCTGCATTCCCTGGTTGCAAATTACTCACTTGAGCAGGTTCCATTTCACACAGAGCAGAGAGAAGCCTCTGGCCTGAGCTGCTGCTCTGCTGCTCCTCAGCTCTTCAAAGGAGAGCCACACTCAGATTCCACCTACTGACATCAAACCCAGCTTTTTAAATGGAGTTTGAGGCATTGCTACTGGAAATAGGGGGTCTAAATGCAGTGTGTTCCTTCTCAGGAGCCAGGCCTGAACATTTTCCCATTTATTTTCTTCATATGTCTCATAGCAAATCATATAAACACACCCTAAAATGGTAGAACTGCTTTAGAATTAAGGACAAAAATCTCTGCTCGCTTGCTCATGCACTGCCCAATAACTGCAAATGCTGGTTTTTCTCTTCATTTCATGCATGGGACCGTGCCCAGTTCAGGAAMATTTTGTAAATAATTCAAACTCATCATCCAGAACCCCACACATCCTCAGCCTCTGTCCTGTTTTCCCTTCCCTCTCTCCTGGCAGCTGCTGGGACAGATGTCAGTCCCTGACAGATGTTTCCATGAACCCCTCAATGAGACACTGTAGAGGTTACTGTACCAACCCAGACGTTGGAAGCACAAGAGGCTAAAGGAAATCCTGTGGATCCCTGCCCATCAGTTTAGCCAGTGATTGTTCCAAGCAGAGGACAACTTTATGTGCATTGTTCCTAATAAAATAAAAGAATWAACTGAACAACTCCTATTTAAACAGCATGTGATAATGCAGTAAAGATGGATCTAGAACTCAGCCCTACAGCAAGAAGAGATCCCTGTGATGCCTTAAGTTCAGCTTTCATATTTGTCAGATTCTGTACTGCCTTCGTGTGTAACTCTGAACTTCATAAAAAGTGGTAGCAAGTTCTCCTCACAGTTCAGTCACACAAAACAATGCTTTTCCAGGCCCAAAAAGTACAAACAGCAGCAAACTGAGGAGAGCAATCTGGGAGGATGGGACTGCATAACCTGAGCTGTAATTGGGCAATTAACCCCAATATGGAAACAGACCAAAGCTTATAAAAGTGTGAGAACTCGTGACTCAGAGTCCATCTTGGGTGTAGCCCTGGCTGGGCTCTTGCACTGCCCAAGGTGTAACCTGTGAAGGCCTTTAATAAATCCCTACTTCAYTCCTTGTCCAGCCTCTGTGCCAGGTCAGCCTCTTTAGGCATCACCTGGKATTTAAGGAGCTGATGGGAGCAGCCAGTCTCTGGCATGGGGCAGCCCATCCTCCCCATGGACAGCCAGCAGAGAGCCCAGCCCTCCTGGCAGGCTGCCCCATGGAATGGTGTGTCCACCCTGGTGTCACACAGTGACATGAACCAGCTCAGCAATAAAAACTTTGCTTTGAGGCTTTAGGGAAAGTGGCGTCACTGGAAGGAGCAGAGATGACAAGTTAATACCAAATCTACATCATTCTGTGGAGCAATAATTCACCTTCTGGCCTTGCTCCATTTTAACCTGTCATCACTCCTTAAMCTTCTGCACTACTGTAAGACAATGAGAGCAAAAAGCTTTGTACCATTACAGCAACAGCTTGAATAAAGCAATGAGGTTTAAAGATCACCTCCCCCAGYATCTGAAAATACAGAGATAATTGAGTTTGACTTTCTTCAAAGCTTTCCACTCCCCTAATGAGGTCTAATGGATTCAGCATTGAAAATTTAACAACAGGTGCCTTTACAGGAGGAGGCACAAGCAGCACCTGTGAGTGCCTTGCTCAGGAATGCCMAAGAAGGCCTCACTCTGCTCCCTGCAGCAGCAGCTGCCCTGCTAAAGAAAGAAAGAAATTCTCCTGCCCAATGTTTGCAGCTTGCCCAGGCCCTGGCCTCAGCCCCAGAGCAGGAGTTGTTTCCATCCCAGTTATTGATTCACTCTCATAACACACAGTTCCAGTTTTGGGGCTCAGCTTGCACTGTTTGCTGCAGGGTGCTGGGAAAATCAACCCTTTATCCATCCAAACCAGCACAGCAAGAGARGCAATCAATAGTGAGAGTCTCAGCTTAGTGACTGTCATCACTGCCCATCACTAGGCTTAAAGAAACACCTACATGGTGGATTACATGATCTGGAGTTTGTTAATCGACGATCTAATAAACTGCTTTACCCTTAACCAGCCAAAACTTAAAAAAATGTATTCTTTAATTTAATAAATATACTCTAAATCATAGATAACGCTCTTATAAATCATGTAATAATATATTTTGGCCACTTTAATTATAAATGACACCTACATAAAAATAAAAAGTTAAATATAACTAATATTGATATATGTTAATATTATAGTATAATGKTATTATAAATATAAATACTGAAGAAAAATACATCCATGACTCCCAAAATCCATGCAGGTGAGCAGACTCTTGCTCAGGCTGCCCGGAGCAGTGTGTGATGGGTGTTTTTGGGGAGCTGTGACAGTGGCACTGGCAGCCCCAGCCCARGGAGCTGCAGGGGCTGAGCACCATCAATCAGTTTGCTGCAGGAGGCAGGGCAAGGAACAGCACTAAGCATTTTTCAAAAATGAATAATAACCCAGGTACCTGGCACCTGCGTGTGACGTGAAGCATTACAAACAAATGAGGAGTAATAGAGCTTACTGGGCATAAAATGTTACTGTTTTAGAAAAAAAGTGCAGAATAAGCAAACCAGAAGTAATCACCCTGAGCACTTCCACCAACTAAACAACCTTTAAACTTTCTGAGGTCCTACAAAATAACATGATGGATTAGCATCTGCATGAGGCTATAAAGGGAAATGAGACAGAGATACTTTAAAACCATCCTCAAATTTCAGTCCTACCTTTAGCTCTGTTACTGTTCAAACACTAAAACATTGAGTTAACTATTTTAATGACCCAGATCTTCCTATTGTGTCCCCTAGGCTTTTAAAGTGCTTGGAGAAATATTATTCAGGCTTTAGGCATTTGCCAAATTAATGTCTGGAGACTGCCAGGCATTTTAAAAAGCAGTGCCAATTAAATATTTCCTTATATTGCACATTATTGAATATACTTTGCTAGAGATACATCTTGCTAACAGTCCCCCTGCTTGGAAGTTTAAAGAGAAAAAAAAAGGGGGGGRAAAAGACCTTTAAAAGGAAGGGCAGGCTGATACGTGTGCAGATGGAAGGTGTACATCTGGATACTGCCTTGCTCAGAAAGGTGAGCAGTTACTGCATTTGCTGGGTAAAATGTTGCCRGTTTGCTGAGAGCTTCATTGCAGAGAGTTGGAAATCCCATTTTGCCATAAAATTATATTAATCCTGCCCTAGAAATCAAAATTGAACTTGGATTCATYGTTACCAGTTTATCAATTTTAGCAGACAACAATTGCTGCCATCATACTTTACAATTTGTTGGTTTGGGGTTTTTTCATCTGCTTTAGCTTCTTGCTAAGAATTCTTTGTACCTGTTTTGTCTTTCCAGAAAGATCATGTGTCCTAATGGATTGAAAGAATTTAGGGTCCCCTCAGTGGAAATACTCTCTATTTACATTAATAACAAGAGAAAATCTCTTGGTCACTAATTCCAGCCACTGCATAATAAATTCCCCTTGGAAAGGAGAAAGAATTCACAATGTACATGGGCCAGCATCTGAAAAGAAAGATCCCTGGCAGAGTATCCAGATTCCCCAACTATCGAGCCTTTAATTTAAATCCAAGGACTTGAWTTTTATCATGGATTTATATTCCTTATTCAAACTTAGAAGAACAGGCAGAGTAAAGAAAACTTGAGCAAACACTATTTGCTGATCTTCCAGCATGCTTGATGTTCAGAAAGGTGAAAAAAAATTGGAATTTTGGGGAGACAGCTACTGTCATATCCTTTTGCTTTCATAAATCGCAAGCTGCAGGGAAAGAAACAAAATAAGGCAAAAYTATCTTACTTTGCTATGAGAAAGGTAAGAGAAGAAAAGTTCTACCATTCCTAGAGGACAATAACGTTGGGTAAGGCAGGGCAGGTACACTGAGAGCAGAACTGGGTCTATGTGTACAACTGACTCATATCAAAATTGTCTGATTTCTCCTGAAATTAAAGTGCATTTTTAAATGCTCTTTCGAAAACAATACCGTGCCATTCTGCTCTGAGAGAAGTGGGGTATTTAGTAGGCAAATTTACATTTGGCATAGTTTAAATGTTCACACTGAAAGAAGTGAGAGCCTTTGTTTTGAAACACAAAAATATCACACTGTGGGAATAGAGAGAGAAGGAGACAGTGAGAACAACTGAGTGATGGACTGAGAGACAAACATTGTGCAGTATTATTTATCCAGACAACCAGCAGCACTAAATAAGCATCCCAAATATCATTACTGYRGTGATTAACATCCTTTTCCACATTYAAAAATCATKCCTGAAACTSWAAAGTGGATRGATTTCTCCCCACTATAATTAATTCATCCACATTTAATTGCAGGAAGCTGCAATGCTTTTTCAACTCTGCACTTTCAAAGCAGGGGCTTCAATCTGCTCTGAGCTCTGTTCTGTGAGGGCCCAGTGGCCGCTGCTGTGGGCAGGGAATGGAGGAGCTGCTCCCAGGCTGATCTCTCACAGCAAACACCTCAGATCTCCCAATAGATTTCTCCCCACCTACAATTTATTCATCCACATTTAATTGCAGGAYRCTGCAAYGTTTTTTCAACTCTGCACTTTCAAAGCAGGGGCTTCWATCTGCTCTGAGCTCTGTTCTGTGAGGGCCCARTGGCYGCTSCTGTGGGCAGGGAATGGAGGAGCTGCTCCCAGGCTGATCTCCCACAGCAAACACCTCAGAACTCCCAACAACAGTATCAGGGGCCATGATGCCTTAGGATTTCAGCTTTTCTGTTTTTCATATATTTGTAATCCTGCAGTTTTTAGTGTATAACTCCAAACTCCACACACAGTGTGAGCTGCTGCATCCCTGTTTTGGGCAGACACAACAATTCCTGTCCAGGCCTGGGAGCCAAGGACACCTCACTGCCTCAGGCCCTGAGAGATGGAAACAAAAGTGAGCTGGGGGAGCAAACTTGGGGTAAATGACTTCATTACCTGAAGCTGAAATTGGAAGATTAACCCCCAATATGCAAATGGACCAAACTTACAAAGTGTGAAAATCTGTGACCCTTCATYCATTTTGGGTGTAGGCCCTGGGGGGCTTTGTCTGCCCTCAATGTACCTGAAGGCCCTTCAATAAATAAACTGCTTTTTATTCCCTTAACTCTGTCTGGCCTCTGTTTTTAAGTAGCCCCAAAGGCATCAATTYTGGGACAAGGAGAGCAGCTGGGTTTGAGCTTTACTGAGGTCCCACAGRCCCCAGGCAGCAGTGATGTTTTCATGGCTGTATGGGGGGTGTCAGAGGACCTGGCAAGACTGAGGTTGAGAGAAATTACCCTTTCCTTGTGTCCAGAATTTGTGAACCCAAACGTGGGCCCAGTTTGGGCCCTCAGAGTCTGACACAGACCTTGACACAGCAGAGCCCATGAAAATGTCAAGGACTGCAGCACTGAGGACTGAGCAGTGACACAACAGGGATGGGTCGGCCCTGGCTCCCTTCAGCTCCCTAAAGGCAATTTTTGGGAAAGAGAGCCAGAGTTGGACACAAGAGCACAGCAATGAGAGGTACAGACACAGCCTGGAATGTGCAGGAACTGCCGACTAGAAAAAAGGAAAACAAATTTAATCAGAAATACGGTAAAACATTGGAAGAGAGGTCCAGAGATGCCATAGGAGAGATTCAAATATCAGCACCTATAGAGCAGAGCAAGTGAATAAAAGTGTGAATAAAAGTATRAATAASCAAGTGCAAAAAATCCTTAAAATGAACATATGTGTCTTTTGATATCWTTTTGAGTACTTTAGTGCCTTATTTCATCCAAGAATCAAAACCCAGTTGTGCCAAGCCCCAAWACTGAGATAAGTTCATCACTCTGAAGTGTTTACAAGATGAAGTTACAATGACAACTGATAAAACAGTAAAAAGCAGAGATTTACAAAGGAAGTGCTCAGAACAGAGCCTCAGCAGCAGCAKCATCACAGCATGTCCTACACCCATAATTAATTCATCGTGGTATCCAAAATTTCAACAATCCTTTCAGCACATTCAAGTATCTTCAGAGAATGGAGCCTTTGTAAAAGGAGAATGTAATTTCAAAATCAGACTTCAGTGATGACTGAAGACAAAAGYTGAAGGTGCAATGGTTAAAGACCCTTGTCATGGCCTTATTACAATAATAAGGATGGAAATTAAAGGCCTAATTGTCCTCCCTGAAAACTGTTCAATTTCTGCAAGCTTGGATTCTCTTTCCCCTGCATGTTCCCTCCTCATATTAAAAAAAAAAAAATACCCTCTGTAATCATAAATGCTCCTATTCAAGAGCAAACTCTTTTCTTTCACCACTTTAAACTACTAAATAGCTGCCTATTTTAATATTGCAATGGATTGGAAATCATAGCTTTCTAAAGAGCAAAACACAGTGTCCTAAGAATTACTTTCTCTTCTAAAAGGCTGATTTCTTCTAGATAAATAGCATTCTATTCTATGTCAATTTATTCTAAAGGGAGAAAAGAAACCAAAGAAAAAATATTAGGCACATAGCTGGACCACAAYAACACAAAGTTTTACCTTTGGAAAAGCTTGGATTCTTTCCTTACYTTGAACTTTGCCTTTTTGCATTGCTAATCTTGTTAATGGGCTCTGAAATTTGCATCATGAGAATAAGCAGCCTTACAAGGTCCTCAGTTTGTCTGCTGGTTATAAAGGTTATGTTTGACATTGGGAAATAGTGACATGCCTTGAAAACGTAAAAATGTAACATGCTCCATTAGGGCCAGTGGTACAACAACACTTGTCAGTGTCTTTAAAACATGAGGATCTGCACTTCCTTCCTGTATTCARTTTAATAATTAAACAAAAAAAATAATCTCCAAACCCAGGAAATTATGTCTGATGAATGCTGTGTCTCTCAGGCTAACCCCAGAGTGGCCAGCCAGCCTTGCAGAGCTGGAGCTGTGACCACCACAGTGCAGCTCCAGTTTTCCATTCCCTTGCGCTGCTCCCAGGATAAGCAGCACACCTGAGCACACAGGGAGCAGCTGGGAACTCTCATCTCACATCTGGGGATGCTGACATTTGCTTCCAGCCCAGCTCCCAGGCACTGCTCCACGTTGGGAAGGATGAAAGTTTGACAAGAAAGTCTCACAGATATATGTATGTTTAGCAGAAAGACTTTTGAATGTAGAATCTGAAGGAGGAATAGAAATGAAAGCAAGTTTTGATACAGAAGAAAAGAATTGCTGGGCCAGTCTTACTGGATAACCAAGGAAGCAAAGGGTGTGTTAGTTAGAAGGGGTTTTTATGACTTAGAGAAAAGGATAAACCCACCCCAAACAAGAAGATGTTATTACCAAGCAGAAAGACAGCACAGGCAAACAAGTCAGCAAATGTGGCAAGCAGAAAGGTCTCAGAATTTTTCACTGCAAGAAAACTGAAAAACAACTTCTAGCTTAAACTGTAATGTACTAACTTTTAATGATTGGAGAACAGTAACATGACTATGATAATTGTAGCAGTTATGATAGGCTGTAGGTAAAAGTTAAGGTACAGATTGGTTCTACTGTGTTAAGGTGCTCGGCGAAGAAAAGTCTATAATGCAATGTAACCTAAACTGAGGGTCTCCAGGCCTGCCTGCAGCTGGAGCTGACAGCTGGAGGCACAGCTCTGTCACCCACAATCCTGGACTGCTGTAATGTCTTGGGTACAATAAACTGCATTTTGGAGAGCTGCCTGGAGTCCCACATCCCTCATTTAAGCTCTCACAGCTCCACATCTACACAACCAAGAGCACAGGAATGATGCTGTCAGTCACACCCAGCAGAGACCACTCCCTGTTCTTGATGTGCTCACCTGACAAACACACAAAGAACAAACCCCAACCCCTGAGCTGAGAACACACTCTGTTTAAAATATATCATTTATTATGCAATTGGAAAGCCTGAGGTGATCTGCCTGTGCCCTTCCCACCCCTGAAGGGTGCACTGCTCCCACTGCAGCCCCATCCACCCACCCAGCACTGCCACCCCAGGGGCTGGAGGGGTCTTTGCATCAAGCTTTTCATTCCAATATCCCCTGCTAAAGGCTTGCTGTGCTACAGTATTGCTCTCATCCCCTTTTCAAATGAGTCAATATTATTTTTTTTTTATTTCAAGTAAATTATTTGAAGCTCTTCAGGTAGAAAACACTACAAATTAAAAATTCTCCATACTCCTTACACACCATTGTGGTGACTTTAGTAACCTGCTGTAAGACTGGTTCAGACATCAGAAATTAGTCTTTTGGGGGACTTGTAGAGCCCCAGAGCCCCTTGTCAGAGTCATCCCAATGATCCCCAACTGCACACCAGGCATTGGAACAGCACAGGCTCAGAGCCTGAGGAGGGCAAACTCTTCCCACAGCTCACTCTTGATTTATTGGAACACAACTGTGATGGATAAAACAGGAGCCATGCATCATAAAAAGCAGCAAAGCACTTTTTTTGGATCATAGGGGACATGCAGAACACAAGCTCCAAGGCTTGAAATGGAAGGTCTTAGAGAGGGAAAAGGGTCTGAGCTGAAGGTTAAATATATGCACAACATGCACTGGGAAATCTGTGGCTCTTGGACTCAATCCTAAACCTTCAAAGCTCTGAAAAAATACAGAATATTAAAGTGGCCCAAAAAAGCTCTTTAAGAAGATACACATGACCCCCACACAGTGTCTCTGTGTTATCAAAGGGCACCATCACATTCAGAAAAGAACCTCTTGCATTTGCAATGCTTTGTTTGACCAAAAAGAAAATACATATTCCTTCTCCCTTGTTACATTTCTGTGATTTCCTCTTTATAAGGAGGAAAAATTGGCAGAACTGATGGCACTGAGCATTTAGAGGTTACCCAACACACAAAAATAAATCTCTGTAAAATAATCAGGTGTAAGTTCTTACAAATAAAGAGACAAAAATCTTTCCTCCCCCATCCCAATTAATCTGACCTTGAACTGGTATTTCTAAGCAAAACTAGTCAGGGGAAATACCACTGCAAAAAAATCTTCCAGCACTTTCCTTCTTTAAGTGCCTCAGACAAGACTGAGAGGGTTACAGGGTAAGTGAAAAAGGGACAGAAGTGGATGAATGAAATGGGCACAAACACACTTCCCTGTCCTCATTATTTCTGCAGCAATTTTTCAAAATGCTGTTGACACCATAATAGTCCCCAGRGAGAACATGTTAAGTAAAGGGAGAGCAGCTCCATTTATCATTAAGGGGACAGCAAATTTCCCTGAAGAAATTATGCCAACCTGCTAATACAGCTAACCAGGAACTGGTGAAACCAGATCTTGCTCTTACAAGTCAAGGGCAAATGACAGGATTTTACTCTGATTACTGGGGATTTCAGAGCTGTTCATTCTGGGGAGTATATTCTACATTACTACAGCCAAACCTGGGGGTGGACAGACCAAAAAATCACACGAGTAACAACATGGGACAGGTAAACATTTCACTTTGAGAGACCTGAGTTCCCATGGCTAATCCTGAGAAAATAAAGGAAGTTTTCAAGGTTTTGTACACAAAGACTGCATGATAGCATAGAGATACTGTTACAGCTGAAGTGGAAAAAGATGTTAAAAATCTATGTTTTCCTAGGATTTGAACTTCAGCTAACTCACTTCCATTTTTAYAGTACCATTCCTCAGACAAGTCAGGAATTCATTAAAACAGAAAATCTCAGGGGGATGAGACAGATGAAAGGGTATCCATATGTGAGAACAGGACCTGTGCAAAGCCACTTCATTTCTGCTCCTCCCTTTCAGTTACATCATTCACAGTGGGATGAMGGCCAAATAGAGATGTCCTTGTTTGGACAGAGCACACGAAATCCAGGCCTTTGCAAACCCAGTCAAACATTGCAATGCCTTAGTTTGGTTCTGTTGGGCTGCAGCTGCAGATGAGACTTTTGAAGCTGCAGCAGCCAAACCAAAGAAGAAGCAGAGTTTTTGATAACCCAGTGTCTRTGCCAGAACCTTCTCTGTCYRTGGCTCACTTCTGTAARGGAGGCACAKTGTCRCYCTGATKTTTTAAGTTTTTCTAAGCCTTCTGATRTTTAMATTCTTGTAATGAACTTTCTCACACACTTTCTGTAAATAACTTATTGGTTTGCATTCTTTTATGGAGGAGGAGAAAKTTGATGGACTGTTGGYTTGTCCAGTGTCATTGGAGAGGTGGCACTGTCACMCTCCAATCCACTGWCACTTTTGGAAATCTATAAATGTTGGAGTCAAAGAATAAACTTCTCTTTTTACCTTAAGAACAACAGTGYGTCCACATCGTGTTATTTCRTGTCTTATAGTAACAGCACAGGAATTTAACTTCATTCCCTTTTCAAAAACATAAATCCCACCATTTGCTTTACTAATCAGTTTTTACCTGCTTTGGCCTATTCATTTAGGAAGATGTGTTCTGTGCACTTCAGTGCCTTCAGCTGAGACTTCCCACCACAACTGGTTGGTCTTTTTGTGCAGGGGGGTTTGTCTTACAACTCCTACACAAGTGATAATGGGATATTTCACCCTGTTCTTTATGCRCTGGCCAGCTTCCTAAACAAAGACAATTAATTAATTCCACAGCTTTTCAGAGAGACCTGTGATAATCCTGGCAAATGCCATCTTTTGGACCTGGGTGCTGCAGAGAGGAAAAAGCATCTGCTCCACAGCAGGATGGGGTGGGCAGAGCAGCACACGGCAATCAGATGCCCAGGGAAATCAATCATGCACCAGCTCAGAAACTGCTAAAAATGCACAGATAACACAAGGATGTGCAGGAAACACTGACACTGTGCCTTGATTATCAAGCAGAACTTCCCCCTGATGCCTGCAGGTCTAGAGAGCAAATACCTCTGCATTAACACATGCCTTGGATAATCCAGAATGCTGGGGCCAGTATTTGAACAGCAGAAAGGCTCTCCCTCATCAGATTTGGTTGTTAGCTTGGGCTTGAGGGCACATAAAAGTCTTCCTATGAAAAATAAATATTAATTCCAACTTACTTTTRAAGGGGGAAAAAATACAAGCATGGAAAGCTGCCTTATGTGGCTCAATGAATGAAGCTGTAGGCTGTTCATCTGCCTTGTTCTGTTCAAAAAGCATTTCCTAACTGAGGCCCTCAGGAAAGGGGAAGTGTTCAGAAAGGCTGAACCTCAAGTAGAAAACAAATCACAAACCCACTTGAACAAAGTCCATGACCCTAAAGCASAGCAGATGCATCGTAGGTCCTTTACAAATAACAACGGTTGAAATAACAGCTTTCTCATACAACATTTCTCACACAGATGAACCTGAGGGAAGAGATGCAGTTTGMCAGTGTATTGATGGCTCAAATGGGTGGAATTCTGAGATGTAAACACCCCTGGAACTGGATAGTCATTCCATGGTTTTGTCATGAGGAATAATCTACTTTTTGTAASCCAAATCAGGACCAAAATGGTTACCTGGGTTACAGGTGTGGAGAGATGACACCCATGGGTTTGTAGGATTCCACGACACACAAAAGCACAGAGGCTTTGTTCTCTAAATTGCTCTGCTTCCTTCCAGATGACCACAAATACCACAAAAATCACCAATCACAACTCTTTTTTACAATGACCCATCACCACAGTGTGAACCACAACAGTTCCTTCAGAAGTCTAAATGACAGCTTGGAAGATTTAGTGCCATATTTCCATAAAACAAAAAGCMCTGGCTGCCCTTGCACAGAGCCCAGTTGTATAGCTGCAACAAATCACTTTTTTAGCTTAGATATTTTTTCCTATAACATATAAAAGCTGTGCAATTTGTATAGAGCTGTAAAAGGCCCCTGGCTACATGCTTGGATAGAGGATATCCAAACATGCCTGGCTTCCACCTGAGTTTTAATCAGAGAATGTAGGAAATATGTATGTGACAATGGTTCTGTCCCCGTTCTTTCAAGTGAATAAATGTACTTTTAACTGAGARGAAGAGAGATGTCAGTTCAGGGCTAAAGGAATTCATAAAGACATATTTAGRACCCAGGAGAAAAGATAAAAAGACTCCTGAAATTAACATTAACAGCAGGCACACAGTGTAGCCTTAAAATATTTTTAAGGTATTAGAGACATAACACCTGAAGGCTACAAATGTGTCTTTCACAAATAGTTCATCAAAGTTAACATCTGCTGCTGAGGTCATTCACCAAAATCACACACAAAAGGGGCATTTCTCACACACAGAGGCAGGTAAAGAAAAACAGGGCTTCTACTCTTCAGAATATATTTAAATATTGAATATTTAGGATTCAGGAACGCTTGAGGCAGGCACAGCACTGAAATTGCCCCTCTCCTGTGGARTGTTCCCAGTCCTGCTGGGCTGCGCTTGGCCTGGACCTTGGGCTGTAACAGATCCAGGTCCTGGAGCTGTGCAGGGAACACTCAGAGCAATTCCCCTGAAAAACATCACTGGGAATTGTCCGTGCCTGGGGAAATTCAGGGATTTAAGTGCTCTGTAATGGCACTGTGAGTTTGTGTCACTCACCTCTGGGTGACAATCCCAGAGCAGCAGCAGCAGCCCCAGCCCAGCTCATGGTGATAATGCTGCATCTGCCCTAGCAGAGGGGGAGAAAAAGTCATTTAAATTCACCTAAACCCTGACATTAGATATATGTTGTTACATGGCAAGTTCTTTTCTGTCCATAATTCTATTATAAATATAAAAAATCCAAAAAKATACAGGTGGCAAATGGGTCAGTTGACCTTCTGTCTTTAAATTCAGTGCTGCAGGCAATAGATTTCTGCATGGAGTTTGATTTGAAAAAGCAGAAAGCAGGAAATAATAATAAAAATTGAAAATGTTTGCCTTTTTTTTTTTGTGTAGTACCTATTAAGACAACTTTTGTCAAAACATTGACTCTTCTCCCCCAATTAGGGTAAATAATCATTATCATTTCATTGGTTAATAAAAATACTACTTTTTAAATTTAAAACTAATTCTATTTTCTGTACAGAAATATAAAAACAGTATGGYTTGATTGAAAGAGGAAAAACTTGTCCTGACAGCTTAAAAAGATAATTTGACTTTAGTTAACTTTAATTAACATTTACACCTGCACTCTCCCAATGAGCTGAGGGGGAAGATTAGGCACAGTATATGATGCTACCAGGAGTTCAATTCAATATTTATTATTCATCCCAGTATTCTGTAGGAATTAATTCATTTAATGAGCAAACAGGCATTGTGAATACTAGAATGGATTTTCAACACTTCAGATATTTATGTCAGTGGAGGTAACAGAGAAAATGTTTACTTGTGAGGCACTGGGATGTGRTTTTCCCCTGTGTATTTCTCCTCTCCACTCATGTTTTCACCTCAAAACCTCCCTCTCMCTGATCCAGAGCCAAACCAGTGTTTGTGGTGCAGCTGGAGCCCACGTGAGCTGCTCTTACTGGGACAAACTCCTTCTCCATGTGGGTAATTCTGGTTTTCAGTCTCATTTCACTGCTCTACACTCCATTTATTGAAACTCCTCTGTTTCAATCCTTTGTTTCACCAGCTGTTGGCTGAAACATTCATTTGGGGGTCAGATCTGTTACCCAGTTGTAGGTAATGAATTTCCCAGCAATATTAGAGTTGTGACTCCATTTATCACAAAAAAAAATTTCAAAGCAGGTATTTCAAGCTCTCTCCCACATTGTAAAAGAACATCACAACCCATTCCTATTATTTTGGGATTCTTGGATCAGATTTCAATCTCTTCCAAGTCCCAGTCCCTTGCCTTCATGTCAGTGACTCACGTTTTGTTGCTGTGCTCATGAAGTGTTTTATTAACGAAGACRAAATAACAAACACCCACACTCTGGCACGTCTACTTCAGGCCTCACAGTTTTACTCCTCTCTTTGCTGGTACTTTCACACATTTGTTTTCCATATTTCAGATGCTTGAGGCCTTGATAGCATCATTATGGAACTGTTTAATCAAACCCACAGTTTACTCTGACAATATTTGGCATTAGTAACAGCTATAACTCACCATAAACATTCCACTGGCAACTCACTCATGGGAGGTTTTCCAGTGGCTTTTACATAATCAAAAATCATGTGGCATTAAACAGACACTTAGACACAGACTGTAATTCTGAATTATTCTGCTATGGCTTTTTGTATACATAGAAGAAAAACCAGCAGATTTCTTCCACTGTTGTGTATAAATTTAAAATAAAACAGTGGCAAAAATTGCAGCACTAAAAAACTTATGTGTTCCCCAAGGAGGGAGAAACCCCATTCAACTGAGTGATCAAAAGACAGAATTWAAAATACTTCAAATGCCCACAAATGGGCAGGTTCAAAACCTATTTAGAGAAAAAYTTAGGAAGAATATTTATTAGAGGTTATTAAAGGCAAAAATGGAAATTTCCAACAAGCCATTACATCTAGGRCCTAAGCTGGGGAAATTTAGGACCACAATAAAGATCCTTGCACATCTGCTAGTTCTTAAAGATTCATAATGTCTGGCCCCACTGGAATAAAGCATCATGCACAATACTCTCACTGTTGTGCTCTTAACAACACTTTCCATCTTACTTAGGCAGGAAATTACTGGCAGTTTTCTTAGGATGTAAATTGGAAAACACTGATGAGCAACAGGCAGAACTTGCAATTGCTTCAATTACTCTCATAACCCCTTCCTTTTTTAAAAACATCAATACTACAGATTGCTTTGGGGAGTTTATTTCTTCCTGCATTTTTTTTTAATAGTATTCTGCATGAAATGGATGTTTAGCCATCWCCTCAGAAGCAAATCTATCCCTCAGCACAAATACTTCCTTCACAGCTCCCACGGAAGGACACAAACAGCCAAGGGAAGAGATCAATATCCCACTATTTTCAGCTGTTTGGTCTTCACCCTTAATACAGTCAGACTGCCAAAATCTCCACGTGTGGCAATTGCAAATTGGTTTTAATTTTTGCACCTAATTTGCATTTCTGTTTCAGATATCCAAACACAGATGTGTCTATTGAAACAGGTACCCACAAATCTTTATTCTGGGGCTGAGAGATTYCTGCTAAAATGCTCCAAGCAAATGCTTTGACCTTTCCCCAGCAGAGWGTTCACGTTTCATGTGAAGAATATCCAAGTGCTCTGATGTGAGGACATTTATCCAATCACCCCTTCAGCCATCTCCCCTTCTGTACACACTCTCACTTTTGGGAAGTGCACTGACAATCAGCACATTCTGTTCTCTGCTAAGTAAATAAGAAGAGGGTGATTACAGCCATTTTCCAGAGGAACCTGAGATGTGCTGGACTTTGTTGACTTGAACTCTCAGATGTCAAAATTCTATCCTGTAAAAGCTCCTATCATCTGACATTTATACAGAGGAATATTTGCCTCCACACTCGTGCTAATATGGCCAACAGGACACTGTCACTGCACACTCCCACCTAACCCACAATAAAGATTAGTTCTGGAACAAAATTAAACTGCCTCAGATGTGATTTTTCCCAGATTTGATTCTCTCCAAGCAAACCACATCTATTACCAGCAAAAACACAGACCATTGTATGTGGTGACTCATTTCAGTCTCTGTCAAACTGGTGCTTTCCCTGGAACAGTTAAAAAAAAAATCCCAACAATAAACCCYAGACATTTTATGAATCTGATAACCTTTCCTTCAATAATGAACAGGAAAAATCCTAAACCCAGAGCCAGGGCACTGAGCACACATCTAACACAAGCTCAGTGTAGTGCAAACCATTTTCAGAAAAACCCARCTTCTGARTACCRTGCCAGTGGATAAACCCCAGACATTTTATAAATCTGACAACCTTTCTTTCAACAATGAAAAGGAAAAAGCCTACAAATACAAGTTKGAATGAATCTAAGTTGTTTTTAAAATTAAAAAAAATTAAATTTTCTATATTCAAAAAAGCTTTTTTCCCCACCATTCTCTGCCAGGTGAGAGCAGCATTGCACCAAACTCACCAACCCCACATTTTGGTGAGCCTGGGTGAGCTGGGAGGCAGCAGGGGCAGTGCCTGCCCTGGCACAGCAAACCAGAGCCAGGCACTGAGCATAGGGTCCCACATTAACACAAGCTCAGTGTAGTACAAACCATTTTCAGAAAAACCCAACCTCTGTGTACCATGCCGGTGGATAAACCCCAGACATTTTATGAATCTGATAACCTTTCTTTCAACAATGAACAGGAAAAAGCCTACAAAGACTCACAAGTTTGAATGAATCTAGGTTGTTTTAAAAATAAAAAAAAAAAAAAGTAAATGTTCTGTATTCAAAAAAGCTTTTTCCCCACCATTATTACACTTGTTCTCTGCCAGGTGAGAGCACTACAGCACCAACTTCACATTTTGGGGAGCCTGGGAGGCAGCAGGGGCAGTGCCTGCCCTGGCACAGCAAACCCGAGCCAGGGCACTGAGCACRCAGTTAACACAAGCTCAGTGGAGTACAAACCATTTTCAGAAARACCCAAACTCTGAGTKCCATGCCCGTGTCTGGATCTGAGCTCCGAGGAGCAGCAGTGCTCAGGAGGAGTGCAGCTCCCTGGCACGGATTGCTGCCGGCTGTCACTAGGTGGCACCTTGGCATCGCGCTCTGCATCTCCTGCGCCTCCTGCATCCCGAGCATCCCCGGTGTCGGGATTCTGTGCCTGTGTTGACTCCCGAGATGTCAGAAAGTCTTTTTTATCCCAGCCCYGAGACCGMAGAAGAAGCCARGACTCTTCASTTCTGCTTCTCAAGGCTGTTTATTTTCTCTTATCTATTACATTCTTTCTCTGACCTGCTGAGATCCATTTAGCACGTCAGTTTGAGGCACACTGCACCACCTTGGGGTGGTGTTAGCTTTTTATACTAAGAACTATGAGTACTTTATTTACAATAATAGTCCAATACCTATTACCTGTGTTAGACGGTCTGTCTCTACTCTAAACCAATCCAGAAGTGTCACCATCCCAGCAGAAGTGCTCTCACCACAGCAGAAGATGAGGGCAAGAAGAGGAAGAGGAAGAAGGACAGGACATGCCCAGATTGCTCCATCTTGCCTCTTGAACCCCCGTTCTAAACCCCAAAATTCTACTTTTTCACCCAGTGACAAATTAGCTATCACTCTACTCAAACTCTTGTAGCTTGTAAATCTTCACACAAAGTTGGTAATTGTTTCCATGGGCTAAAATCAAAGGCACAGGTGTTTTTGACTCTGTCCTAAGGTCTCTGAGCCTCCTGCTAATTTATAACATTAGAGGGTCTGGAGCCCTCCTGGGCAGCCAGAGGAATGTCCTGGGTTCCCACATCCGGAATGTTGCCCAAATCACCAGCGGGATGGGACTGCTGGGAACGTGCCTTGAGCTGCTTGATTTTCCAGCATCAGTCTCATTACATGGTTATGTCAATAAAAAAATGGCATCAACTCACATCCCAAGCAGCAAACTAAAATCTTAATGCTACAACTCACTTTAAAAGTTTTTTAACTAATCACACAAAGCAAAAACATAATGACAGTAGTTCTATCTAATCACTATAAACACAAATACCTTCAGTTAAAACAATGCTTGCTTATTTCAAATACAATACCTGCTTATAAAAATGCACAAAACTCCATTATTAAGCTTAAAACTTCCTAATATCACTCTAAAAATACTTTTCTACAACTTAAAAAGTTGTTCTAAACAAACATTAATACACAAATCGTTGTTCTATTTGTCCTTACTTTTCTGTTTCTTACATAATTTTTTACTAACTCATCTCATGGCTACTGCTTAACTCTAATCACAGTTTTACTGTCTCTAAAACCTACCTTTTGCAGCTTTCCCAAAACCCTGTAATTTCATAAGTTCCCACCCACAGCTCGGCCAGCGCCCTGCTGAGACCTCAGCTGGGCAAACACAACCTCCTGCCTTGCTCCCTCTGCCCTGCATCGTGTCCTGTTGGAATTCACAAGATTTACCCCCAAAAAYTGGCCTGTAATACACACCCCACTGYGTTTGTCCATGTGGCAGCACTGCTGTTAAGAGGGAGAGTTGGCAGGGGTAACTGTCTGATTTATATCCCTCATCCTGATGTATAAATTAAACAAAATAAAGTTAAATTATAGAAAATTAAATAAATTAAAATTATGTAAAATTAAATAAAATTAAGCAAAACTAAATTATGAATAAAATAATAACAAAAATAAAACAAATATAAGCATCTAAGTAAATATAAAATATTATAATAATAATAAATAATATAATATAATATAATATAATATAATATAATATAATATAATATAATATAATAATACTCTAATATAATCTAATAATATAATCTGAAAATATAATATAATCATATAGTCTAATATAATATAATAATTTTGTTTAGAAATAAAATATAAAATAGAAATAGAATAGAAATAAAATAGAAATAAAAAAGAAATAGAATAGAAATAAAATAGAAATAAAAAAGAAATAGAAATAGAAATTCTGTTTCTCATCAGAGTTCTCCAAAGTTTTTATGGCTGGATTCCAGAAGCAGGTTTTTGAGTTGGTTTGCTTGGTTTTGTTTTCTTTTTAAATCCTGGGTATTAGTACTTTACAGACACTGTTAATATGGGTAAAATGCAAAATAAAAAGAAAATTAAAAATACAATCTGAGCTATAAATACTTTCTGTATTAAAGATGCATTGATTTATCTGCCTCTAAGACACATGAAAACATCAAAATGAATGGGATGTGATTCCCACACCACACTGAACAGACTTGGTTTGATGGTTAAGAGTCTTGCTGTGCAAACTGTTATGCAAATCAATAATTGTATTGAAAACTAAGATTCAAATTCCAAAGAAAGCAAAGTGATCACTTCCCCTTTRGTTTCAGTTGGAAGATGCAAGCAGAAATGACAGCAGTGCTGTATGAAATGGATTTTTGTGCCCTGTTTGTCACAGCCCCTCCCACCCATCTCTGGGTGCACACCGCACCCTACAAGCAACTTAGTCCTGCTGGCAGTGAAGAACATCAACTTCTGCTCACCTTCCATACAGCTCTGGTGCAGACACTGCCTTTTCCTGCTTTTTCTTCACCTCCATACATTTATTCTTAGATTGTGAACATGCTCACAAGCCCCTCCCTGAAAGCCTGCTAAATTCCAGTATTTAGAAGTACCAAAATTTCAYTACTAACAGCAGCAAAGGCTTTTGGTTTTCTGCTTTTCTTTTTCTGCAATTCCTTTTAAAAGAACCCCATTTCTTCTTTAGACATGTTTTGTGCCTCTGTGTTTAGCTGCTGTCCAGCTCCAGCTTTTCTTTCCACACCAGAATCATGAGTATTCAAGAAGATTCAAGGATCTTTTATCAAACCAYACCTGGCATTTCAGCAGCTCTCTGGATTCACCTGCTTGTTACCACTTGAATTTCCTGCTCTTGGAAATTGTTTATTCTTATTTTATTTAATCTCCCATCTCCTTGGCTAAAGCACAAACACAGAAGAATCTCTAATGGTGAAATGAAGGAAGGCTGGGAGAACAGGGCAATTTCTTAGTTTCATCTCTCCTGACAGAAAAGATGACACCTGACTCAATTTTAATCAATGAAAAACTCAAAACCTCAACCGTGTCAACTTATCCTGGAGATCTGCTTCTCTACTAATAATAAATCAGCTCCAGCTCTGTAGACACCACACCATTACCACTCCAGGCAAGGTTAACTCTGATAAACAACATTCAGCACCTGATTTAATAACAACACACAAGTACAGGCTGTGGAACAGGGAAAAGGTGTCAATAAATTACAGGAGTTTGTRTCTAAGAATAACTGCTTTGTCCTAACTTCATTCATCACTAAGTAATATTTTTAATTTGAGGATTTTCCCTATACAACCACTTATAGTAACATTGTCTCATCATTTAAATGATACTGGAGTATTTTCTAGGAGACATTTCCAGAAAATGTGGAAATATTCTCCATAATATATGGAATAATAGCTGTGACCTCCAGCCATTGGGCCAATTCCTCTGCTGGGATAAAAACACACAGCCATGGAAGCAAAACACTGTGAGCAGATGGAGGTGGAAGGAGCAGAACTCAGCATTCTGTACCTGCTTCTGACTTCTCCCATCTGCTGTGCATTAACACAGCAACATTTCATCTGCCTGCACTCCCCAATCAGCACTGGGATGGAAAACTTTACAAAATCTTCCCACAATAAGCATCTCAGGTAAAATTTTCCCCTCATACTCATCATAAACCAGTCTCTGAACCTCATGACAGAGCTGTAAAGAATTTCCTCTATTTTCAGTATAGATGAGTTTGAGAAATAAAACCAAACTTAGCCAGATATTCCCTGGATATATTGTTTTTATGGGCAGGAGTTAGATCAGCTCTATGTCACTGTTTGAGATGCCTGCACAATGCACTTTCCCTTCTCCCCCTGAGCAGAACTCTCCCCTCCCACCCAACCCATTATCCAAATGCTCTCTGATGATGCTCAGGGAAGACTTATTTTTGCTTTCAGTTCTATTGTTCTCTCCCTGGTAGTGACAGATTCATTTAATATTTTTTTAAAGAATGCTAACACACATTCTATTCAATAGGAAWCTGAAATTTAAAGAAATCCACCTTTTCTTTTTTTTCTTGCTAGTCATTATCCCCAGCTAATAGATATCCCTCCCAAAGCAGCAGTAGAGATGAAGTAATTTCAGGTACTATCACATTTCTATTCAGATCACAGRCAGCAATTCTTGCAGCGATTTTATTTCTCAGCAAAAATCATTATTGTCCCTCCTGAATTACCCTGAAGAGTCCTATTTTACTCCCACTACCTCTTCTCAACATTTCTTGATTAAAAAACAGTGCATGATATTTGTTATCAAATATCAATACATAGACAAGAGTGGGAGAAATGGGGACTGGGGGAAAAGCAAAGGCACTTTAGAAAACATAAACCTTTAATAAGCAGGAAGGAGAATTTAAAGCAGCCTAAGGAAGACTGTGAAGCTGCAGATAGAAGAGTGCAGCACTTAGAGGAAGCCAGAAGAAAAAGGGATAGAAAACCACGGATCCAGCCCAAATCCATCYCTCCATGGTCTGGCAGAGTCTTTAATTTTACAACTTCCTAAAGCTTCCAGTAATAATTCCTTCAGTTAAGATTTTCTTAGCTCTGCAGGTACAACCAACTGCCTGATGAGATTTAAGAACAAAAGAAAGGCTTTAAAAGACTCAATCACTCAGCTTAATGAAAACATCTTGAATTATTTAACAAACAATCTATTAGGCAGCTCCAGCTAYCAGGAAACATGAAGTTTGATAGATCTGACTCCCTGCTGGAGTTTTATATCACAGTGACTCCAGCCCTTTCCATGCAGTCTCACTGATGTAACACAGGAGTGAATTCAGCCTGAGATTGAGCTGCATTAGACTTTCATATAGGATCTGTCACTAAGAGCAGGAAAAGCAGCCAACAATTATTTAAAAAAAAGAAAAAAAACCTGGAAATAAGCTTTTCAGGGCCTGGAACTGAGGCATTATTCAATAATTCGTTCTCAGGTCCATTTGAATTCTCATCTGTCAACTCTCCTTTTATTACCAGACTGTTCTATAAGCAATGATCTGGCAACACACTTGAAAAATCTACGTATTCYTCCTCATCCATCACAACAAACAATTTTCCAAGCAACAACAGAGACAGTGTAATTTCAAGAGCAATAAGCTCAACTCCTAACTCATTATTTTTATGCCATTGTAGTGTGGCATAAGAAATATCATGGAAAACAGGAAACCTTTTCCTCTTTCCATCACAACCCTCTTCAATACATTAAAATGCACTCCTAAAAGTGCCTTCAGAACTCTTTCCGTCACTCAAAAATAAGAAAAAAATAATTAATTAAAGTCCAAGTTACCGAGGCTCAAGGAAGACAATTGAAATCTTGTTTGTTAAGTCACTACTTCAACGTCTGAGGACACTTTGTTAGAGACAAGAAAAGGATTCAATCACAGGAAAAAAAAGAAAAATAAAAATAGAACTCCCTGAGACAGTTTGACCAAGAAATTCAGTAAAGCCCCTCACCCTCTCAGTACAAAATGACAGGTGTTCATCAAATCTTGTTCTGCACTTGTAAAAACATTTTTTAGTTTAGAGAACACATTCAGCCAGAGAAACACTACATCATTCTTCAAAACATTCCTTTTTAACTGACACAAACCTAATTTCCATGCAAATATATGAAGCACAAAAAACCAAGTTCCTAAAAATAAACCTCCACCTCTCAGAACATCATTCTCAAASTTATATTTTGACAAACTAACAGAAAGGCTGTGACTTTGTGTAGCAAAATGTTCCAGCAAAAAGCATCAGTGCAGGAAGAATTATTGAAAGATATTCTTCCAAAAYCTACTATACAGGGTAAAAAAAGGATCCTGTCAAATCATCAGAGAAGCTAAAAACCTCTTGTATACATTTTCACTTTTCAAGATATTTTTGTATTTCCGTTGGTGTGACTAAGCACTTTCCAAGCCAGAGATTTCCAAGTGAAAGACAGTGTTCATTTGGAGAGGGTCCAACCACCTCCTCCTTTCAGGGAGCTGTTAATGGTTGATGTTCATGTTTAAAACAGCATTAATCATGCCTGCAAACAGGGAGAAGGGGGTTGCCAAACATTCAAAATCCTGAGTATTTCCTCATTCTGGCATAAATCCACACTCCTACAACCTCGAGTCTGAGGGGATACAGATGAGATAATCAGAAAAAGAGGGGGGGAAAATACCCAAACTAAGTGTTCACAGTGACATCATTTCAATTCCTGGCACTATCCAAGGAGAGGCACTAGGAAAGGCCCTGTAGCACAATATTACTGCTTTAGAGAGACCAAAAAAAAATATTAAAGGACCTTTACTGCAGTGAATGATTAACTCTGAGTGACATCAGCCCATGCTGAGTATCAGCAGCCCCTCTAAATCAGACAGGACTATAAATCCATAGCAAAACCTTGGTTTGTGGTACACATTTCCTGCCAAAACGGGATATTATACAGAGAATGGAGCATGCAGCACAGACACAGGGTAGGTTATACCCAGCCTTTAGGCCAGGACAAGGCAGATCCCTTTTGGTCCAGCCCTGCTCAGTTTCCAAGCCAGCAGGGGCCTTGCCCTTGTGAATGCTTTGCTCTTGCCTGGCTCTGAACTCACCCAAATTTCTGCTTTCTCTTTTTGCACCTGCCCTCCTCACTATAACATGGAATTCCAGAGCTGCTTCCAGTTGTAGCCCACCCTCCCATTCCCTCAGATTTTATCCCCCCTCTGCAGAGCAGTGACACAGCTTGGAGCCCCTTTGAGTGTGCAGGTGACACATTTTGTAGCACACACRAGAGAGATCCACAGGGCTATTAATGAACCCAACTGCAACAATTTTAATCACTTTTCCTCTCAGATATTCCCTGTACTATATATTCACATATTAAAGAGCATTTAAGCCAATTCTAGTGCAGCCACTTCAAAAGCAGCAAGGTGTCACAGGTAAGAGTTAGCGCCAGTGATTGATGACTGAAACAATTTAAAAGAAGATCTAAACTCAGTTACACAATCTAATCTCTTCAGCAAAGTGCTTTACTTACTGGACCTTGAGGACTGTTCTTGGCACTGGAAACCAGAGTCATAACATCAGATTTATAGTCCTGGAAAGAGAAAAGGGGGGGAAAAATAGTCAGATTGAAGATAATRGATGGCACTTTACATATCAGGAATAAAGACCAACATTGAGCACCACTGTGATTAGACTCAGAGGTGCCATTAGTAAAACATTTGATTATGGAGATTTTCATTGCTGTTCATCTTATGCCTTAGACCCTTTGGACTGAATYACACACATTTGTGGTTTTACCATACTGATCCCCAAGGAAGGCAGCAGCCTGATGTCTCTTTTGGAAGGCAGTGTGGTGGAAGGACAGGATTTCTGCCTTTCAGAAACTCAGGRGAGAGCTCCATTGCACTTCCTGAACCAGCCCTGCACATGAAATTTGGGTGACAGTTTCCCAGCCACTCARAATTCTCTCAGCACCTGATGCCAAATGACTCTCCATTCCATCAGAGGGACCATGGTTTGTTTCCTGTAAATGTTGCTCCAAAGCCCTGCAGCGCAGGCTGTGCAGGAGGCAGGCCCATGGCTATGCTCCCTCACCATTCTTGTGTCACATCTCCATCCAGGTGCACCCTAAGGCAATGTAAAATCCCTCATTTCCCACCCCTCAGGAAGCTTCTCCTACAGCCCAGCTGGCATTTCACAAGTCACAGAGCAGCTTGGGGCTTGGGCATGAGAAGAAGCTGAGTACTCTGCAGTTACTGCAGTACAGGAACAGAGGCTTGGAGAGGTTTTTAACAGCAGAGAGAAACGCCAGAGTGACTAAACACAGGTGCAATAAATTCAGCTGCAAGACTCAGGCCAGTAATTAAAACAGTTCTGATTTTGAAAGGATATGTTAGAARGAGTTAGCACACCAAATTCTTGCTTCTTCCCTAATAAATACAGCCATTACACTCATATGTGTATTTTGAAAAGGCTCCCAGGCCTGGCCTCCTCTTGTCATGCCATCCCTGTCAATAAAGATCAGATTTACATGGCAAGCCAAGCCACACAGTTCCCCCTATTGTTTGGGAATTAAAGTCTGATAAGCTGAAATTGAGGCCTATCTGTCCAAGACAGCAAAGAGTAACTGCTATAAACTTTTAATTATCATCATCAAGCATGCCTCCATATATAAAGCTTCTAGAGCCTTTATTTATAGGAGATGTGCTATGACCCAGGAGACAGATGATATTTCAGGGAGCTGGAAGTAATTCTCCATCCTTCACCCTGAGTATCCCCAAGTCTCTGAACTGTACAAGTTAGAGTATCCCTCACTGTCCATTCAGTTTAGCCATGGCAAACACCATCTCCTCCACAGCAAATGCCAACAAACAGACTTTACAAGGTGTCAATAGATAAACTACCACCAAAATCACCTCCCAAACTGCAGCCCAATTCCATGTCTCCCACAGAGGATAGCAGTCACTGTTGTCCGCTAAGAAGCTGCAAACTGAGACCATCATTGAAGAAAACCACCAAGCAAATCTCTATTCCAGCCCTGGGTGGTTTCACAGTGCCTCCCTAGCCTTACCCACTGCTGTGCCTTTTGCTGCCTTTTCAGGTTTCCACTCCTGTCACTCTCCTCCCTTGTGTCCCTGCTGCCCCAGAGCCCTTTTCCCTGCTCCTGCTCTGTGCTGCAGGATGGATGTGCAGCTCTTGGCATTCCCTGCCCATTTCCTTCCCCTCTGGTTCCAGAGCTCCTCAGGCTGCACCATTTCCCTGGGATCACAGCTTCACAGTGCTCAGAAGGACTGGGGCAATCCAAACTAACCTTTTTGCAGGGCTGTTCCTCCTGGGAAACTCCCTAGGAGAGACAACACATTTTGTTTCACRCCCCTCTTCCAGAAGGCAATGCCCCGAGTTCCAAATAAATATGACATTTTAAGCAGCTACTTTGTAAATATACTTTTTTTTTCCCTCCAACCCAGCTAATCTCTAAGCATTGCACAGCTCTGTGTAGCAGTAACAAATTAATAAACAGCTTTRGGCCAGGGCTGCATGTGGGACAGCTCCTTGGGAAGCTTGTGCTGYGCTCCCTATTAATAACTCCCTCACCACCTGTGAAAATCCAGGCACACTGAACCAGAAAATAAAAGCAAAAATAGCAAAACTCCTCAGGTTTAGGTTGTTTTTAGCGGGGCAGAGAATTCCAACAACAATCCAGATTAATCTAAACCTGTTAGCAAGAGCCCAGATCCCTTCTCCAGTAATTCCAGATGCTTGGACTGGGATGCACCAAGCCCTTTTTCCTCCTCTTGCATCACACAGGCTGAAATCACCATTCCCTCACTCCAGCAGCAATGGCAGCATTCAGCTCTGATAGACAAAGGAGTTTAATTCCCATCATAATGATTTTCACATCTAGGACACTTTCCTCTACACCATTTCTGTATTTACAGCAAACAAAAAATTGGTTTGTGGAGTTGCTTTCACACTCATTTTCAGGTAATGTGTCATAATAATATCTGGTACATGTTCAGGTTATGCAGAGTATTGTGCCACTGACAAATCATTTAACTATGCACTTGTCTTGGAGGCTGCAGGAAAATGGAAATTACACAGTTTCAACACAGCAGCAGCACAATAAACAAAAACTTTCTCCCTCCTGCAGAGCTACACTTCATGTTCCTATCAGTGCCTCCTCCAGGTAATTTCTTTTGAGTCTCTTGTTTCCATTAACATTTGTATTTTGAGGTGATTTCTACTTGGTACTCGAAGGTGGAATTGCAACAACCATTTACAAGCWATTTTATTTTCAGGGCCTGTTCTGTTACCAAGGGCAGCTATGCTGTGTTCATGCCAGGCTTTCCAGAAGTTTCTTATSATTCCCATTACTGCCCATCTGCCCTTAGAGAAATCAAGAAATAGCAATAAAACACTCCCTAAATTTTATGTGGGGCACAGCCTTCTCCCCACCCCTCAAACTGAAAGTTTGGACTAAATGTCAGCTAACAGACATTACTTTCCATTCTTCTGACTTTAATGGGAAAAATAAATTTTGGCAGTCTTTCCCCAGTGTTAAAAGTCTTAGCTACTCCCTGGGGATAGAAAGAATCAATGCAAGTAAGATCCATATTTTCTTTCTTGGAACACCACTACTTCCAGCAATTTATTTGACTGACTATGCCTTCTATTACCATGTAAATTGTTTCAGGCTGCAGGAAAAAAAAAAAAGTATTAATCTCCCCTCAGTAAGTCATAAAATAAAGAAATCAATTTCAAGGTCAATTTAGTCTAAATAACACCTGCTGCCCTTTTTGTAACATGCAGACTCCTCTGAAACACTTAGTTGCTGTCTATAAAGGCATCAGTACGTGATGTCTCACATAAATCAGGGTGCTGGATGGTACAGGGCAGCAGATTTGCAGGGTACCAAATGGGGCTGGCAAACAAGCCCCAGAGCAGGGCCCTCTTCATCACTCCTCATCATCAGCAGCACRAGGCTTTGCACAGAAAATAAAGCCAGGGGAGCCTGGAGTGTGCAGGGGTCTGGTTCTGCAAGGAGCTTGTGCCTTGTCAGGTCCTGGGGACAGCCAGGGAGTCCCAGCTCCCTGCTGGGAGCGTTCACATCCATGAGGGATCAGCAGCCTCAAGGTGAGCTTCAGAGAAGAGAAAAAGGACAAAAAAATAGCAGCAACAAGAAGAAATCTTTCCTTCTGTTGGAATGTTTCCTTCAGTTGGAAAGCAGAGTGGAATGGCAGAAACTGGAAATAGATAATAAGAAAGTGGGGTTTTTTTTTCCCTATCCTAGAATTTGGAAAAGGGAAACTACTTGAAATATTCTCTTTTATTCCACTTTTAAGTGGAAATCTATTCCTCTGCCGGTCAAAAACTGTCCGATCTTCCTTTTAAATATACTTAGTGTGCTCTCATTGTAGCACAAGAGTGCATTTGGTGGCTCTAAAGGGGCTGGACATCCATGCTCTTCTCCTGGAAATTTTGCCTTAAACTCTGTAACTTTTCTGGGCTGGAACAGAAAAGCTCCAAAGCCCAGGACTGGGTGGCCTGGCCACTGTGTTCCTCCCCACTGTGGTACTTCTTTCCCATCAGATGAATACAACTATTTTTCCTTTCCCATCAGATGAATACAACTATTTTTCCTTTCCCACGTCCAATTCACAGCAGTGCTGGTGCTTTGTTAAATCCGAAGTTCCTGACAGGTTTTTATTTGTTCCTCTGGGTCCCCCAGCAGAAGATATCCTGAACAATCAATGCCCAAGCAGCAGAAGTTCCTGAATGAAGCAAATATTCAGATATTCTGGAAAGAAGACTCTTTTATTTTCATTAGAGAAGTCTTACAGGAATACAAYGTCCTGAAGGCTTCTGAAAAGGACTGAGAACATAAGGATGCACRAGGCTGAGCAGGCAGCAAACTGCAATCAATTTACAGAAAAATGGTCTGACATGGGAACCCTTTAAAGCAGGAACAGATTGTGGCTTCCCTAGCAGAGGATAGGATACCCAGGATATCCAGGAGATGGAACGTCCCCAGGTGTCCCCAGGCACACACAGAACAATGCTCCATGCAGAAATGTCTCAGCAGCAGAGCTCTCTCTCAAACTGGTGGGCAATMGTAGGTGGTGTCCAAGGCTTTCCCAGCATGAATCTGGAATTACTGAGGGGTTTCACCTCTTGTTCTACACAGCAGAAACACCTTCCTGCTGTGCCCAAAGAGAAAACCAACCCCAACTCTGTCATTTAGAGCAGGGAGTGCACAACACCATCCCTGTTCCACAATTCATAGTTAGCAATGGAATGTGCAGCCATTTTCATACTTATATAGACTTTGCATGTATTCAGCTTTATCTGGAAGACAACATTTCACCAAATAATCAAAATATAATTTAATCAACTCTGATATATTCATATATTTACAGAGTATAATGATTCCCCTATGATGATGCACTAGCAAAAAGCAATGCTGCCATTTTCCATCAGATAACACTCAGTGAGTCAAAGGTTGCATAGAAATAAATTGGAAAATATAAAGTCACAGAAAAAATCATTTATTTATTTATTGGATATAAGAAAATATTTCATTTTTTAAATCCATGGTCCTGAATCCTATTTAATGCAAACTTCTCTGTGAAATCCCACTATCACAAGCCAAGGATAATGGCTGTGTGTCAGGAGCTGCCAATATACTGATTCAGTGAGTCAAGAAACAAGGATGAGATTTACTAGGAGTGATAAGCATATTAATGTTATATCATCTAAAATCATACAAATACTCATTTTGCAGTTGAATGTGTCTAATAGCATGAGATTCCACAGTAGAAAAACAAACAGAAGCCTGGCATGGCTGTCGCTCAAAAGATTAGAAACACAGAAGAAAGAGCAACTTTTTTAAAAGGGTTTATTTGTTTGAGGTGAAGGAACAGAAACAACCACTAATTTCAGATGCACAGCAGGAAGAGTAGTGTAAGACACACAAGGAATTTTTTTAATGGGAAATTATCTTTTCCACGTGCCAAGAAGCAGCTCCAAAATCCTGAACAATGAAGCCCTGTAAAGAACTAGGGGAGATGCCTCCCAAAGATGAAGAATAGAAGCAGTGCAAGAAGAAAGCCAGAATATTCCTAACTACTCCTGCTCAGCTGAATGATTCTGTATTTCCTAATCCTCCAGCAGTCCATGAAGTGGGTAAATTATTGCAGGATCTGCTGTGAAATCAAGGTGAAGAAAAAGACAAAACAAGTGGAGAGTTAAATAAATACTTTCAAAATGTAATCACAAAGGGCACAGATGAGCATGTCTGACATTGCCCATTATCTCCTGAGCAGAATTACTTTCGGTTTACTGAGGCAGGAGATTTCAGTCACCTAYGAGTCACTCAGGAACATTTATCTGGGAGCATTAGGAGACAATCAGGAGCAGAATCTGCAGAGCAGTGATAACCATCGCTGGGCTTTGCCCTTGCACTGGAACAGCAGCAGAGGAACAGCAGCAGAGGTCCCCAGGGCTCYCAGCAAACCAGCCCTGCCCTGGCTGCAGGGAGTGCTTGCTGCAGCCCCAGGGACRCTGCAGCTGAGTTCAGATAAGAAATCAAAAGTTTCTCTTTGCCAGAAGCTCAGATAAACCCAGCTGGGCTGTRTATCTCTACTCCAAACAGCCTGGGAAAATGTTTCCAATGATTCCTGATTTTCACCGACCAAAGCTGAAAGAAACAACCACTTCCTGCAGATGCACAGCAGAAAGAGCAGTGCAAGACACACAAGGAGCTTTTTTAATAGGAAATTATCAAATTATCTTTTCCATGTACCAAGAAAAAGCTTCAGGATCCTGAACAATGATGGAAATCTCACAGGAACATTCTCCCATTGCATCCCATCAGGAAATGCTTAATTCACCAACTAGCCAAAATTTCATTAAGTGGATTTAAAGGCAAAAGATCAGCTGCAAGATATATCCACATTATTTGTTCCCCCAGGCACAGAAATATTTCTTGTGCTACAGAATTTTCAGTCAATGACTATATTTTAAATTTGTTACCTGCCTGATCACTGTTGCAGGATGCTCCTCACAAAATATACTTTTCATGTTATTCTCTGGCATATATAATATTTATTTATGCATATATTATATTTATATATATGTGTGTGTGTTTTTATATATCTTTATCTATAAGATATATATTTTTATATATAATATTATTTATAACATTATTATATTATTATATATTATAATTTATTATAYATAATGTAGAATATTATTGTTATTATATATATATATATTATATTTGTGCAGAGCTGTTCAAATCCAAGCACTAAAATTCTGCTATAGCAATCCACCACCCACCTTGCATTTTTCTGCCTCAAAATGCTTAGACAAGCTATGATCAAGTTTCTAGGGCTGAAACTTCAGAAAATAATCAATATAAGGCTATTGTTACATTATTKGGAACAATTACCTGACTGTGAAGTTCACTTATTTAGAACTGGTATYTCTTATTTAACTGTAAAATTAACAGGCATTACATGGATTCTTTCAGAAAAAAAGACCAGAATATTTCTGTCCAGTCTTTGCTGTATWACCTGCATATAAATCTCCTCTGTAGGGACTGCTGCCAGTCTAACATGACAGAGCCATGATTTAAAATATAAATATTTCACTGCTGGGGAGAATTAGCAGTTGTTACAGTGGATAAACAGTGGCTCTGCTTTCAGTGCCCTGAGGAAASAGCTGAGTGCTTCTGAGCTCCCTGGTGACACCACAGAGCATCACCTCCCTGTCCAGAGCATTCTCAGCTTTCCTTCCTGCTACTAGAGACCAYGGACTCCACTTCCATGACTGTGAAATAAGAACTGATGAAGATATAAATTTGAAATATTACTGCATTACACACTGTGGTTTTTGACAAGTGCCTTCCCTCAGCTCTATCAGGGCAGCACTCTGTGCACTGCCCAGGGCCTGGGGAGCTSCCCCAGAGAATTGTAATCCTAGGTTTGCTTCATTCACAGGACAATTAAACATATGCACCACCTGTTCCTTGTTAAAACATTATAATTCCTGTTCTCTGAATGCCATTTCAACACTCCTGCARTTCCAAGCCACCTTCTGCCCTGAGCACTTGCTGGCTTAGCAGATTTCTTTTGGCATGGATAGCAAAACTACAGTTAAGTATGTCAATTTTCCTTATATACTAGCATTCATGTTRTTTTTCAGGAAGGTTGATGAGGCCTGAAATAACAGGAAATTTCTTCCTTTTATTGAAGAAATACATATAAATGCAAACAAAAGTGAGGAATCAATTCAAAATCCTAGGATTGCTTTCCAATAAATAAAAGTGAAATGAAAATTCAGTTGCATGCAGCTATTACAAGCTCATATAACTCTGCCAAGATAGCACTTCAGCTCTGTGTTTATTTCTGTCAGAATAATATGAGGAATGCTCTATCAGTTGGAACTRGATTACAATAAATAAGATTCAATTTAAGAATAAATGGCTCGAGTCCTGAGGGCAATTTAAAATTTGTGTATTTAAGAAAAATAAATCTATATCTCTTGCAAGGAAATAATACTTTGGACAGTGAGTTTATGAAGGGATACAAGCTATGAAATTATGTAGCTGCTGTTAATGTACCACAGAACCTGTCAGCTAAAGAAAAACAGCAGTAAAACACAGCAACAGAGAGAAGGAAAGAAAATGCTCTGAGAAAGTGCTGAAACATGCAGAGAATGGATGCACCAAGAATAGAAATTAAGGCAAAATCCTTGYATCACTTCCCCATGAGCACCTCCCGGCTCTCTGCCATCAGGGTAAGGCTGTTTCCATGGCATGTTGTGGAATCTGGAATAACAGCAGCCAAATGAGTTCTGCCAGAATTTTCAGCGTCTCTGTAGTGCTCCAAGATGTTGGAACTTGGAGCTAAAAGTTGTGACTGCATTCAAAATGCATGAGGACATCCCACCCAGAGCTCATGCACAGCTTCTGACAGGCACGGTGCAGCTGCAGGTCTGCTCTGACAGCAGCAGGAGAAAAGGCTGAATAGTTGTTCCAAATCAATGWGGGCTATGCTGTGGGCCCTGTCTGCCTAGGGCAGAAATTCAGCATTGGGCAGGACAGCAACACAACTTCAGCGTTGAAAGTTCAGCATTGTTGGACAACACCAACAATTTCAGCATTGGCAGGACAACACCATAACCTCAGCATGGAAGATTCAGCACTGGCAGGACAGCACCACAACCTCAGCATTGAAAATTCAGCATTGGGCAGCACAATACCATAATTTCAGCACTGGGCAGGACAACACCACAACTTCAGCATTGAAAAATTCAGCACTGGGCAGGACAGCACCACAATTTCAGCACTGGGCAGACAGCACCACAACCTCAGCATTGAAATTCAGCATTGGGCAGCACAATACCATAATTTCAGCATTGCGAGGACAACACCCACAACTTCAGCATTCAAAATTCAGCATGTTTGGACAACACCACCAATTTCAGCATTGGGCAGGACAACACCAACCTCAGCATTCAAAATTCAGCATTGGCAGAACACCACGACTTCAGCACTGAAAATTCAGCACCTGGGCAGGACAAAACACACAAACTTCAGCATGGGCAGGACAACACCACAACCTCAGCATTGAAAATTCAGCATTGTTGGGACAACATCACAATTTCAGCATTGGTCAAGACAACACCACAACTTCAGCATTGAAAATTCAGCATTGGTCAAGACAACACCACAATTCAGCATTGAAAATTGAGCATTGGGCAGACACCACAACCTCAGCATTCAAAATTCGGCATTGTCAGGACAGCACCACAACTCAGCATTGGGCAGGACAACACCACAAATGCGCATTCAAAATTCAGCATTGGGCAGAGAGCACCACAAATTCAGCATTGGGCAGGACAACACCATAACCTCAGCATTGAAAATTCAGCATTGGTCAAGACAACAACACTACTTCAGCATTGAAAATTGAGCATTGGGCAGAAACACCACGATTTCAGCACTGAAAGTTCAGCACTGGGCAGGACAAGATCACAATTTCAGCATTGGGCAGGACAACACCACAACTCCAGCATTCAAAATTTAGCATTGTCAGGACAGCACCATAACCTCAGCACTGAAAATTCAGCATTGGGCAGGACAAAATCACAACTTTGGCATTGGCAGGGACACATCACAACTTTGCATTGAAAATTCAGTATTGGTCAAGACAACACCACAACTCCAGCACTGAAAATTCAGCATTGGTCAAACAACATCACAACTCCAGCATTGAAAATTCAGCATTGGTCAGGACAAACACACAACTCCAGCATTGAAAATTCAGCACTGGGCAGGACAATACCAACACTCCAGCATTGAAAAATTCAGCATTGGCAGGACAGCACCACACTTCCAGTCACTGCAAACCTCTCTGCCTCTGCATGCCCACAAGAAATAGCTGAAATTCAACCAGTTGCAGATCTAGATGAACTAACTATGTTTTATATCTCCTGTTGTTGTCCAAATGTCCCCCACCCACAGCAGGTATGTTCCAGCAGCCAGCTCTGGCTCCTGGTGTTTTGATCTGTTCAAACACACAACCAGCCCCCTGGTTATTTACTAAAGCTGAATTTACATGGGAAGTTGCTCTACCTGGGACCTGCTCTGTTATCTGGAGCTTACTGATTCTTAAATTAGAGTTATTGGATTATAAATCAAATGGCATCTAGTTAAAAAATAGCCACAGCAGTATTGGAGCTCACTGCTTGGCAGGAGTACTGACTGTGCCTGTCAGAAAAGGACACTCAGGAAAATGAACACAGAGCCAAAAATTAATGTCCCAAAGAAAACTATTTTCTTTACATGTCATGAAGCATCCATTAACAACAGTCAGCTTGTAAATAACATCTCTGTAATAAAGGGTGAGGTTTTCTTGCTGCATGTCCAGAGAACAGTGGATTTTGGCACATTCATATTTTGGCCTTCACTCTTTCACTCCTCAGGCACTGAGGAAGCAATGGAAAAGAGATTTATGGTCTTGAAGGAAAGAATGGTGCATGCAGATTGTGGGGCTTGATACCAGAAGCCATAATGCCCCTTTCTAGTCAGAAAAGTACTGATAAGCACTGCAACTCCACTGTTCACAGTGCAGCTGCCTGAAGGTGGAAACAATGAATCCTCTCTCTTTTTTT
>NDFG01000257.1:901412-938548 GCA_002167245.1 Sporophila hypoxantha | reverse complement strand
AAGAATAACTGCTTGTGGTAACTTCATTCATCACAGATATTTCTTTTTAATTTGGAGAGATTTCCCCATTATCAACGACTCTGTGTACAATGCTTGTCTCATCATTTAAATGACTTACTGGAGTAATTTTCTAGGGCATTTCCGAATTGTTGGAAAATTTCTCCATGATATTATTCGGATATAGCTGTTGACGTCCAGCATTGGGCAATTCTTTTGTCCTCGGATTAAAAGCACATCATAGCAAGGAAGCAAAACGCAGCACAGAAGTTCTGTGGCCTAGCATATCTGGCTAATTTGTGGTAAGGTAGCCAGAAATTCGGGTATTCTGTACACTGCTTCTGCTTCTCCATTGCTTTGTTCGCATTCAACACGCAGTAACGATTTCATCTTGCTCTGCACTCTCTCCTCAATCTCAAGTCATGCGTCATATATAGTCGTGTGATGCGTGTCGCTCAGTTCAGCCATCACTTATGACAACGTACTCATCTCTATATACGCAATAAGCATCTCTCAAGTAAAAGTTTTCCCTTCATACTTCAGCTAAACCGAGTTGCTGCTGAACTTCCATGACAGGCCTGTAAGAATTTCATCTATTGCTTTAGTACTAGATGAGTTGAGAAATAAAACCAACAACTTGCAATCTGGGATTTTTGTTTTATGGGCAAGGGCTTAGCATTCTCAGCTCTTATTGTGTCACTGTTTGGGATTGCGTTGCACTCAACTTCTCACTTATCCCTTCTCCCCCTAGCACAACTCTTCTTCCCACCAACCCATTCATCAATGCTCTCTGATGATGCTTCCGAAGACTTATTTGTTGCTTTCTCAGTTCTCATTGTTCGTATTCCCTTCGTATAGTGACAGGCAAGTTCATCTTTAATTATTATTTTTAAAGACAATGCTGCAGACACATTTGCTATTCAATAGGAAAACCTGAATTTATGAAATCCACCTTTCTTTTTTTCTTGAACTAGTCATCATCCCCAGCTTATAGATATCCCTAAGCCTCAGCAGCTCGAAGTTAGATGATGACAGTAATTTCATGGTCACTATCACATCTTGCTATTTGCACGATCACAGACAGCAATTCGATTGCCAAGCGATTTTATTTCTCAGCTCAGACAAAATCATTAGTCCCTCGCTCGAACATTACCTGGAAGAAGTCCTATTTTAGTGCCACTACCTCTTCTCAGAACATCTTGCATTAAGAAAAACAAGTTACATTGATATTTGTTATCTAATAATGCACACATACATTGACAAGATAGAGGAGAAATATATGAGCGGTGAAAAGCAAACGGCACTTTAGAAACACTATATAACTTTAATAAGCAGGAAGGAGAATTTAAAAGCAGCCTAAGGCAAGCCTGTGTGAAGCCTTGGCAAGCATAGAAGAGTGCAGCACTTAGGGGAAGCCAGCAAGACAAAGGGATAGAAACCACGATCCAGGACCCTGCAAATCCTCCTCCATGCAATCTGGCAGACGTCTTTTATTTTACATACTTCCCTAAAGCTTCCAGTAATTAATGTCTTCAGTTAAGATTTTCTTAGCTCTGCACGCTTAACACGCTGCACTGATGAGAAGGTTGTAAGAACAAAAGAAAGGCTTTAAAAAGGAACCTCAACCTCAAGCTTTAATGAAAAATACTATCCGTTGAATTATTTAAACAATAACAATCTCATTAGGCGCGCCCTCAGCTATCAGGCAAACATGAAGTTTGATAGATCTGACTCCACTGCTGGAGTTTTACTATCACCAGTGACTCCATGCCCCTTTTCATGCGTCTGCACTGATGTAACACAGGAGTTGAATCAGCCTGAGATTGAGCTGTGCATTAGATTTTCGCTTTAGGACTTTCATGTTCATTAAGAGGCAGGAAACGAGCGCCTCAAAAATTATTTAAAAAAAAGACACAGAAACACCCTGGAAATAAAGATTTATCAGGGCCTGGAACTGAGCTTATTCAATAATTCAGTTCTTCACGTCCATGTGAATTCTCATTCTGGTCAACTTTCCTTTTATTAGCCAGACTCGTCTATAAGCAATGATCTGGCAAAACACACTTGAAAAATCTTACGCTATTCTTCCTCTCCATACAACAAACATTTTCCAAAGCAAACAACAGAGACAGTGGTATTTCAAAGGAGCATAAGGCCAAATCTCTAATTCCTTAATTGTTTATGCCATTGTAGTGTGGGCATGACAGATAATATCATGGAAAATACAGGAAACTCTTTCCTCTTTCCATCACACCCTCTCAAATACATCTAAATGCACTCCTATAAGTGCCCTCAGAACTCTTTCCGTCACTGCAAAAATAAGACAAAATATAATTAAATTTACAGGTCCAATAGTTACCGAGACCAAGGAAGACAATGTGAAATCTTGTTTTTAAGTCACTACTTCACAGTTCTGAGACACTTTGTTAGAAGACAAGAAAAGGATTCAATCACAGGAAAATAAAAGAAAACTAAAAATAAGAACTCCCTGAGACATTTGACCAAGAAATTCAGTAAAGCCCTCACCTGCTTCTCAGTTACAAAATGCCAGAGGGTTCATCAAACTCTCTGATTACCTGCACTTGTAAAAACACTTTTTTTAGTTTAGAGGAACACCATTCAGCCAGAGAAGCACACTACATCTTCTTCAAAACATTCTTTTTAAACTGAACACAACCTAATTCCATGCAAATTATATGAAGCACAAAAAACAAGTTCCTAAAAATAAACCTCCACTCTCAGAACTCATTCTTCAGAATTATACTTTGCTAAACTAACAGGAAAGCATGTGAACTTTGTCTTACGCAAAATTTCCATGCAAAAAGCAAGCAGTGCTCAGAAGAATTTAGTTGAAAGATAGTTCTTCCAAACCTACTTGTTACAGTGGTAAACAAAGATCTGTCAATCATCAGATCAGAAGCCTAAAAACCTCTTGTTATACACATTTTCACTTTCAGATACATTTTTTGTATTTCCTGTTGCGCTGTGACTAAGCACTTTCCAAGCCAGAGATTCCAATGAAAAGACATGTTTCATTTGGAGAGGGTCCAACCACCTCCTCTCGTTCAGGAGCTGTTAATTGGTTCTTGTTCATGGTTTAAAAGCAGCATTAATCAATTGCCTGCAAAACCAGCGGAGAGCGGTTGGTGCCAAACATTCAAATCCTGAGTATTTCCTCAATTCTTGGCATAAATCCACACTCTACAACCTCGAGTTGAGGGGAATACAGATGCAGAATAATCAGGACAAAGAGGGGGGGAAAAACCCAAAACTGAAGTGTCACGAGTGACATCAATTTCAATTCCTGGCACTATCAACGAGAGGCACTAGGAAAGGCTGTTAGCACACAATTACTGCTTTAGAAGGACCAAAAAAAACAATATTAAAGCGACCGTTTTACTGCAAGTAGAATGATTAATCACTCGAGACATCAGCCCACTGCGATATTCAGCAGCCCGCTATAAATAGACAGGGGCATGAATTCCATAGCAAACACCTCGATTTGTGTACACATTTCCTGCACAATCGGATCATTATGACAGAGAATGGAGCATCGCAGCAAGACACAGGGTGACGGTCTATACCCAGCCTTGTGCCAGACACAGGCAGATTCCCATTTATGGTCCAGCCTGCTCAGTTTCCAAGCCGAGCAGCGGGGCCTTGCCTTGTTGAATTGCTTTGCTCTTTGCCTGCTACTGAACTCACCAAATTTCTTGCTTTTCTCTATTTTGCACCTAGCCCTCAGCTGATAACATGGAATTTCAGGGTTCTCCAGTTGTTAGCCGCACCCTCCCAGTTCCCTGCTAGATTTATACCCCTCCGCTGCGAGCAGTGCACTGCACATCTGAGCCCTTTGAGGCAGTCTGCAAGGTGGGAACACATTTTGTAGCCGACACGGGAGAAGATCCACGAGGGCTATTAGATGACACCAACTGCAAGACAATTTTAATCACTTCCTTCTCCAGATATTCACCTGTACTATATATTCACATATTAAAGCAGCATTTAAGACCGCATTCTATTGCACCACTCAAGCAGCAATGGTTGTCACAGAATTAAGAGTTAGCCGCCGAGTCGAGTGATGACTGCAAACAATTTCTAAAGAAGATCTAACTCAGTTACACAATCTAATCTCTTCAGAAGATCTTTAACTTACTGGACCTTGAGGAGCTGTGTCTTGGCCACTGTAAACCAGAGTCATACATCGAGATTCCTATAGTCCTGAATAAGAGAAAGGGCGGAAAATAGTCGTTAAGATAATAGATGGCACTTTACATATCAGGGAATAAGGACCAACATTGAGACCACTGTCGATATAGACTCACGAAGGTGCCATTAGTAAAACTTTGATTAGGAATTTTCATTGGTGTTCCATCTTATGTGCCTTAGGAACCCTTTGGACTGAATACACACATTTGCTTTTTTTACCATACTTCATCTCCTCAAGGAAAGGCAGCCGGAATGTCTCTTTTGGAAGGCAGTTGTGGCTGGGCAAGGAACAGGATTCTCCTTTCGCAGAAACTCAGGGATGAGCTCCATTGCATTCCCTGAACCAGCCCTGCCACATTGATAATTTGGAGTGATGCCAGATTCCCAGCCACTCAGATTCATTCTCTCAGCACCTCGATCCACAATGCGTCTCCATTCCATCAGAAGGCAAGTGGTTTTTCTGTCATATTTCGATATCGTGTTGTCTCCTCTACATAAGCCCTGGCCGCAAGCGACTTCGCGAGGCAGGCCAGGCGGCCATGCTATTACTCCCCACCATTCTTGTGTCACATCTTCCAATCCAGGTGCCACCCTACAGCAATGTGTAAAATCCTCATTTCACCCTCAGGTAAGCTTTCTCTCTACAGCCCAGCTGGCATTCACAAAGTCACAGGCAGCTTGGGGCTATGGTGCCATGAGAAGAGTGACGATACTCTTGCGCAGTTACTGCAGTACAGGAAACAGAGGCTTGGAGAGGTTTTTTAACAGCAGAGAGAACAATGCAGGAGTGTCTAAACACAGGCTGCAATTTTAAAAAATCTCAGAGTTTCTGCCAAACGGACTCAGGCACGTATATATAAACAGTTCTGAGTTTTTGAAGATATGTTAGAAAGAGGTAGCACACCCAAAATTCTTTGCTTCTTCCCTAATAAATTGACAGCCATTACACCATTATTGATATTTTGAAAAGGCTCCCAGGTCGGCCTCGCCTCTCTGTCATTTGCCATCCCTGTCCAACTAGATCAGATTACATGCAGCCAAGGCCACACAGTCCCTATTGTTTGGAAATTAAAGTCTGATAAGACTGAAATCTGACAGTGCCTATCTGTCTATAGACAGCAGAGAGGTAAGTGGCTATAGAGACTTTAATTGTATCAATCGAAGGAGCATGGCTCCATTATATGAAAGCTTCTAGCAGCTATTATTTATAGGATGATGATGCTAGACCCCAGGAGAACAGATCATATTTCTTGGGAGCTGGCAGATATTCTCCATATCTTCACCCTGGTAGTCCCCAAGTCTACTTGAACATTGTACAAAGTTAGAGTACTGTCCACTTCCATAGTTTAGCTCATGGCAACCAACACATCTCTCCAACAGGCCAAATGCCAAAACAGAACGACTTTACAACGTGTCAATAGATAACTACCCACCAAAATCACCCCTCCCAACGCAGCCAGTTCCATGATGCTCCCACAGACGATGAGCAGTCACGTTGTCGCTAAGAAGCTGCAAACTGAGACATCATTGAAGAAACCACCATAAGCAAATTCTCTATTCAGCCCTGCGGTGCTTGTTCACCGTGCTCCCTACCCTTTACCAACTGCTGTTGCCTTTTGCTGCCTGTTCTCAGGTGTTATCCCACTCCTGTCACTCTTCCTTCCTTGGTCGTCCTGCTGCCCCAGAAGCCCTGTTTCCTTGCTCTGCTCTGCTCTGTGCTGCAGATGGACTGTTGCGAAGCTCGTTGGATTATCTCCATTGCCCATTTCTCTCCCTCTGGTTCCAGACTCGTCAGGCTGCATCCATTTTCCCTGTAGGAGTACACGCTTACAGTCTTATCAGGTAACGGCTGGGCAATCCAAACTAACCTTTTTGCAGGGCTGTTCCTCCTGGGGAAACTCCCTAAGGAGACAGACCCATTTTGTTCACACCCCTCTTCCAGAAGGCAATGCCCCCGAGTTCCAAATAAATATGACATTTTTTAAGCAAGCTACTTATGATAATTACTTTTTCTCCCTCCAACCCAGCTGATCTCCAAGCATTGCACAGCTCTCTGTAGATCAGTAACAAATTACTAAATCAGCTTTAGGGCCAGCGGCTGTCATGTGGGACAGCTCCTGGGAAAGCTTAGGTTGCTGCTCATCCTAAATAATAACTCCCTCTTACCACCTGTGAAATCTCCAGCACACTGAACCAGAAAGATAAGAGCAAAAATAGCAAACTCCTCAGTTTAGGTTGTTTTTAAGCGGGGCAGAGAATTCCAACAACAATCCAGATTAAATCTAACTGATTAGCAAGAGCCCAGATCCCTTCTCTCTCCAGTTTCCAGATGCTTGGACTGGATGCACCAACCCTTTTTCCTCCTCTTGCATCACACAGGCTGAAATCCCATTCCCTCACTCCAGCAGCAATGGCAGCATTCAGCTCTGATAGACAAAGAGTTTAATTTCCATCAGTAATGATTTTCACATTAGGACCTTTCCTCTACACATTTCTGTATTTACAGCAAACAAAAAATTGGTTGTGTGGAGTTGCTTTCCACTCTCATTTTTAGGCTAATGTGTCATAATAATATCTGTCATGTTCGGTTATGCAGAGTATTGTGCCCTGACAAATCATTAAAACTATGCACTTGTCTTGAGGCTCCAGGGAAAATGAATACACAGTTTCAACACCTAGCAGCCAGCACAATAAACAAAAACTTTCTCCCCCTGCGAGGCTACACTTCATGTTCCTATCAGTGGCCTCCTCTCACGGTAATTTCTTTGAGTCTCTTGTTTCCATTAACATTTGTATTTTGAGGTGATTTCTTACTTTGGTACTCGAATGTGAATTGCAACAACCATTTACAAGAATTTTATTTTCAGGGCCTGTTCTGTTAACCAAGGGCTAGCTTGGCGTGTCATGCTCGGGTTTCCAGAAGTTTCTTATCTATTCCCATCTAATGCCCATCTGCCTTAGAGAAATAAGAGCAATCAGCAATAAACCACTCCCTAAATTTTATGTGGGGCACAGCCTTCTCCCCACCTTCAAATGAAAGTTTGGGATCTAAATGTCAGCTAACAGCACAGTTAACTTCCATTCTCTTCTGACTTTATGGCGAAAAATAAAATTTGGGCGTCTCTTCCCAGTGTTAAAAGTCTTAGCTACTCCTGGGGATAGAAAGAATCATGCAAGTAGATCCATTATTTTCTTCTTGGACACCCTACTTCCAGCAATTTATTTGACTGGACTATGCCTCTATTACCTGAATTGTTTCAGGCCTGCAGGAAAAAAAAAAAAGTATTAAATCTCCCTCACGTAAGTCATAAAATAAAGAGATCAATTTCAAGGTCAATTTAGTCTAAATAACACCTGCTGCCTTTTTGTAACATGCAGACTCTCTGAAACACTTAAGTTGCTGTCTATAAAGGCATCAGTACGTGATGTCTCCATAAATCAGGGTGCTGGATGGCGTACAGGGCAGCGATTTGCAGGGTACCAAATGGGGCTGGCAAACAAGCCCCAGAGCCGGGCCCTCTTCATCATCCTCATCATCAGCAGCACAGGCTTTGCACAGAAAATAAAGCCAGGGAGCCTGAGGATGTGGCAGGGTCTGGTTCTGCAAGGAGCTTGTGCCTTGTCAGGTCCTGGGGACAGCCAGGAGCGTCCAGCTCCTGCTGGGAGCTTCACATCCATGAGGGATCAGCAGCTCAAGGTGAGCTTCAGAGAAGGGAAAAGGACAAAAAAATAGCCAGCAACAGAAAGAAATCTTCCTTATGTTGGAATATTTCCTTCAGTTGGAAGAGAGTAGAAATGGCAGAAACTGGAAAAGAAGATAATAAGAAAAGTGGGGTTTTTTTTCCCTATCCTAGAATTTGGAAAAGGGAAACTACTTGAAATATTTTTCTCTTTATTCCACTTTTAAGTGGAAATCCATTTCTTCTCGGTCAAAAAACTGTCAATCTTCCTTTTAAATATACTTAGTGTGCTCTCATTGTAGCACAAATGCATGGGTGGCTCTAAAGGGGCTGGCATCCATGCTCTTCTCCTGGAAATTCCTTAAACTCTGTAACTTTTCTGGCTAGGGAACAGAAAGCTCTCAAAGCCCAGGACTGGGTGGCCCTGTGCCACTGTGTTCCTCCCCACGTGGTACTTCTTTCATCAGATGAATACAACTCTTTTTTTCCTTTCCCATCCATTCAATTCTCATCACAGTGTGGTGCTTTTTAATCCAAATTCCTGACAGTTTTTTATATTGTTCCTCTGGGCTCCACCCGCAGAAGATATCCTGAACAATCAATGCCCAAGCAGCAGAAGTTCCTGAATGACAAGCATATTCAATTTCTGAAAGAAAGACTCTTTTATTTTCATTAGAGAAGTCTTACAGGAATAACAAGTCCTAAGGCTTCTGAAAAGGACTGAGAACATAAGGATGCACGAGGCTGAGCAGGCAGCAAACTGCAATCAATTTACAGAAAAATGGTCTGACATGGGAACCCTTTAAAGCAGGAACAGATTGTGGCTTCCCTAGCAGAGGATAGGTACCAGGATTCAGGAGATGGAACATGCCCAAGTGTCCCAGGCACACACAGAACAATGCTCCATGCAGGAATATGTCTCAGCAGCAGAGCTCTCTCTCAAACTGGTGGGCAATGTAAGTGGTGTCCAGGCTTTCCAGCAGCATGAACTGAATTCTGAGGGGTTCACCTCTGTCTACATCACAGGAACACCTTCGTCTGTGCACAAAGAGAAAACCAACCCCTATACTCTTCATTTGGAGCAGTGGAGTGCACAACACATCCCTGTTCACATTCATATAGTAGCAATGAATGTTGCCAGCCCGTTTTCATACTTATATAGACTTTGCATGTATTCAGCTTTATCTGGAAGACAACAATTTCACCAATAATTCAAAATATAATTTTAATACAATCTGAGATCTTCATCTATATCTTACTGAGCTATAATGATTCCCCTATGATGATGCACTAGCAAAAAGCAATGCTGCCATTCCATCAGAATACACTCTTGGAGTCAAAGTTCATAGAAATAAATTGGAAAATTATAAAGTCACAGAAAAAATAATTATTTATTTATTGTAAAAATATTTCATTTTTAAAATCATGTCTCTGATTCCCTATTTAATGCAACCTTCTTCTGTTGAAATCCACTATCACAAGCCAAGGTAAATGGCTGTGGTCAGAGAGCTGCCAATATACTGATTCATAGTACAAGAAACAAGGATGAGATTTACTAGGAGTGATAAGCATATTTAATGGTTATATCATCTAAATCATAACATGATACTCATTTTGCAGTTGAATTGTGTCTAAATAGCATGATTCCCACGTAGTGAAAAACAAACAGGGCCTGGCATCTGTCCAAGGCTCAAAAGTTAGAAAAACACAAGAAAAGAGCAACTTTTTAAAAAAGGGTTATTTGTTGGAGGTGAAGGAACAGAAAAACCATAATTCAATCATACAGCAGAGAGTAGTGTAGACACACAAGGAATTTTTTTTAATGGAAATTATCTTTTCCACGTGCCAAGAAGCGTGCTCAAAATCCTGAACAATGAAGCCCTGTAAAGAACTAGGGGAGATGCTCCCAGAGATGAAGAATAGGAGCAGCATGCAGAAGAAAGCCAGAATATTCCTCAACTACTCCTGTCAGCTGAATGATTCTGTATTTCCTAATCCTCCAGCGCATCCATGAAGTGGGTAAATTATTGCAGGATCTGCTGTGAAATCAAGGTGAAGAAAAAGACCAAAACAAGTGGAGAGTTAAATAAACATACTTCAAAATGTATCCCAAAGGGCACAGATGAGCATGTCTGGAATTGCCCATTATCTCCTGAGAGGAATTACTTTCAGTTTACTGAGGCAGGAATTTCAGTCACCTTACGAGTCATCAGGAAACATTTATCTGGCGGTGGCATTAGGAGACAATAGGAGCAGAATTGCAGAGCAGTGATAACCATCGGCTGGGCTTTGCCCTTGAGCACTGGAACAGCACAGAGGGCGCAGCAGAGGTCCCAGGGCTCCTCAGCAAACAGCCCTGCCCTGGCTGCAGGGGATGCTTGCGCAGCCCAGGAGACTGCAGCTGATTCAGATAAGAATCAAAAGTTTCTCTTTGCTAAGCTCAGATAAACCCAGCTGGGCTGTGTATCTCTACTCCACAGGACTGGGAAAATGTTTTCCATGGATTCCTGATTTTCAACCGACCAAAGCTGAATGAAACAACCACTTCCTAGCGATGCACAGCAGAAAGAGCAGTGCAAGAACACACAGGAGCTTTTTTAATAGGAAATAATCAAATTATCTTTTCCATGTACCAAGAAAAAGCTTCAGATCCTGAACACATATTGGACAAACTCACTCAGGAACATTCTCCATTGTGCATTCCCATCAAAATGCTTAATTCCCACACTTAGCCAAAATTTCGATTAAAGTAGGATATTTAGGCAATGACTCCAAAGCTCAGACTTGGACTAGATCCACCATTATATTTGTTCCTCCAGGCACAGAAATAATGTTCTCTATGTCGTACAGAATTTTCAGTCAAGTGACTATATTGTGTTAACTATTAATGGTTACCTGCCTTGATTCACTGTTTTGCAGGATGCTCTCTCACAAAATATACTTTCTCATGTATTCTCTGGCATTGTATAGATAATTTATCTTTCATGTATATATTAACTTTATATATATTGTGTGAGTGTGTTTTATATATCTTTATCTATAAGATATATATTTTATATATTAATATATTTATTATACATTATTATCATTATTATTCATTATTTAAATAAATTTATTATAATAAGATAGAATAGTTATTGTTATGTATTATATATATATATTATATTTTGTGCAGAGCTGTTCAAATTCAAGCACTCTAAAATTACGCGTTGCGTATAGCGATTCACCGAGCACGCTTGCTATTTTTTTCACATGCACGCTCAAAAATGAGCTTAGAGAATACAAGGCTGGTATATATAATACATAGTTTCTAATAGGGTGCTGCCATCTCGCGTTCAGAAAAATCCTATATAATGGTCTCATTGTATACACATACTTATTGCGAATTCTTCTGTGTCTTCATTTATTGGAAACTAAGGATCTTACTTTATTTTATACTGTCTTAATACTAGATATAACAGGCATTACATGGATTCTTTTCCAGAAAAATATAAGACCGAGTTGAATTTCTGCTGTTCCTAAGTTCCTTTTGCTGAGTGAGTTGATCCCTCGTATTATAACTCTCAGTGTAGGGATACTCCTCAAGCAGTACGAGACAAATGACACAGGAGCGCAGTAATTTAAAATATAAATAATCACCTCGACTGGGAGAGAATTAGCAAGTTTGTTCTACTCGAAGATGAATGAAACAATGCTCTAGAGCTTTTCAGTTGCCCTGAAGTGGAATAACAAGCTCAAGTGACTTCTGTACTGCCTAGCTGCTAGCTACCCCTAAGAGGCTAACACCCACAGAGCATCACCTCCTGTCAGAAGCACATTCTCATTCTTTCACTTCCTGCTCACTCAGAGACATCGCGGACGATCCACTACATGGATACTGGTGATGAACATACAGTATGACATGAAAGAGTGTAAAATTTTGAAATATTGATACACTCTGCTCTTTTTCCAATGCGTGGTTTTTTGACAAGGCTGCCGTTCGCCTCAGCTGCCTAATCAGGCAAGCAACATCTGTGCCAGTTGACGCAGGGTGCTGGGCGGAGCCTCCCCAGTGAGATTGTAATCCTAGTGTTCGTATGTCTCTCCATTACACAGGACAACGTGATAAAACATTTATTGGCCGAACAACTTGTTGCGTGTTAAAATCATTATATGGATTACCTGATTTCTCATGAATTCGTACATTTCAATATAAGTCCGCATGACAATTCCAACCAGGCGCTTCTGCTGAGAGGCCACTGGCTGTATCACTATAGCAATTTCTACTGACGCCCATGGGATTCAGCCAACAACTTGCCACAGTTGAAGAGGTATTAAGTTAAATTACAATTTACTGACTTTATTATAATTCTAGATTTCCATGTTACATTTTCCCCAGTGACCCAACGGTTTTATGATGAAATCGACGAGCGCTTGATAAAGCGACAACGACGAACTTCTATCGCTACTCATTATTGAGAAATCAACAACAATCACTAATCGACCACAAACGGAGCGAGGAAATCAATAATTCTAAACACTTCTAGGTTGGTCTTACTAACTATGATAAATTATGAAATTAGTGAGATGATTTGGAAAAGATTCCTGTTGATCAGCAGCATATCATAAATCTATGCACTGCATCATAACTACCTGGCAAGATAGAACTGACTCTCACTTTGAATATGATTTGTTTGCTGTAGATAAATAAATTTATGGAGAGAATGCATCTATCAGTTTTCCTACATCTCTTCTGCTCTATTCTCATCTATCTACTCCTAATGTATAGTGATTTGTATGTGTGATCACGCGGGTCCGTGAGGACAAGCTTTTAAAATTTGTGATTTAAGAAAAAAAATTCTATATCTCTGCAAGGAATAATACTTTTGACAGTGAGTTTTATGAAGGGATACAAGCTATGAAATTATGTAGCTGCTGTTAATGTACCACAGAACCTGTCAGCTAAAGAAAACGCAGTAAAACATAGCAACCAGAGAGAAGGAAGGAAAAGCTCTGAGAAAGTGCTGAAACAATGCAGAGAATGGATGCACCAAGAATAGAAATTAAAGGCAAATCCTTGCATCACTTCCCATGAGCACCTCCCGGCTCTCTGCCATCAGGGTAAGGCTGTTTCCATGCATGTTGTGGGTCTGGATAACAGCAGCCAAATGAGTTCTGCCAGAAATTTTCAGCGTCTCGTGAGTGCTCTAAGATGTTGGAACTTGGAGCTAGATTGTGACTGCATCAAAATGCATGAGGACATCCACCAGAGCTCATGCACAGCTTCTGACAGGGCACGGTGGCAGCTGCAGGTCTGTCTGACAGCAGCAGGAGAAAAGGCTGAATAGTTGGTTCCAAATCAATGTGGCTATGCTGTGGGCCCTGTCTGCCTAGGCAGAGAAATTCAGCATTGGGCAGGACAGCAACACAACTTCACACTGAAAATTCAGCATTGTCTGGACAACACCAACAATTCAGCATTGGGGCAGGACAACATCCAAACCTCAGCATTGAAAATTCAGCACTTGGTCAGACACACCACAACGTTCTAGCAATTTTGAAAACTTCAGCCACTGGGCAGGACAGCACCACAATTTCAGCACTGGGCAGGACAACCCACAAACTTCAGCATTCAAAAATTCAGCATTGGGCAGCCAACACACGGCAACTTCAGCACTGAAAATTCAGCACTGGGCAGGAACCCACAACCTCAGCATTGGAAGAGATTTCGAGCAATTGTGGGGATCAACATCACATTTTCACAGCAGTTGTCAAGACAACACCACAATTCAGCATTGAAAATTGAGCATTGGGCAGAACACCACAACCTCAGCATTCAAAATTCGGCATTGTCAGGACAGCACCACAATTTCAGCATTGGTCAAGACAACAACACTACTTCAGCATTGAAAATTCAGCACTGGGCAGGACAGCACCACAACTTCAGTATTCAAAATTCAGCATCGTCAGGACAGCACCACAACCTCAGCATTGAAAATTCAGCATTGGGCAGGACAGCACCACAATTTCAGCATTGGGCAGGACAACACCACAATTCAGCATTGAAAATTCAGCATTGGTTAAGACAACATTACAACTTCAGCATTGAAAATTCAGCATTGGGCAGGACAGCACCACAACTTCAGTATTCAAAATTCAGCATCGTCAGGACAGCAACACAACTTCAGCATTGAAAATTCAGCATTGTTGGGACAACACCACAATTTCAGCATTGGTCAAGACAACACCATAACCTCAGCATTGAAAATTCAGCATTGGTCAAGACAACACCACAACTTCAGCATTGAAAATTGAGCATTGGGCAGAACACCACAACTTCAGCATTGAAAATTCAGCATTGGGCAGGACAGCAACACAACTTCAGCACTGAAAATTCAGCATTGGGCAGCACAATACCACAATTTCAGCATTGGGCAGGACAACACCACAACTCCAGCACTGAAAATTCAGCACTGGGCAGGACAGCACCACAACTCCAGCACTGAAAATTCAGCATTGGGCAGGACAGCACCACAATTTCAGCATTGGGCAGGACAACACCATAACCTCAGCATGCAAAATTCAGTATTGTCAGGACAACACCACAACTTCAGCATTGAAAATTCAGCATTGGGCAGGACAACACCACAACTTCAGCATTCAAAATTCAGCATTGTTGGGACAACATCACAATCTCAGCATTGGGCAGGACAACACCATAACCTCAGCATTCAAAATTCAGCATTGTCAGGACAACACCACAACTCCAGCATTGAAAATTCAGCATTGGGCAGGACAGCACCACAACTCCAGCACTGAAAATTCAGCATTGGGCAGGACAGCACCACAACTCCAGCATTGAAAATTCAGCATTGGGCAGGACAACACCACACTTCCAGTCACTGCAAACCTCTCTGCCTCTGCATGCCCACAAGAAATAGCTGAAATGCAACCAGTTGCAGATCTAGATGAACTAACTATGTTTTATATCTCCTGTTGTTTGTCCAAATGTCCCCCCACCCACAGCAGGTATGTTCCAGCAGCCAGCTCTGGCTCCTGGTGTTTTGATCTGTTTCAAACACACAACCAGCCCCCTGGTTATTTACTAAAGCTGAATTTACATGGGAAGTTGCTCTACCTGGGACCTGCTCTGTTATCTGRAGCTTACTGATTCTTAAATTAGAGTTATTGGATTATAAATCAAATGGCATCTAGTTAAAAAATAGCCACAGCAGAATTGGAGCTCACTGTTTGGCAGGAGTACTGACTGTGCCTGTCAGAAAAGGACACTCAGGAAAATGAACACAGAGCCAAAAATTAATGTCCCAAAGAAAACTATTTTCTTTACATGTCATGAAGCATCCATTAACAACAGTCAGCTTGTAAATAACATCTCTGTAATAAAGGGTGAGGTTTTCTTGCTGCATGTCCAGAGAACAGTGGATTTTGGCACATTTCATATTTTGGCCTTCACTCTTTCACTCCTCAGGCACTGAGGAAGCAATGGAAAAGAGATTATGGTCTTGAAGGAAAAGAATGGTGCATGCAGATTGTGGGGCTTGATACCAGAAGCCATAATGCCCCTTTCTAGTCAGAAAAGTACTGATAAGCACTGCARCTCCACTGTTCACAGTGCAGCTGCCTGAAGGTGGAAACATGAATTTAATGCTAAGCCTATGYTACATTTTTAGTCTTCCAACACCTAGGGCAGTGCAGAGAGCAGCTCCATCTTCCCAGCTCTGCTCCCACTGGGGAGAGGCTGAGAAATCAGAACCCTCCCCACTCTGCCTGCATGGCTGGGAAGGAGGGGGAATGAGGGACAGATAAAGCCTGCAGAACTTGGACCCCAGCAGGACAGGACTAACCCCAAAATACTGACCAGAGCAGGGATGGCAGCTCCCCCTTCCCCAGGTTCATACAACATGGAACACTGAGAGCCAAACACTGATCAGAGCTGTTCTATCCTTATTTTTAAATCCCTAGAGCCCTTTCCATGCCTTTAGTCATGGAATTGAAAATCACTATGAAAATTGAGAAGCCTTTTGGGGTTTTTCTGATTCACAACTAGTATTTTCAGGGTGAAAACTTGTTGTGTTTTAAACAGCTCACATTTATATCTCTGAAATTGCTTGGCAATACAATWTACACATTTTACAAAAACTCACTAGAGCAGCAATCCAAAGGAAGCGTTAAGAAGATTTCTACAAACACTGAGGTTTTGCTCCTTGCAAACTAGACTGGCAAAATCTCAGGCAAGGCCCAGTCTAAGTTTCTAAGAGTCAAACCTTGGCTTCATTGTCATTCCATTGTTTCTCTGAATGTCTCTCTTTTTTAAACAGCAGCTGTGCTTAAGCCTGGAAATAGTGAGAAGTGAATCTTCCTCCCAGAACAYTTTGTGCTTTCTTGCCAAGTCATCCTGTGAATGTGCTTAACTACAGCTCACAAGTCAATTGGAGCAGTGGTTCCATCTGACACCCACCACTCATCCTGTCCTGCCCACAGCCCAGGCAAGCTGCCCGCAAAATGCCTTGTCAGTCCTTCAGGCATTGCCTTAACCAAACAGAAATGGACTAAGAGCAATGCCAAGTTGTCTCTCTGCATTTATCAACAAAAGGAAATAATTTTTAGGAAAATAATAATAAGCTCTCCTCACAGCACTAAYGCTAAATGACCTGAAAAACTTTCCTAAGGGACTGAAGGCACAGAACAAAGTTTCATTTCATCTTCGTAGATCTGACAGCTCAATTTCCCAAGTTCCCAGGGACCTTCAGCAGTGCTAAACAGAGGCAGTAACAAATGTCAGTGTTTACTCTGAGATCTCTTTGTTAAAGCTCTCTGTACTCAGCAGTCTTTAATAACCCTCTTTAGGCACAGGCAGAGCATGTTCTGCATAGAGCAATCAGGAGTGACTCAGCACAGTGAGTCTGCTGTAGCTAAACAGGATGGAATTGCACTGTTTAACTRCCACAAATAATCACATTCCCTACCAAGCCCCTTCCCCTACCCTGGTGAGGAAATCAGMTTTGTTTTCAAGCACTTCAAGCCCAATGCTTTGCTTGGGCTTTGCCAGCTGCCGTGCCAGGCACAGCCTGGTGTTCTCATCATTCACCTGGGGCTGAGCTGCTGCAGGCAGGGCAGGAGGGGCAGAAAGCACCCAGAGCACAGATTCCCAGCTCTGAGAGCAGCAGAGAGCCAGGAGCTGTGTGCCAGGAGTGTGCTCTCTGTGACAACAGATCAGCCACGCCGCCCAGCCCAGGGCAGGCTCCTGAGCCAAGAGGAGCTCCAGGGTAATTACAGAGGTGTCCTGGGGATCTCAGCCAGCCTTCAACAAAAGCCACTGCTTTGGGGCAAAGATCACAAGAACTTTTTCCTCATAATTAACTGATTGTCCAGGGTTTCAAAAGCTGGCTCTACATTGCASATGCTAAGGAGGTTAAGAGCAGTGCAATGGGCAACAAGAGTTTCCTGCACCTAGTTTACAATTAGAGCTTTTTTCTAATTAAAAAGCAAACAAACCTTGAATTTCCAGAGCAAGACTTAAGTGAGCTGACTTTACTTTCATTATTTAATAAAAATAAGTAACCAAGAAAATATCTGGGGGCTTTACTGCCATTGAAAAAATGGTTTTTGATGAACTGTTTTCCTTTGATAGTACATTTGACCAAGAACTTTTTCTGAACACTACAACATTCACAAAGAGAAAGAAACAGGATCAAAGAAAATAAAATAGGAGCCAGAAGAATAAGACAGTTAATTAACTTMAAAAAGCAGGAGATACAATTCAAGTCATTCCTTAGGGCCATCCATCTAACCTGGTTTTAAAAGCTTTCAGTTATGAAAACTCCACTTTCCCCAATTCATTTATTCCATTTCTTTTAGAAAGCTTTTCCTAATGCCAAATCTCGATCTCTTTTGCTACAATTTAAGCCCATTACCATTTGCTCTTTTCCCCGTGGATCTGCATTAGCATCATTACCTGAGTCTCTGCAGCAACTTTTCCCTGCATCTAAAGACTGCCAGTACAGCTTCAGAGCTTTTCCTCTTCCTTAATCTCAGCACCCCCTTCCTTTTCACTCTTAACTCACACACAGTAATACAATGAATARAAGTTGCTATTTTACATAAGTTTGGGCAGACAATGCACGACAAGAGTKGAAGGTGAGGCTGAATGTGAAAGATCTTGAATTTTTCAACAATTTTGGGAAGTGGTGCAGCACCTGAATCATTAATATTCATACACAGATATGCACATGTATTTACAGACCTCTTTGCTTTGGGGATATTTTAGCATCAGTGGATCAAACCTTAGAGATTTCCACACCTATTTATTTCAAACCACGTGCACACCTAGGCAAGGCAGCCCTCAGGACTAGAGAATTGTTCCTGAGTGCAATTGGTCATTTCAGAACTCCCAAAGATGAGCTTTATTCAGCTTTCAGGAGCTGGCTATTTAATTCAAGCCCAGCCACAGATGGAGCTTTTGGCTCAAGCACCAAAGCCCCAGCAGCAGCTCCCTTCAGATGCAGAGTTCTCAGCTGGCCCATAAAACCAGAGACAGCTGTGAAATTTAGGATCTGGTCAGTCTTTCAGATTATCAACTCCCAGTGTAGTTTGTACTCCCAGCCCTGTGTGTGGAGATCCTGGATGTGTTCTGGAGCCAGGATCTCTGAGCCACAGGGATTCTCTGGGTGAAGGACACAGGAAAACCCTTCTTGCATGTTCCAATGTCAAATTCCTCATTGCCACTCCACTCTAGGACCTCTGTTCCAAAGAAGCACTGCTGCTGATACAGATGGAAATACACTCACACCACTGCAGACAGGGTTTATTTGTAGAAATATCTCTCTAAACATAATTAACAACTAATGGCAGCAAAGAGCAAACACATTATTTGTCCTTTTTTTTTCACTTTGAACCCAGAAATAGCAACCCAGCAGGAGACATGCTTGAGTCAAATGAGCTAATGAGGAGACTATTCCTGTATAATGAGATCCAGAGAAGTCTGTACTTGCCTTCTTCTATTCATAGTGTCTGCAGTTTTCACTCTGCTATTTGGACTCCACACACACCCAGTCTGTACCTACCAACACCACTATTCCTAAAGCTTTACCTCTGGAAGAGCAGCAGATGTTAAACACTGGGCTGGCAGTTACAGAATTCTTTATCTACTCCTTCTAAAGCCTGATAGCCAAAGTCGCTGGAGATTTAGAACATGGAAAAGAAATCACAGGACTAAAATGAAATATATTTCWAATTATGGATTGGTGACAGTCCTAATGAACTGTCTTTTCCAGCCCAATAAAATCAGATGTGTTCTGTAGTAGAATCAGCACCTTCTTAYAGGTGTTCTTGCCAAACASCTTTTAATTYATGTTTATTAGCAGCACATTTTGGTTTTTTGAGAAAAACAAAATATCCTTGAAGTTATCCATGCCATRACAMAAAAATTCTTTTGTTGTATGATGAATACTTTTGCCTATTTAATCATCATCTTTATAAATGATGATTTAGGAATGAAGGAGAAGATTTCTTTGGTTGGAAGTGAWACCCAGCCATTTCTCCTACTCAGGTGCTGCAGTGGAGCTGTGCCAGGCAGCCTGGGCAGCAGCAAAGTCACCTGAAGGCTGGCTGAGCTCCCCTGCTCCAGCAGTGATGCCCAGGAGCCTGGGACACAGAAACCTGAGCTCCTCTGTGCTTGGCACACATCCTTGCCTTGGATCTTGTCAGCACAAAGGGAAGCAGACAGCAGGCAGAATAATGAGCTTGGGGAAACAATAGAGAGCCTAAATCTGGTAAAAGAAGCATCTGCTAGAGCACAGCAGCTGCCCAGCCAGGCCATGAGTGCTGCCAGTGTCACAGCAGAGTTCAGCCCTCACGTGGTACYCACTGATCATTTCTTTAAAAATAAAATAAAAAAGTCCTCCTGTCTTACAAAAGGRAAAAAATGTAAATTAATGCACAGTTTCAAGCAATTCAGACATGAGATTTGAGATCCATTTAATGATTTATGTGGTAAGAGATAAAGAGCTGTAGCTGAAGTAAAGAGAGAARACTCCTAAGCATGGGAAAATGTTCYTAAAAGGCAGCATGCACATTCCTGGGCACTACCTGGATGGACCTGGCTTTATTGAATAGATCAGGGCCCTCAGGTCACAGTGATCCTTATATTTAACATGGATTATCTCTCACAGAAATTCAGGCTGTGTGGTGGAAGAGAAGCCAAACTCCTGAAAATGCAATTGCAGATGAGCTGCCAAGGGGTACTGGGGACAGATGCCTCTCTTCAGCCCCAGCTGGGCAGGATGGGGCACTGGCAGCTGGGAAACTCATTACATTGGTTTGGAAGGCACAGAACTGACAGCTGTACATCTGCTGTGGGACATGGGACAGGCAGGCTGGGGCTGGAGCCCTGCAGAGCCCCTGCACTGCACCCAGGCTGTGTGTGCCCATGGCCTCGGGGACAGTGACCAACAGGACACACACAGGACCTGAGGGCCAATCGCCACAGCCCAAAAAACAGCACTGCTAATGGCTAAACCCATCTGCCAGTACCCTAAACTAACAAAAAATGAGAAATTATTAGACATTTCTTAGATATTTTGGGTTAATACAGACCTCCCTACCTTCCTGGATGAACAATCTCAGGATATTTCACTTCTTGTTTAACAGGAGCTGTTGGAACCCAGGACATCCCTCTGGGTGCCCTGGATGGCTCCAGACCCTGCCAGGGGGCTCAGAGACCTTGATATGAAGCCAAAGACCCCTGTGCCTTGGATTTTAACCCATGGGAAAATTACCAACCTTGTATGAGGATTCACAGGCCACGAGAGTTTAAGTAGAATGATAGTTGGTTTGTTACAAAACAGAAAAGTAGAATTTTAAGATTTTTGGAATGGAGGTTCAGAAGCCAAGATGGAGGGATTTGGGTGTGCCTTGTCCTTCTCCTTTCTTCTTCCTAGCCTCCATCTTCTGGGTGATGGTGGCACTTTTGGATTGGTTTAGAGTAGGAACACACTGTCTAACATAGGTGAGAGGTGCTGGAAAATGACTGTAAACAAAGTACACATAGTTTTTAGTATAAAAAGCTAACACCACCCTGAGGGYGGGCAGTGTGCCATGGACTGACTTGCTAGACAGAGCTCAGCAGGCCAGAAAAAGAATGTTACAGATAACAAAGAATAAACAACCTTGAAAACCACAGCCAAAAAATCCTGACTCTTTCTTGGGTCTCAGGGCTGGGAAAAAGAGACTTTCCAACATCTCRGGGTCATCTCAGCCACCGAGATCCCAAGGAGGAGCTGCATCAGCTGAACATGGGCACCTTCCTCCAGCCTGGGCAGGGCTTTAGTGATCCTTAACTGGGACACACAGCTTCTGTGCCAAGAGAATGTAAAAAAGCAACACCTAATTCATGTTCTTACAGAGCCATATCTGCCTTTCCCCCCTTTTTATTAAAGAAATCTGCATTTTTCCTGACTTTTTCTACCCATGACTGCAGTGCCATGCTGCTGCATGCCATGCATCATAAACAGATTATTCATCCCTGCACATACTCAGCTTCTTAAATGGCATCTGCAGCCTGCCAGGCTGACTGTAAATGCAGCTCCTTAGGAACAATTAGGTCTTCTAGAAATATTTAGGACAYGTTAAAATCTTTGTTATTTAGCTTCTGATAGTTCCATCAGGGCCRTAAAATCTATCAGGTAAATAGGTCTTTAAAATTATCATTATTCAACCACACATTAGTGGTTCCTAATGACTCCAAAGATGCTGTTCCACTCCACTGAGTAGGCTCTTGTGGCATATTGATATGCACAGGAAAATGCAGGCAAATATCTGGGTATTTACCTATTTTGATTGTTGATTGCTTGCAGAGTTAAAAGACTATTTAATATGTTTCCTAAAATAATTAAAAAGGCATAATTAGGGCAAGTTTAAGAGTAACCATTTTTAAATAGGCACATTAAGTAAATTTGTTTCCACTGTCMCAAAATCCTTTGCTAAATGTGAGCAGTACTTTCATGAATAGGCACAAGCTATAATTCCTTTTTCTTTGTCACAGCCTAGCAACAGGACACAAAATTCCTTCTGAACTACAACTAATTAGGACATCAATTCTATTTCTACAGGCATTTGGGCAGCCTGGTTTAGCTGASCAGTGGGAGCACATGGACAACCCAAACAGAAACAATTGCTGCCTGTCCTCAGCACAAATAAATAAAGTCAGAAGAAATGACAAGCTCCTTGGATTAAAAGCAAACTACAGCTTTGCCTTGTTCCCAGAGGGATTGAATAAAACAKATCCTAAAGAAAAGAGAGAGAAATTTAATTTTTCCATAGCAGTAATGTATTTTTTGCTGGCATGTGATCCATGTCAACCACACTCACAGGGAGCCACTGAATCACCCTCAGGAAGACTGAGAGCTGATGAGGAATTTCACAGCCTGCCATCAAATGTTTGTTTAAATTTTAGTGTAGTGTGCCCACAAGTATAGGGAGAGGTGCAGGAAAAGATTGTTAACACCAAAAATAATCATCTAATGGACAGTGATTAGTATATTAGGCAAACCCTGTTTTCAATCATTTTCCCAAGTCAATAACTGTCTAACTCTGCCCAAATTCACAATGCAGAGGTTCGGCCTGCCTTTGGAACAGATGGCATTGCCAATTATTTGCCTGCAATGACAATGGCTGCACAGACATGCCACAAAGTCAAAGCAATGCACACTTCTAGTTCTGCTGTAAGCCATAAATCACACTGCAGTCTGRCCTGTTGAAATACCACCATTCTGTTTCATCAGGTGCTTAATAGCAAAAAAAAAAAAAAAACTATAAAAATATGTATATGTGGAGAATATTTCATATGTACATTTATAGTTCTAATTATTATATTATAGATTATATTTAAAATTTTCTATAATTGCATATTCTTTATACAGTAACATAGACTATAATTCTATAAATGCAGAATATAATATTGTACAATAGATACCAAGACTCAAGATTCAGAGTTTGTTCAAATGGAACACTGAAACACCTTTAGGAAACTTCCCTGCCCTTTATGCCCAGAATGAACTCTCAATCCAAGTGTCCTTTCCAATCTAATTGTAACTCACTATTTTGCACCTGCACTGAAAACATCCTGAAATTTCTGAAAGATCCTGTAGGCAAAATTGTGTGGCCCAATCATCACAAAACCCTCACCCTGTGAGTGAAAAGAGATCCATGAAGTTTGGTAAATGGGAGGATTTGGCACTCAGGTGATTAATAAAGACATCAGGAGAACACATGAAACTTTTAGCACTCAGTCTCCTGCTTATTGATGGGTGAAGCTAGAGAGGCCCTGCAGCAGAATTATCCTTATATGATCTCAATCTGTTTTCCATTGATTTTTCTTACACAGCAGTAAGTTTTGATTAACTTTAGAAGCAGCAATGACTACTTCAAAATGCCTGGAATTGATCAGACATAAGGATTTCCTGTTAAGTAGAAATTAAAAAAAATATTTCTTCCACTATCACTATTAAGAAATGCCTTTCTCTTTGCAGAAGTATAAATGAAAAGGCTGCCACGTTCCTATGGCCATTTTGTTGACTCAGAAGGTCATTAGGACATCTCCCAAAAAGGTGAATTAATCACAGGGARAAGTTTCTCCAGGTTAACACAGAACAGGAATCCTTTGGTGACTGCTCAGCTCAGATTGTCACAGGTACCAGCAGCTACCACWCTCACAGGAACTGAAAATATAAAATACTTGCAATAACCCAATACACCAAAACAATCAAAGCCACACTTGGAAGTAGAGCTTTGGAAATAAAAGCTGCTAGAGTAGCAGTTGAACATTTCAGTGCTGTGTTATTGCTATTGACAAATCAAAAAAATTTTAAAAAATCTGCAAAAAGCTCTTTTGTCAGGTCTGATAGGTAGCTGGGTTTGGCTTCCAGAATGGCCTCCTGCTTTAACTCACCTTCTTCTTCACAAATTTCCACAACTGGAAGCACAGTGGGCTCTCTCCTAAAGCTTCCCACCTTGTGAACAGAGCAAGAGCAGATTTGTTTTCCTCAAGGTTTTGCTGACACCCTCTGAAATCTGCAGTTCTGTGATAACAGTTCTCTTCTACTCTTCAGATACAGATCTAAACTGACAGTGCAACATCCCAAGATCAGCAGATCAGCGTGGCTGCTCCAGTCATTAACTGTTCCTAAGCTTTGTACAGCTGAGTTCATCACACAAACTCTTCTAAAGGCAAATTTTACATTCCTGTACGCTGGCAGGAAAGTAATAAATAGTCTGGATGTCACCTCCATGCAGTTCAACTTCCAGAACACTTCGCTTTCCACAGTGGCTCTCTAAAATGACCTTTTCCTCCTCCAGCCTGATGGGAAGCACGAGTCTGGGATTTTTTTTCCAGACATACTTGTTCAATACTCTGCTGCTACATCCCARATCATTGTAACTCACAGTCTCCTCTATCTCCTCAACATTTCATATTTTAAAGCATTACAATCTCTCTTCCATAATGTTATCTAAAAATAACAACAYCAGGCTGGCAGAAAAATCCACTGCAGGAATTTCACACCATTTTCAAAGCAGTCAACAGGGAATCTCCCAGGGGGATGCACTCTGGGTAGTGAATGATGTGTATCTGGAGAGAAATATTGTGCAATCAATGCTAGAGATCAATCACTTTAAAGGAATACAGTCATTTGGGACAGTCTCTTTTCCAGGGCAGAAAGCAACTCTGCTGGAAAAGCACTTTGTGCACAATGTACATTCCTATGCAGAAGTTCATTTATAATAYATCTCAGGAGATGCTGTAGCTGGCATGCAGTTATTTAAATAGTTTGGGGACTTTGCAAGAGAGATTTACTCTCACTCTCCATACATTTTATTATGGAAGGTTTATCATCAATATTAAAGTTTAATTCCCCCAAAGCAGTGCATTAATACATTCATAAGCTGTAATACCTAGAGCTTTGTGCCCACCTTCATCATATATTGAACACAATTGTCAAACAGCAGTTCCATACTTTGCCATCCTTCTTTTTCATTTCAAAGGGATTTCAGAAATATTTCAAAAGCACRGGGTCATTTTGATGCACTACATTTTGCTTAATTTTAAATGTCTGCCATGCAGAAAATTGAGTTTTATGGTTTTCAGAGTAAAAACAAAGAGTGCAGACCCCCAGCTCTCACAGCTCATTCTTTTCAAGCAATTTTGCTAATCACATACAGACCTTTTGCTACATTTATTATTTATTGCTTGCCCCTAAATCCTGCTCTCAAGTTCACCCATAATCATTTGGGTTTTCTGCCCTTTCAATATTTAAAAGTCATCTTTTGCTTTGTGTAATAAACTTCACATTGGGAGTCATTTCCCATTAAAGATCCATCCACTATTCCAAATCCTGGCACTACTTTATAGGGGCCAGTGCCTGTCCTGTGCTTCTCCTGCATCCTGAGGGATTGCAAGAGAAAATCCTGTGTCCTATCAAACAGCTCATCAGCATGATGGCACAATAAACCATTTTTCCTGATGTGCTCTGAGCAGAGAGGAAGTGGCAACCAAGAGCAGCCAACACATGAAAAGAGCAAGGAAGGACATTAAAAATAAAAGAGGAAACTAATTTAATTGCAATGAAAGAAAGCAAACAGCACACTTATTACAGGACGAAAAATAAAAGTACTCCCAGAGGTATTATCATTTGTCAGAATTGCTGCTGCTCCTTCCTGACACCATGGCACACACAGGGAAAAAAGGGAATTCAGAGGTCATCAGGAGAGCTTTAAAATTGGCTTTTGGTACCTGAGACAGCACACACAGAGAACCAACACAGCCACAAACCCCCAGCTGCCTGTGAGTGAAACCTTAATTCAATATGTAATTTAATTTGGCTTCTGCTGCCTATAATTGCTTCCATCCTCAAGAACAGCTGGCAGGCACCAAGACAAAATGCACACTCAGGACAGCAGCAGGGAGGAGTTTTAATTTATTTTTTAAATCGTTGTATTTTATTTAGCTTYTGCTGCCATCTACAGTAATCATCACAAATCTGCACAAGGACCAGGTGCAGCACCAAAGCAACAAAATAAACCTTCAGCACAGTAACAAGCTGGGCTAGACACACACCAGGGGACTTCCACTGTCACTGCAAGATCTAATAAACCTCCTTTGCAGATAAACTTTCTGCCTCAGCTGGGGCCCAAAAATTCATTTACAGCTATTTGTCAGCTCTGTAAATGAATTAACTCATCCACAGAGCTCCCAGACACAAGCACAGACTGCCTGAGTCTGTGTGCATCCACGAGGCAGCAGCGCTGGCTACACACTGATCAAAGTTTGAATTTCTCTCTGTGAGATTGGAACACTGACTGGCTCAATTCAGTGYCTCATTTTTCCATATGGCCACACCACAAAAATGTGGACACCATAAGGCGTCAGTTTGTTAATTTGCTCCTGAAGAGCTTTGTGTAATCAAAATATTTTTCACTTGTTATCTTAATTAATGGAATTTTTTCACATTCCAGAGTAATGCTGCACTTCTTCAGAAACCCATCCATCTAATAAAGGCTGGCTGTGGCACAAAGCAAGATGCACAGGGGGCACTGGAAATGTTAGGATGAGACAAAACACTCCAAACAGGAATGCAGCATCTGCTCTGATGCTAATTTTAACTTTCAATTAAGCCATTTGAAGGCATTACACCTCAGACCCTAGGTTACCTTTTCAGTAACTCATGTTTGATTTCCAGTTCCAGGGTCTTATCAGGGTCCCACTGTGATTTTCATCTCAGCTTTGTCAGTGCTGTGTAGCAGCATCTGAACCAGCATGAGCACTAAAATCCAGATTCTAAAGAGATTGATTCTAATCCTTCTTTTTATTTTTTTTTTCTCCTGTGATTTGTAATTTTTCTGTTGAGGAATTTCTGCTCCTCCAAGAGTCTGCAGCCTCCTGCTGCCTCCTGCATGGCAGCACTTGGTGTAATTGTGACCAGCAGCCTGTGCTGGCTCTCTGAGCAGTAACACACACAGCTGCATTCTCAGCTCCACAGTTCATTCAGAGATGGGCTCTAATTCCACTTTACACCATTCTTACTCCACTGAGTAAGACCAGGCTTAAACTCAGAGTTATCACAGCAGTGGAGAGCACGATTATCACCTTGTCAGAGTTGTCTGCTGGGTATCTTTGAAATCCAGTGTTCTCAGATGAGCCTTAAAAAGAGTTACCCAAGGCAAGACACTACTGGGAAACCAATTTTCTCCACTTTTTCAACTCTTGGGCAAAGATTCAATCCTATCTAGTATGAGTAAAGAATATATTTCTGAGGATTCAACAACATCTAGATGTGTATAAGAGACAGCAACAAAGCCAGCTAAACCTTTTTTTATTCATTACTTCCATAACTCTGTATTAGGTGGTTAATTATTTGGGTTTTTTAGAAGGATAAAGGATCAACATATTTGTTGATTTAACTTTCTGCCATAACACAATCCACTGAAAGACATGCACTTGTCAGCTGCTGGATGGTGAAACCCAATTTAAGCCATAACAATCTTCTGAGGATCAGCAAAAACTGGTGTCAAACCAAACATCTCCTTTGTAGCTACATTTTAGCACACATGGGGACCATTATCTACATGAGATTTTGAGCAAAACTGGAACCTGGACTGTTGTTGTGGTATTTTTTCTCTATTGCTGATTGCTAGAAGCCATGGTAACACCAGGTATGGTTTCTCCCACTTCCTAATTCATGGAAAGAGAGGTGTTCAGAGCAGTGATTAAACCCAGACCAGTTTCAGAGCTTCCTTTTTACCTTTCCTTCTTCCAGCATCACTCACTTGCCTTCAACAACCTGTTAACAAAGCTCCTGGCATGCCAGCAATCAGATATTACAAATATTAAAAAGATCCATGCTGTATTTTCCCTTTTCTTATATAAAGCAACATATAAAGCCAATAAAGAGAAAATAAACCTAAAAAGAGTCTCAGCAAGCACATGTTCTGGAGATCAGAGAGTGAATCCTTGACTACACAAAATGCCATAAAATTAATTCCTTCRGGATTAGGATTATGCCCAACACTTCTCCTTTGCATAAAACATGCACTCTGCATTTTTTGCACAACTGCTGGAAGTCAAACAATCTCAGAGCTGATSCTGAAGTGCTTTTCCCTGCTTGTTATGCACATGGCATCCACGAGGGCACGGGCTGCCCTCAAGCCAAGGAACTGTGCTGCCAACAGCTTGCTACAGCTCAGACATGAAACCTTCTAACCCAGCAGACAAGCTTGCCTCAAATAAGCTTCTTATAGACAAGTCATGAGGGGTTTTTTTTGGTTTTTTAATTCATTGAAGTTTTATTAATAGAGCTGAAATCTGTAGGCTAAAAAAACCCATGCAATAAATACACCAAAGCTGTTTAGGGTCWGATCTGCTTGCACAGCTTTGCCTGTGCATATTTTAGGGTCAGTTTATGTATTTATTTAAGAGTCCCATCATTAAAACATAACATGAACTAGGGAAAAAAGCTTCAAACCTAAAAAAAAAATCAAGTTTACATTGTACAACACTTATTCTATGTCAGTCTGTGAACACAGTGGGAAACAAGRTTTACCAGATTAGATTTGAAAAGCAACATGAATCCTTTTAGAAAACCACTGAGTACCACTGCAGACCAAAGAACTGGCAAAACTTCTGTCCAAACTGTTTCTAAATGCTCTCATCATGATAAACTATATGGTAACTTTATAATTATATGATTCTATATGGTAATTATATGATTCTATATGGTAAACTATTTCACAATTWAAAAAAACTATTTGTAAACATCATTTAAGAATAATTATTCTTAGAAATAATTCTTAAATGAGAAATTGGTATGAATTAAAGGTGCAATTGCTTACAGTTGTAATARWTTTTTWATATTTTTAATACAGTTTATTAWTACAGTAAAATTTTTAAAGTTTTAATATTTTTAATACAGTTTTAATATTTTTTAAAGGCAGCATTATTTTACACCTGCATTAGTAGGGTGAGGTGGGGCAGATTTCTTTGTTACACCAGTTTTCTCTGTAGCTGGTCGTGGTCATGATTMACACCATTAACTGAAGCAGGAATAACAGCTGATAGCAAAATAAAATTGATAGCTTCAAAAGTTCAAAACCTTGTCTTTATTCCCTTTGGGTTTTTGATAAAGTAGCGATCCCTGCTGAAACCAAACATCAGTGCTCAGAGGAATTCATGTTCTGTGCACACTCCATAGCCACTGAGCATTGCTCCGGTTAAAGCTTCCAGTCACACAYGTGCTGAACATTTCAGATTTTAAATAATATGAGAATAACAGGCATCCTTAGCAGCCACTGCTTGACCCTGAAATCCWTGGGGGTGGCAGGGAAGAGTGGCACATTTCATCTGGGCCCACAAATGCTCCCAAAGAGCTGCAGCTCCATGCTGAGGGCAGCACCTGGGGAAAGGCAGGAGAGCACAGAAATCTTTCAGCCAGGTGCCTACAAAGGCATTCCCATTATTCCCTGGGAAATCAGACATGATGTGGAGCAGAGTGCCACTTTCCACAGCCAGCACTGCAAATGGTTKGGGGAATTTTAACCCATCACCTGCATCATTACATCTCAAACACAGRTAAGCAGCAAGGAGCTGGAATGAAACCTGTACATTTGGGGAAAAACACATATTTCAGACAAAGCACACCAAATGATCCACACAGCAGGCCCAAAGGAATCATCATGGATTCCCAAAGGTAATGCTTCTAGTTGAACATAGGTTAAAAAGGTGGACAAGAGATGAAAAACACTGAAGTTTTTATGTAAAATGTACTCTTCCTCATGACACCATGTTTGAGTACCCTTCTCCAGAGTGCATTCAGGTCAAGTGTCTCTTATACACATCTAGTCTTCCTCATGACACCATGTTTGAGTACCCTTCTCCAGAGTGCATTCAGGTCAAGGAGCAGAGAATTCACACCTTCCTTGGGATTTGGGATTTAGCCTGGGCTAGGTCAGGTTGGTGACCAAGCAGCATTCCCTAAGAACTGTCCAGTACTCAGAAGCTCCCACTGAGCTTCAGGCTTCAGTCTTTAAGGAAAAATACCCCTACAGGTACTACAGCAGCTGTGAGAATGGCCTGAAGCAGCAGAGCTGGAGTCAGCACAGCARGAAGAATGATTTATGGACAATAAAATTAGGTAAATAATTGGTGTAAATGATGGAGGTAAAGAGCTGAGCAGAAAGGCTGAGAGAGAGAGAAAATTCTTGCTAACCAAACAMTGAGATGTGACCAAAGACCCTTCAGTCCTGGAGGGAATTTTCAATTAGTCCAGCAGCCACAGGGTTGGACTCACAAGGAATCACCAAGCAGGACTAAAATGAAGAGAAAATGCTACAGAGGCTTCCCTGTTTCCACAAACACCAAAATGAGGAGATAATGCTACAGAGGCTTCCCTGTTTCCACAAACACCAAAATGAGGAGAAAATGCTACAGAGGCCTCCTTGTTTCCACAAACAGACACAATTTTCAGTCAAATTCTTTCAAAGTTGCCTGCAGAGCACATTTGGGTACATCCCTTGGGCACACACATCTGTAAGGTGCCTCTGGTGTTTGCAGGCCCTGGTGTGTGACAAAAGCCACCCCAAAAGCCACAGCAGCAAACAGGACAGAAATTTATTGAACCAGGAGTAAATCAGAGGCTSTTTTATSTGSTGGTGTTCACAGGGGTCCCAGGACRAGGGAAGAGATGAGAAYCTTGACTCCATGTTTCAGAAGGCTGATTTATTATTTTATGATCTATATTATATYAAAAGAAAATTATACATTGAAACTATACTAAAAGAATAGAAGAAAGGGTTTCATCAGAAGGCTTGCAAGGAATAGAAARGGATGAATAACAAAAGCTCCTGACTCTCAGAGAGTCTGAGCMAGCTGACTKTGATTGGCCATTAATTAGAAMCAACCAACATGGACCARTCAAAGATGCACCTGTTGCATTCCACAGCAGCAGATAATTATTGTTTTTCWTTTCCTCTGAGGCTTCTCAGGAGAAMAMTCCTGGCAAAGGGATTTTTCAGAAAATATCATGGCGACACWTTTATTCTGAGAGAGTAAAACTGCACCAGGTTTGTCAGCCATGGGAGGCTGAAAGAGGAGTCAAAGGGCAGGGCCAGCTCCTCCTGGGAAAGGGCCACAGCTCCAGGGTTTGTCACCAGATCTGTCCCTGCACAGAGCACAGGCACCAGAGCCAGCCAAGGCCCAGGGGTGTCCACCCAGCCCTGGAGCAGGAATTGCTTGGTGGCTGCTGTTGTGAGATGGCCACCTGTGAYAGACCCAAACACAAGGTGCTGCTGATGGCTTCTGCACTTTTCCACTGCAAACAACTAAATTAGCTCTAATAGAACATCTAAAATTGCTGCTTTTACCCTGGCTTGAAAGAGATGATGCAGAACAGGCCTGTGATTAACTTTTCCATTTCAGATGCAGTACTTAAATCAGAAAGCTTGTCTGATACTGCTGAGAGCAGGGAGACAGCAATTTTCCTTTCGGTATCATGCCCTGACAATGAGCTGACACTATTTTAAAAGTACTGAGCAATTTGAAAGGTTCCAGATAGCAGAGATTTAAATGTACTTTGCAAGCTGAAATGGGYTCAGCTTTTGCACTCCCTTGAAAAGAGAAAAAGGAAAAGAAAAATCAGAAAATTATTACTCTCTTTATAATTACAGAAGTGCTCATTTGKGGCAAGGGTTAAGGCCATGTGCTGGGAGCTACAGAAATGTCAGTCATGGAGCACTAAATAATCCTATTGACAGAGCACATTTTTAGGTGTGTTTTGCAAGTAAATCTGGCTACAAAGCATGGCACAAGCAGGAAATGTCTTATTCATCTCCAGCTGCAGTGTGGGGAGCAGGGGGAGCTGCTCCAGCGATTCTTTACACCAAAAGTTCATTACAAGCAAAAGCCAAAACAGGTCATAAAAGATTAGGAACAGCTACAAGGACATTCCACAGGAAAAACCAGTGGTTTTATAGCTAGAGCTGCCTTATCACACTACTCCAAATCCACCCCACAGCCTGCTTTTCTGTGTGCTCTTTGCTCCCAACAGCTACAAATGAGATTGGTGATTAATTTCATTTTTGTAGCAGCAGCAAAAAATCTGAATGCAACAGAAAGAGGGGCAAATGTGGGAYAAAGAGTGGGAAAAGAGCAAAGGTACTTTAATTCCACTCTCAGGAGTGTTATATTTTACATTAGATGGGATCTCAGATGGGAAGAAAGGAGTTTTGAAGCATTAAACTTTAACAACAGAGCCAGACATTGCTGTATCAACTGTGAGCTARACCTCACAGGAGAGAAAGGCAACTTGTAATATTCATCTCTCCAGGTATTGGAATTCACATTCTGCATTCTCATCCCATTCACCTGTCAGGTGTGTACCTTAAATACATCCCAGTAACATCCAGCAATGCCAGGACAAAAACTGAGATAAAAATCTTCCAATGTCCCTCTCACCTGAGAGAAATTGCAGTTTGAAATTCTGGTTATGGACTCTGCTGCTGCCTCCTCCCTGCCTGGGGCTGCAGGAATAGGCACAGGGCTCACCTGTGCTGCAGGTGGGGGCTGGTGTTTGATCTGTGATGCTCAAATGAGTGTTCAGAGAGTTCCACTCACCTGAGCCCAAAAACAAACCTGCTGCCATCCTTCCCTCCCTACCCACAGTGCCACCTAAAACAGCACCACGCACGTGGGTGGTCAGAAACACAAATCATTTCCCTGTTAAAATTGGTTTTCCTGCCATAATTGATTGTGTTTAAATAAAACACATGGATAATTCCTGCCTCAAACTTAAAATAAACTCACTTTGATGTTGTGGCCAACAGCCCACTGGAAGGAGTAGCTGTTACAACAGAGAGCACATATATTGCTGTCTCTTATACACATCTAGATGTGTATAAGAGACAGTTACAACAGAGAGCACATATATTGTTTAACTATTGTTTATATATTTATACAAATGTTTGTATATTGTTTGCACTTGTCCTTACCTAAAATACTTTCAAAAAGTCAATTAGAATTAGCAAGAACACATCAAAGACAGAGACACACACCTGGAGTTTAAAGCAGCCTTTTCAATGCATGTTTTTCCCAAAATAATCTGATGGCCGAATGTCCAAAATTATTGCTTCCAGGGAGACTCTGATGTCTGCAGCCTTTGAATCCCCCAGATACCAGAATGGAATGGCAACTCCTGCTCAGCACAGCAGGGCTGTCCCAGGGGGCTGAGGAGTCCAGCCTGGCATCAGCAGTCAGTCAGCATCCCACCTTCCAGCTGCTCCCAAGGCTGCAGGAGAAGGGTGGGAGGCATGGGGGACTGAAACAGCTCTTGGCATTTTTAGAAAAATAGAGRTATTTCCTTAGTGCCCCAGTCTGAGCCGTAAATTGGAGATTAAATGAASTTTGGGTAGCATCTTTTTGATAAACTGTGAAATAATGAGTTGTGATAATGCTGTGATGCCAAACCTTGCCAGCTCTGTGCCCCAGTTTGGGGCTGCAGCACACGGGCAGGACCCTCCCAGCTGGGAAATCCCACCCAGGAGCAGCAGGAAGGTGCTGGTGATGCCAATGCTATGATCAGCTGGGCAAGTATTTCCTCTTTGTGTAGAAGGGAAACTACCTTGCAGAGATTTTTCAAAGCTCTGACTTTGTTAAGGAATTTTCCAACCATTTTCCTGTTTTAACTAAAGGGGTGCAATTCTTTCCCGGGGTGCCACGGTCATGTACAAACAATGCTACTTTAAATCACATATTAATTGACTATTTAAGGCAGGAAATGCATCTTTTGCAGTGATCTTTCACTGTGACACAGGCAATTCTCCTCGTGGRTGGGATCTATAGCTCCCAGGACTGCTGGACAATTGGTGAGAGTTCATGATGAYCCATGCAAGCCTGGTTATTGCAGTCATGGATCTGATGGTAAACTCACAGTGACTGCCTGTCAGAGCCACACCTGCCAGCTGCTGTTTGAAATAAATCTGCTGTTTCAAATGGATTTTGAACACACATTTCATTAGCACAAAGATCTCCTGTGTGTCACTCTGAGAATCATTTCACCAAGATCCTCCTCCATTCAATTTCTGTGTAAATCTGGTCCTTAGGGAGGCTGCAAGGAAATGTTTCTGCTCATGCAGAGTACACAGATTTGCCTTCTGAACCTTTTAGGATTTCATCTTAAAATTCAGGTTTCCAGAAGGATCTCAACAGCTCTAGAATCGCTACCTTAATTTATGGTCCCATATTGCATCACTAATTACTTGGATCAAACCCTTAATTCCTCTCAATGTGCTCAGGCACGAAGGGATCTGCCCACACACTCCCAGTGTGAGCAAGAAGTAGAATTGTCTAAAATAGCCAAGTGCCTTTTTAAGCCAACTAAAACTTTGGGGTACCCAGGCTCCTGGATGCACTTGGATCTTCTGAAAATTGCACTAGAAGGAAAAAAAACACTAATAACTTCTAGCCCTGAAGTCCCAGCAGGGTAAAACTCTCACAATTCAGTTAAAACCRTACAAGAGATTGCAGAATAAAGTTTTTATAACAAAGAATGGTCCCAGAGTGATTCCACAGCAGCCAGGAGAGGAACAACCAAGGCCTGACACAGAGCCAGGTGCACCCTTGGCCACAGCATGTCACCTTTCTGCTGTCAGAGCATTTAATGCTGGTTATCTGCAAATATCCCCTCCTCTTTTTTCTCAGCCCCCATTTCCCAGTCTCAAGGTTCTCTTCTGCACCAGGACCTGCAAACTTTCAGACTCTTTCTTGCCACATCGAGCAATCCTTAATCAGTGTGACACAAACTCAGAGGTGTGGGATAAGTACCAAACTTACTTTTTGAACACTCAAAATCGGTTCCTACAGGCCATTTTTTACATCAGCTGTCAGCACTTAAATGCCACAAAAGCTTTCAGCATGAGTAAGCAATGCCATTTAGAAAATCCATTTACTTTGTCTCTACCAGCAGTCGTCCTTCATGCTTTTTTGTGAACGCTTTAGGAAACAAATTTTAGTTACAGGGGAACAACCACAGAGAGCAAATAGTAAGTTAATACCCTCAAGCCTGCATAGAAGGCATCATATATTTTAGATAGGTGGGATAACACTCAACTGAGCAGCCAGAGTTGTGGCACAGAGGCTTTTATCCAGAGAGCTGTCTCTTATACACATCTAGATGTGTATAAGAGACAGTATTTTAGATAGGTGGGATAACACTCAACTGAGCAGCCAGAGTTGTGGCACAGAGGCTTTTATCCAGAGAGGGACCCAACCAGAACTCACACCAGATTCAGCTCACACACTTGATCTCTGCAAGTATGAGGATATAGCACACAATGCCATTATTTAACTGATATATTGGGATCATTCTCCCACCCCCCTCCCTAGGGGACCTCCTAACCCTGCATACTTTCTACTTTCCCCTAATCTGACAGTCTCAAATCAAGTCACTCAAGCAGCTTTGAGGTTCTCTCTCAAAAGTGATTTAGTTCACAAGACAGAARGGCTTTTTTGCTTCTATTTTTATAGGCATCCATGGAAACTAAAGTCTCATTAGAGTTTTAGTCATTTCTCATAGTTTGATGGCAGACTTACATGATTACTCTCAGTAAAAGTACTCTAATTATTGTATCARAAATTATAGAATTGCTAAATACATCAATAAAAATACAACAAAGAAACCCTTACTGTGTTACTTCTTACATAAAGAGATGCAGTTCTCCTCAGTCTCACCAAATACTTTTGAGATGCTTTGTTCATAATCAACTCAACTTGAAGAACTAAACTAGCAGCCCCTCTACTTCCATTTTTCTCTTTTTATTATTCCCTTTTTCCTAATTCCCATCTGAACTCTCACTTAYCCCTTTTTTAGGGTTTTTCTTCTCCACTATTCCACATTCCATAAACCAGGGGAGGAAAACCTTCCCCCAGAGSACTGCGGTGTCTGAAAGCTGGGGAAGGAATTTCACAGCCACGCTGTGAACAACTCACTCACTAATTAATCACCGGAGCAGTGACACTCATTTGTTCAGAGGAAGCAAAACCAACCTCAAAKAGAGGCAGAGATGGCAAAGCCAAAGCGTCCAAGCTCTCGGGGGCCTGGTGGGGGCAGCCTGKGCRGTGTGTGYGCTGTCACCCTGTCCTGGGGCACCCCTGGGCAGTGTCCCCCTGTCCCGGGGAGGTGGCTCTGTGCAGCTTCCCCTGTCCCTCAGAGGAGATGTCCCTGGGCAGGGTCCCGATGCAGTGCACTCTTTTCCCCATCTCCCTGGGATGGTGGCTCTGTGCAGTGTCCCCCTGTCCCACAAGGGAGATAGCCCTGTGCAGTGTTCCTCTGTCCCGCAGGGGAAATGGCGCTGTGCAATGTCCTCTGTCCCTGTGCAGTGTTCCCCTGACCCTGTGCAGTGTCCCCTGTCCCTTGTTGAGTGTCCCCCTGTCCCGCAGAGGAGATGTTCCTGTGCAGTGTCCCCTGTCCCTATGCAGTGTCCCCCTGTCCCTTGTTGAGTGTCCCCCTGTCCCTGTGCAGTGTCCCATGTCCCTTGTTGAGTGTCCCCCTGTCCCGCAGCTGTCTCTTATACACATCTAGATGTGTATAAGAGACAGCGTCTGGACCCGGGAACGGGCACCAGGGAATGGGAACGGGGACCCGGGAATGGGCACCGGGAATGGGAACGGGCACCAGGGAATGGGAACTGGGAGCGCGTCTGGACCCGGGAACGGGCACCAGGGAATGGGAACGGGGACCCGGGAATGGGCACCGGGAATGGGAATGGGCACCAGGGAATGGGAACCAGGAATGGTAACCGGGAATGGGAACGGGGACCCGGGAATGGGCACCGGGAATGGGAACGGGCACCCGGGAATGGGAACAAGGAATGGGAACGGGGACCGGGAATGGGAACGGGCACCCGGGAATGGGAACCAGGAATGGGAACGGGCACCGGGGAACGGGAACTGGGAGCGCGTCTGGACCCGGGAACGGGCACCGGGAATGGGAACAGGCAGCCGGGAATGGGCACTGGGAATGCGTCGGGACCCGGGAATGGGCACCTGGATTAGGCACCAGGAATGCATCTGTTCCAGGAACGGACCCGGGAACAGGCACTGGGAACAGGCACCAGGAACGGGAACTGGGAGCACGTCCGGACCCGGGAACAGGCCCTGGGAATAGGAATGGGCACTGGGCACTGAGAGTGCTTCTGGGCCCTGGAACGGGCACC
>NDFG01000257.1:796154-888512 GCA_002167245.1 Sporophila hypoxantha | reverse complement strand
GGGAAATGGCGCTGTGCAATGTCCTCTGTCCCTGTGCAGTGTTTCCCTGACCCTGTGCAGTGTCCCCTGTCCCTTGTTGAGTGTCCCCCTGTCCCTGCGCAGTGTCTCCTGTGCAGTGTCCCCCTGTCCGTGTCCCCCCGGGTCGGTGGCCGCAGCCGCAGTGCCGCCCGTGTCCCGCAGGGGGCGCCTGTGTCGCGGGAACGGCGGCGGCTGCGGCCGGGAGCGCGTCCGGACCCGGGAACGGGCACCGGGAATGGGAACGGGCACCAGGGAATGGGAACGGGCACCGGGGAACGGGAACTGGGAGCGCGTCTGGACCCGGGAACGGGCACCGGGAATGGGAACCGGCACCGGGAATGGGAACCGGGAATGGGAACGGGCACCGGGAATAGGAACGGGCACCAGGGAATGGGAACCGGGAATGGGAACCGGCACCGGGAACGGGAACCGGGAATGGGAACGGGCACCGGGAATGGGAACGGGCACCGGGGAATGGGAACGGGCACCGGGGAATGGGAACGGGCACCGGGGAATGGGAACGGGCACCGGGGAATGGGAACCGGGAATGGGAACCGGCACCCGGGAATGGGCACTGGGAATGGGCACGGGGACCCGGGAATGGGAACCGGGAATGGGAACGGGCACCCGGGAATGGGAACCAGGAATGGGAACGAGGACCTGGGAACGGGAACTGGGAGCGCGTCTGGACCCGGGAACAGGCACCAAGAATGGGAACGGGCACCGGGAATGGGCATTGGGAATGCGTCGGGACCCGGGAATGGGCGCCTGGATTAGGCACCAGGCATCAGGAATGCATCTGTTCCAGGAACGGACCCGGGAACGGGGAATAGGAACGGGCACTGGGAACGGGCACCAGGAATGGGAACTGGGAGCACGTCCGGACCCGGGAACAGGCCCTGGGAATAGGAATGGGCACTGGGCACTGAGAGTGCTTCTGGGCCCTGGAACGGGCACCTGGGAATGGGAASGAACGGGCACAGCTCCTGCGGGTGCCGCCCGCTGTAGAGCCCGCGGTGCTCAGGGGCACCCGGCCATTTCTGGGACAATGGTTTGAGATGTGCCGGGTTCGCTCCACGCTGTCAAACCCCAAGCTTTGCTCGTCACGTCACTGCTCACAAAGGGCCCACRGAAATGCATTTACAGCCAATTCTGGGAGCATGCTATCACTGCTGCCTTCACAACATGAAGATTTCACTTCCCTTCTCTCCAGGGTTTTACATGACAGTTTTTGTATTTTTTTTTTCAAGGAGTCCAGACTTCTGGGTTCTTTCACTTACCCATGAACTACTCTGTGATGACATAATTTCTTTCACAGCCATCACTAGATTACAGACGGAGCACTATTCTCCCCATACATCAGAGGGGATGTTCAACTCTTCATCCCAAAGGATGGAGAGGTTTTTTTATCCTTTGCTCTATGATAAGTGTATGTAAGTATAAAACACTCAAATATTTTTGTGTACCCATGCAGGAATAGGAAGCATTAAGGAATCAAGGCTGCAACCACTAGCACCAAAAATTCCAGGTCACTGCATCAAATGAGACTTCACAATTATCATCTCTTATTGCTGGGACACAGCCCAGGAACTGTGGCCACACATGATATAAGTGTTTTCTGGACTGAAATTTTGGGGAAACATCCCTAGCAGCAGTAGACATCAAGATCCCCCAAATCCTAGCCTTAAGAGTGTTCAAGGATGCAGGAATCTGCATGAGGAAAATATAGTTAAGAGGGAAAAAGGGAATGTAGGGAATAAAGGGATTGAATTCAACAAGGTGTTTGGAAGGAAAATCATTAGGAGTGATCACCAGACATCACACAATTGAGAGTTCAGCTKCAGAATATATTCCAAGAGGGTTTTGTATTCCAGACACAATCTTCTAGACCTGCCTATTTTGAATTCCACACTAGTCCAGCATAAATAGCAAGGTTCTGCTGCATCCTGGGGTGAATTAGAGATTGTCCTGGGACATTACCAAGCCCATGACACCGTGTGCTGCTGTCCCATGTGTCACTGAGGCTCGGAGCCCTGGCTGGCAGCTCCAAGAGGAGCAGCCCCACCCTGGGAGCTGCATTCCCAGCTGGAGCAGCTCAGCTCAAACCCACCAGTGAAAGCACCTCAGGCATGGATGTCTGTGTGGTGCACACTGCCAGCCCAGCCCTGCCTTTGTCCTGGGGGTTTGRGGGGATCCATCATCCAGCTGATTCCCAAGCCCTTAAAAACCACCTTTGTATTCTAGGAAGCAGCTTCCTGCATTTCTCTGGSTGCCAGCTACACTGTGCTTCATCCATCACATTTGTAGCCAGCTCCTGCCAAGAAGCAAATACTTCATTGACTATTTTATAGCTATTGCATTTTGTAGAGACAAACTGTGACTATCTAGATCAGAATAAATAATAGCAATAAAAATAAAGACTTCAGAGATTTGATTTGCTTAAGCACATGCAAACCCTTTCACTTAGAAATAAGAGATGAGTACAAGAATGTGGTTGTCATCTACAGTGCAGGAATCTACTCAATGCTGGCCCCTGGGGTGGCACTGCTCATCTCTACAATTTAAATTATTTTCTCTTGTTGGAGTAAAATCAGGAAATTAAACTGGTTGGATTAATAATGGAACCTCATTGTGAAAATAAATAATTGGTCTATTCATTAAACCCTGCACTGAGTCAAAAGGTCTGGGGCAGAGAGAAGAAATCTCACATTGAAAATTGCTTTTCACAGACTATCTGCAATTCTTGGGTTGATTGCTTATAAACAGTACATCTAGAGTATGAGTCAAAAAGTAGACAGGTTAGTGCTGAAATAAACATCCTGAGTAGGGATTGTCTTAAAAAATGGGAATTATTCCAGAATCCCATTCCACTGTGGCAGCATCAAATCCAATAATTTCAATGCTACAGTGAAGCATTTGGAACAGCTACAAAAGTAATTTGAACAAAGTAAGGAAAATACAATAACAGAACACTTTTCTTTCTCCAGCTTCCASACTCTGACTTGTTTATCTGCAGGAAAAAAAAAAAAAACATTACAAGGGAACTTCAACACTTCAACACCTTCACCCTTCAATGGTCACTTCTGCCAGCCTTATCACAAACTGCTCAGCACGAGTTACATCAAATAAGCATCACACAACCCACTGGAGGCAGCAGCCTGAGTGAGCCAGGGAGGCAGGAGAGGTGGTTCCTGCTGACACTGAGAGCTGCAGCTTTCCTTGGGGCAGAGGAACAAGGTTTGTGCTCCCCAGGCCCYGCAGGACTCACAGGGGACAGACATTTCCAACCCACACCAGTCAGCCTGAATGAGACTGGGAGCAGCTCTGGGAGATGTGGAGCTCCTGCCTCAGATCTGKGCCCAAACCCTCTGCAGCAGCTGCTGCCTCCTCCTCCTCCTCCTCCCCACACAGCCAGCACTTCAGGCTGTCACCTTGTCCTAGGTCAGGGCTTTGTTAATTAACAAACTCCATCATTTCTGGGGGGTCTTTGGCAGTCCTGGAAGGGTTATGAGGATGAACACCACAGGGCACAGCTAAAATGGGGATTGGGAAGTGCTGGGGATTTCCAGTGGCAGAACAYGCTGGTCAGAATTTGCAGAGCCATGGAATAACTGGAGGACTGCTCTGGGACACGTGGAGAGCAAAGTGAAAGACAAATGAGTGAATTTGAGTGAAATGTGGGGAATGGAACAGGGGGAAAAAGGACTGTGCTGAGCCAGAGACAAACATCATCTTTACTGCCTTTCATCCACAGTTAACTCTCCAAGGCAAAAAAAGACCTTACAACTCTGTTCATTGTGGGAATCCTTAAAATCAGAGGGCTTGGGAAAGCTGCAAAAGGCAGCCTCAGAGACAGCAGAACTGTGATTAGAGCTAAGCAGTAGCCATGAGATTGGTCAGCAGAAAAATTATGTAAAATGTAGAAAAGTAAGGACAAATAGAACAATGGTCTGTGTATTAATGCTTGTCTAGAATAACTCCCTAAGCTGCAGAAAAGTTTATCTAGTGAGATATTAGGGAGTTTGAAGCTTAATAATGGAGCTCTGTGCATTGTGTTTTAAGGCTTACAAGCAGGTATTGTATCCAAAATAAGCAAGCATTGTTTTAACTGAAGGTTTGTGTGCTTATGGTGGTTGGATGGAACTACTGTCARTGTGCTTTTGCTTTGTGTGATTGGTCAAAAAACTTATAAAGTGAGTTATAACATTAAGTTTTTGCTCTGCTGCCTGGGATGTGAGCTGATGGCATCTTCCCATTGTCATAACCCAGTAATGAGACTGATGCTGGAAAATCAAGCAGCTCAAGGCAGTTCCCAGCAGTCCCATCCTGTTTGTGATTTGCACATGACCCCCAGCTGGCGATATTCTTGAACTGATTCAGTAACTTAGTGGACCCAAAACAATCCCTACATATAAAAAAATCAACCACCATACAGATCCAAATAAAACCCACTGTTTCTAGAAGTATACAGGAATATCAGCTCTTCATCACATGCCTGCTCACAAAAATTAAATACAGCTGTATCCATAAAACACTCAAATATTTTTTGTGTACCTATGCAGCCATAGGTAGCATCAGGAAATCAAAACTGCAACWATTAGCACCAAAAATGCCAGGTCATTGCATCAAATGAGGCTTCAGAATTGTCATCTCTTATTGCTGGGACACAGCACAGGAATTGTGGCCACAGCTGATAAAATATTGGAAGAAATGGATTTAATAGTTGGSCACTGTGTCCAGAAATTCCTGAGTAGTCTTTACAAATTTCACCAAGGATAAAAGCTGATGAAGAATAGTGAAATCTTTACTCCAGTCCTGATTTTGATCCAGATTTGTATTTAGAAATGCTAAAATATTTTCATTCCAGACATAATGTCTGCAATACCAATTCTAACAGCTCATAAAAGGAACATTCATAATCAATTATTACAGAGTTAGAGCTGCATTTGAGCAATAAACTGTCTAACAGGAAATATTTTCTTCATAATGGCAAGAATGTCATCTTTTATAGCCCTTATCCCACCAGTGACAAAGTGCTTTGATCACCAAAACTGGAGGGAGGAAGAGCAAAGTTWTCAGAATGGAATTGTTCTTTATTAGAATTCTTCTCCACTTAGATTGYTCAAATTGAATGCACAATTAACCACCCCACAACACAGGCAGTGCTGTTATTCCAACCCTTTGAGCGTTTGCAGGCAGAGGAGGAAAATTGGTGATTTCCTCAATGCCCAGGATGGAGACTGAAGGATCCAAGTGTGAGCCACAGATTCCTCATTGAGCACACTCTGGACACCTGACATGGCCAAGGAAAGCAACCATCACCTCCATGCCTCAATTCCTCCACATGGAAAAAATTAATTACATACAGGTGTGTTAGCACTGACAAGGATTGATTATTAATACAAGTATTGTAGAAACTTGATGTTAAAATATATATAAAAGCAAAATGCACATAGTGTATATGTGTCAAAGCCTTAAATGAACCTAACTTGTGGATGAAACAATTTTTATACTCTGACTAATCAAACTTAGAGCTGTGAAGAKGCWGAGTCCAGCAGCCACCTCTCCCTTRGGAGCACCTGGATCACACAGCTGCAGGCCTGAGGAATCAGTCAGGAGTGAATAGGGATATTCAGGAAGAGAAGGTCTGGAACTGTGGCTCTCCCACCCCACTAGACATGGAAAAAGAAAGATATACTACACATGTGGAAGAGGTTTTACAGTGACTTCTGTGAGCCAGAGAGAAGTTTGATCAGAGGATCCATTTTTGCCCCTGGAAKAATTTCCTACCAAGGTCTTCGACATAGAAACCAGGAAAGAAAGGAGGATAAATAAGAGGAACCTGCAGCTGCCTGTTCCAATGAGCACTTTGTTTGTCCCTTGTGACCAAGGAGTAAAGTGTGAACTTATGAGCTTTGTAAGAATGTATAAAAAGCATGCATGCTAGAATAAAACCAGTTTGAASCCTTCTGAAAACRGAGTGTGTTGCTTTGTATTGTCTCCATCTCAACTACAACAACAACACATAAAAATCCAAACTGTGTCCTTTACACAGCATTCTCTAAAATATCTCTGAGGAAACCTGCTGGTAACACCTGAAAAGTGCAGGTTGGAGGCCATTATTTAAATTCAAAGGAATTTAATGTGGCACTTAGTGTGACAGGCTGCTGTACTGCACCCACCGGCTCGGCAAGCTCAGTGTGCTTTAGCAGCTTAGTTCTACTCTAAGACTCCTAAATGTCTGAACTGTCTGCTGAAACCTCCTGCATAATGCATTAACTTCCCTCTGAACACRTTCTGGCACTCCCCTCTCTTGATCTTTTCTGGAATCAGGAAGTRTCAGGGCACGGATAAATAAGTGGATGAATAATAAAATAAATTTCAAAAACTGTCTCCAGATTTTATAGTGGCTCCACTACCTGCTTCCTCCTTAAAAAKAAAAAAAAAGAAAATCAAAATTTAAAAATAAAAAAGAAGTGATGGACTTGTGCTTCCTGAAAGGTTTGAGTGGAGCTTYTACAAGTTCTCAGGTGACTCAGAGGAGACTCACCCGTGCTCACTTATGGCACACAGCAGATCAGCTYGTCCCATAATCTGTTCCTGGTTCCCCTGATTTCAATTTTAACCCTTCCATGTTTGATAAAGGTCAGTAAGWTCCTACAGCTTGCAAAAACAGAGAAAAAGCAGAGTCAGCCTGGTTAGGGCTTTAACACCATAAAGGAAACCCACATACAAATGTACTTTCATTCAATTCACTTCTCTGGATGTGGAGATGTCTGATGGCTCCAGCCAAGCCTTGCACAGATCCCACTTGGTGGAATATCACATTTGGGACTCAGAGAGATCCACTTGGTGCTGGAGCTCCAGGACATCAGGAGCTTCAGGGAGCTCCAGGACATCTCCCCCTCCTCTGCAGTGCCAGAACCCTCCAGGTCACTCAGATCCACAGCTGTGACTGGTGAATCAAAGCCATCTCTCTCAGGMTGGAGTCAGTGATTCTGTGCATGTCAAAAATCCCAGTTATTGCATGCAGAACCAGTTAAAAGATAGTCTCCTTTACCTGAGTGCCCACTGTACCCTTGCAAGGCTGGCATCCCCCAGCCAGTTCTTCCTTTCCTGCCCTTGGATTGCCTCTACCCAYCCCCGTTGTGTGCTTCTACAACAGTGACTATTTTCACAGGGCTTCTCTGCCACTGAGTCATTTCCCCAGAGAAATCATAAGGTGGGCTAGGAGTGAGAGTAYAGGAAATATTCATTATGGGATGCTAAAAGCCCAAGGAGAAAATTCAGACTTGATATATTAACAGCACATTCAGGTTYTGCACTTTGCACTGCAAGCACAGCACCAGGGAGGCCAGAGACAATTTCTGTTGAGTCACACAATTGTTGCATTCCCCCCACACCATGTAACACTGATCAACAACTAAAATTCCATACAGACAGATTTTCCAAGTTCAGCAGCAAGCCCAGTCTTTGCTCATCCTTTTAGACTCAATGTAAGCTGGGTGGTTCATTCAAGTGGTCAGAAATTTCTGAAACRCCCTTTTTTCTTTGGAGTTTCACACATAAATAGCAACTGAACTGCTTGTTGGGRCCCAAAGGCAGCTACACCAAGGTCAGACATACTCTGCAGCATTTTCCATGCCTTCCAACACAGAACAAGCAGCAAAGTGCTCAAAAAACCCAATTATTATCTTGAGAAATTTGGTTTCTAACAAGCTAAACTTCTAATTTAAAAATTTCAGTACAGCATGGCAGCGTGCAGCTTTCTCTCCATCCCACAGCACTCCAATGCCAGTGTTAAACCCATTTCCACATCTGCCCTGCTGCCTCCCTCCATGGTTTCCAAGGACTGGGGACTCACTCCTATAACATTAGGGACCAGGTATTTTGTATTTTGTTTCTGTAGGGCTTTCTCCCTCCCTGGAAGATAGCAAAGATAATGTCATTAGAGAGCTAATCAGAGGCTACAGGATCTCACAGCCTACATCTCTTGATCACACAAGAAAATTTGAAATTCTTTATGAATTCCAGATATGATTGCTCAGGTATGGGGAAAGGGCAAAGCCTGACATTTGATGCCATTTCCTAGACCAAAGCACAGCCTGTCACTAAAATAAAATCAATGCCAAACTCACAGCACAAAGGCAGCACGCAGAGCACAGCAGGCTTGGGAGCCAGTGTCAATAAGAGACCCACAGCTGCAATCCAGTGCAAGGAGCACTCAAATGCCTCAGAAAGATCCCAAAGGACTGATAGATAAGGGAGAAAAAACAGACAGGACCCACTAAAACAAACAAAACTAGCTTACACAATGAGACAAAGTTGAGGGATCTCTCTAAACAATTCCTGCATTTCCCCACATCACRTTGGTTAAGCCCACTTCAAAGCTGTGTGAGATAAACACCTGTACCCCAAATATCCATCTTCTCCAATGGAGGGTGAATGTAGAAATCTGCCTTTAGCAAAGGCCAACACATTCAGCTTCTCAAGGTGCTCTACTTCCAAAAAAGTTTGTGCTCCTTGGGGAAAATGGGCAAAGGCACCCTGACCACACTCATGGCTGCACTGTCACTGAACAGGGTTTTCTTCTGGCTAATTCTKGGTAAATATCAACTTCACCACAGCAAAGATTAAACTTGCTCAAGAAAAGAGYGTTGTGCTACTTCTTAAAAAGAGAAAACCAACAGAAGGAAAGGAGGCTTGGATATCCTGAGGCAGGCAAGGAGCAGAGAGGTAACTCATCAAACACACAAGAGTGCAAACACAGATTTCAGCTGAGACTTGTAACAAAAGCAAATACAGAATATTATACAGCAACTTTAGTCTGCAGCTACACCTCCTGTAATTACAGTGTTATTGKATTTGCAGGGATGCCCTGACAAAGGCAGGAATGATGAATCTGACTCCATGTTCTCAGAAGGCTAATTTATTACTTTATGATACTATATTATATTAAAGAATACTATACTATACTAAAGAATACAGAAAGGATACTTACAGAATGCTAAAGAGATAATAATGAAAACTCCTGACTCTTTCCAGGGTCCTGACACAGCTTGGCCCTGAYTGGCCAAAGAGTGAAAACAACTCACAGCAGAAYCCAATGGAACAATCACCTGTGGGTAAACAATCTCCAAACACATTCCACAYRAGCAAACACAGGAGAAGCAAATGAGATAAGAATTGTTTTCCTTTTCTCTGAGGCYTCTCAGCTTCCCAGGAGAAAAATCCTGGGTGAAGGGATTTTTTCAGAGAATGTGAATGCCACACAGTGTGAGACTTCAAAAAAAAAAACTGGAGAAAAGAAAAGAGAATAGAAATAAAGGTGGGAATCTGGAATAAAAACTGAAGAGCAAACCGAGTACCAAAAGGTTTTCAGACCCTGTGGGGAAAGCTGGGTTAACAGTGAGACAAGCCAGGCCAGAAAGGAAAGGATAGAGACACTGGAAAGGCAAAACCAGAAACCCCCGGTGTGGAGCTGTGACAGGATGAACTCCCAGTGCCCATCCTCAGTGAGCACAGTCAGACTGGCCCAGGGCCCCTGGAACCCCACAGGGAAAGGGTGGCACCAGGACCATTCAGTCAGACCACAGCACCTCAGTGTTACTGCACCAGTAACACAGTTATTATTGTAACTTCAGTAATTTCACAGCCTTTCCACCACTCTTGTCCTTTCCAAGCTCTTCATTAGAACTTGAGCCACCCTAATTTACACCTACTTTGAAAACTCCTTTATTGTGCTTTGTGTTATGTATAATCATTGCAACTTCAATTAGCCAAGCTCACATGCACAATCTCTCAAAGCTGCTGATAATTTAAGCAGGAGAAGAGAACTGGTGCCCACATGTGCCAGCACAGCCCTGCTGTGGTGCCTGTGCAGGCTGAGCTCCTCCTGCTCACCCCTGGTGGGATGGTCTGACAGGGGCATGTGGTGAGTATCTGCATTATTTGCTGCTCATCTCAAAGCCAAGTCAATTAACTAGATGATTTGTCAGGCTCTTAACTGGTTGGGATGCTGACAAGAAAATGGCATTCAGCAGTAARTGGATAATTTCTGAGGAAGAACAGATAGCAGAGAAACTGAATGCTAARAGCATGATTGGCAGCTTTTGGATATACAAGATCTTTATTTTCAACTCTTTTTGTGTTATTCTGAGCAGAGCTCAACATTTCCCTCCTGGCCCTTGGGCATTTTTTCTAGTAACTACAATTATTTTCAATTTAAGAATCTCAGAAAGAAAAAACTCCCACTCATGACCCGCCAACTCAAATTTGCTGTGGGTTTTTTTTCTTCCAATCAGCACTACCCTTTGTTTTCTGAGGGTAGGAATTCATTTAGATTGCACTTGGGGTCCTTTTCATAAAGGAGCAATTAGCATTACGCTGCAGTAATTTGAATTAGCATGCARTAAAGCACCTCACACTATCTCTGAGTCATTACATCCTCCTGCAAGTGATCCACAATGGGCATCTCCCATTATGCATGGCAGGAGAGTGCCACTCCAAAATACAGTGCAGTCAGCAGGAAAAYGAGCAGGAGCTCTGCTGAGCACATTAAGTGTACAAATAAAGGGGAAAAATTTAAAAATGAGAGTGGCAGCATATTGCTGTGAGTGATTCCTGCAAGTGCTGCAGTTTCTGTAGGTGCTCACAAGAACAACACTGCACAGCAATTACTGCTTTCAACACAAACAAACAAACATGTTTTTGAGCTCAGCCCACCTCTGAACTCAGGAAACCTTTTAACTAAACTCTAAATTTTCCTTTTTACTGAGGCAGGAGCTAACCTTGCAAGTCTCATCATTACCTATCAGGGTTTCTCTCAAGCAGCCAAAAAGAGAAAGTCTCTCCACTACTGCTGTTTCAGGAGCTTCAGTTTGACCAGAGATACAAATCCTCTCTGTTATTTGCATTTGATTTCCATTGAGAAGGTGCCCTCTCTCAAACCATACCAAAATAAACAATTACCAGCATACCTCAAAAAAAAAAAAAAACCCACAAACCCAGCGTCAGGTCCATTGTTTTTCAACATTTCTTGAAAGAACAGCTACAAGATCAATCTTGCAAGAAAATGGACAAATTCCAGACATACATTTTTTTCTGAGATTTTTTTTTGAGCTTCCCAAGGGATTTGGGCACCCAGTTTCACCCCTGTTTATGCCTTATTCATTTTACTTTTGGAAAAAAATTAYTCCAGTACAAGAGCAGAGGGGAAATCACATTACTGATCAAACTGACAGATGTGGAAAAATAAAGCATCCTTTCAATGATTTTGCTAGGCCACACTTGGGGCAGCCCCATTTCAATTAGCTCAGGGGGTCATTGGGGTTAAGTGGCTTTAAACAGGGAAACTTATGTGGGTTTTTATTCTTGGCCCACRCCACTTTGGGAATAAGCTCCCAGTGAGCAGCTGGGCAATCAGAGGGATGAATTCCAGCTTGGAGGCACAAGACCCCTGACAGCTCTGCTCTGGCTGACAGCAGTTCCTCATGCTGCCTGCCACTGGTAATTCCAGGTTTCTCCCCTGCTCCTGTAAGAGCTGTTCTAGTTTGCACATCAGAAAGGGAAGAGAAAACAACCCCATGGCCAAGCAAATAAAGCACYAAGAGGAAAGAGACCATGAAGGGTGGAGAGAAGAGCCATTGCTACTGCTCCTAATGAAGTTTAATTCTTTATATTAAATAATAAAGAGACTTATCTTTTATCTGCTTTAATRAATATTTGTGACAGTGGTCGCAAGGGTTCTTGATTGAGGGAAGAGACAAGAATGTTGGCTCCATGTTCAGAAGGCTTGATTTATTATTTTATTATATATATATATATTACATTAAGACTATACTAAAAAGAAATAGAAGAAAAGGTTTCATCAGAAGCTAGCTAAGAATAGAATAGAAAAGAATGATAACAAAGGCAGCTGGCTCTGACAGAGAGTGAGAGCCAGCTCTGCTGTGAATGGTCACCGCATCCAAACATCCACAGGAGACCAATCATGGACCCACCTGTTGCATTCCACAGCAGCAGATAATTATTGTTTACATCTTGTTGCTGAAACTCCTCAGCTTCAGCAGGAAAAATCCTAAGAAAGGATTTTTAGTGAAGAGATGTCTGCGACAAATATTTCATTCCGTTACGGTGTTAATTTTAATTTTTCACTTTTGAGCGGCCACAGCTGGGCAGTGAGCAGACTGAGGTCCCCTCACTGCAATTCTCTGGCACTTGCTGTGGCACAGTGGCCCAGRTATTCCTTCCTTGCCCAGCCCACAGCAGCCAGCTGGGACAGAAATGGGACTGTGCAGAGGCAGCAGCGCCCTGCAGCAGGAGCTCAGCTCACTGCAGGAGCCAGGCATGACCCACAGCAGACACAGCCCTGCAGGCAGCTGCTCAGACAAGSCTGTGGGACCAGAGGGATGGGTCAGAGTGCTGTGGGAATGGCCAAAATCATTCTGAGGGTGCTCTCCATCCTCTCTGAAAATCCATGCTTACAAAAGAAGACCCCAATTGCTGGGAAAAAGACAGGGTCCTGTCCTGCCAAAGGGCAAGAGCCCACCAGAGGTTGTTTCTAACCCAAGTGACTCGTTCTTTCATTTCAACAGCAGGTCTCACACTTTAGGTTTGCTCTCTATGAGATAAATGGGATCCACCCAAGCACTGTCAAAGACCCTTTCCCTTTCTGTAATGAACAGGAGCCAGAAATGGATGCTTTGTTCTGGTAATTTTCAGTCCAGAACACCGAAAACTTGAGCTTAATTTTTGAACAGGGCTGTTTGTCCCTGTGTAAATCTTCCTTTCTGCTGGTCTGTCACCCTGATTTTTTAAKWTTTTCTAAGCCYTCTGATGYTGRCATTCTTGCAGTGAACTTTCTCACACACTTTCTGTAAATAACTCATTGTTTTGCATTCCTGTATAGAAGAGAAAGTTGATAGACTGKTGGTTTGTCCAGTGTCATTGGAGAGGTGGCACTGTCACCCTCCAATCCACYGTCACTCCKAGAAAACTATAAATGTTGGAGTCAGAAAATAAACTTCCCTTTTTTCTTCACCTTGAGAGCAGCAGTGTGAGCTTGTGCTCTTTCATGTCCYATAGCAACACTGGTCTGCTCAACATTAGGTGGGTTCAGACCTGTTCTTAGCAGGAACTGAATGGAAAAGAAAATGCCAGGCAGAAGGATGAGGGAGATCCCATTCTTTCTGCTGCCTCTACAGATTTCCCCATTTAAGTGGTCTCCACTGAGCTCRTGGATTGCCCAGATACTCCAATAACTTGCTTTCAATCTCATTATCCAAGTAATTTATACACATAATAAAATGCTTCAGTCTTGACGTTAATTCTTGCAAAATTTTACATCGGTATTAATTTTACTTCCTGGATTTTAATTGAAGAGAGTATATTTTGTCACARGGGAAACTGAACATCAGTTCTTCCTACTTAACAACCATGTGGTTTCATTAGAAATTACATTAGTTCCTCATTAAGCAACAATAATAGCRTAGAATTGGGATCAATAAAAAATACATTGCCCTAAGGTGCTGAATAGTTTGGCTCATTTATACTCTCATGTGCTAAACACTTCAGCATTCAGAATTAAAAACCCTCAAACTTTTATGCAACGCTTAAGAAATATCTTTTTATTTCAAATAATACAGATTCAGATTGTAATGGAATAAATGCACAGGCTCGGGCACAGCTCTGCATCCTCCAAGCAAAGYTTTAATAATTAGGAGCTTGCACCATTTTAAGAACTCCCATCATTAAGAGAACAGCCCCACTGAACACAACCCAGGTAATTCTGTCAGCTCTGAAGAGGAAATGGAGGTTAACTGAGATTCCCCCTACAGAACAAAGCACCCTGGCTGTACCATTTGACCCCACAGCAGCACCTTGTTTTGGGAAATCAAAAAAATCCACAGCATTAGTGTTGGAAAAAATATAACTTCTAAAGCGTTATGCTGTCTCTCTAGTTCGGCTTGACTTCTCCTTGGGGAAAGGAATTTTCTTTAGGTTTTTTTAAGAGGTGTAGCATCACTCTAAGGTGTYGTAGACATCCTTTTCACTAAAATCTTTTCTTTAGGATTTTTCCTGCTGAAGCTGAGAAGTTCAGCAACAAGATGTAAAATAAATTGTCTGCTACTGTGGAATGCAATAGGTGGATCTGTGATTGGTCTGGGGTGGATGTTTTAGTTCAGTGACCAGTCACAGCAGAGTTAGCTCTCAGAGTTTGTCAAGACCAGCTTGTGTGTTAGCATTCTTTCTATTCTATTCTATTCTTAAGTAGCTTAGCAGCTTCTGGAAAATTTCCTTGCTTTTTCTATTTAATATAGTTATAATAGATGTATATATCATAACATAATAAATCAAGTCTTCTGATCATGAGTCAAAGATCTATGTCTCTTCCTTCACCCCAAGAACCCTTGTGACCACCATCACTCTAAGGAGATGAGCTTAACACTCCAACAGACTGGGAGCAGCCCAAAGACACCCAGAAAGATAAAAAGCCATCAAGAAAACATCARTGGCCATCTACAAACATCTGCCCTCAGACGCCACCTCTGGCAGGGCTGGAGACATCTGGGGCAGAGAAGACTGATAAGAAATCAAAATACTGATAAGGAATCAAAGATTGAAGATCTAATTAACATCAGAGGTGAGGAGATTCAGACCCAATGGAAACTGAATTCCTGGAGGTTGCTCAGCTCTAGACCAATGAACTTTGAACCAATGCATCTCTATGGGGTTCGGCTGTATAAAATTTGGGGGGAAATCTTGCAAAAACATGGGTATTTGGAGTATTTTCCTTGGCATATGATTGCCAGAAAAAGTAATGCCTGATTCTCTATCACTTCAAATATAGTCCTAGAGGGTTTTATTTTCTCCCCAATTKTCAGTGACATKAGGTTTCTGGGARTTTATTTACAAAATGGACATTTACACAAATCAGAGCAGACCTTTAAATAAATCACTCCTGTCAAGTGAGTGAAAAGCTCAAAAATATGGTGTAACTTGCTGCCTTTTCCCTGAAATCATGCATTTAGGGAAGCATTTGGCTAAGAATAACACAGCCAGGTTCCTTTCTCACCACAAGTCCTTCTGGATTTATCATTGACTTCAATAACAGACGTGTAACCAAGGCTGAACCAAGCTCCAGGAAAGACAAGGATCATCCCTGCAGGTGCTCCTGGGATTCACATCATGCACAGTGACAGCTGTTGAGACCTGGACACTCCCTGTGTGTTCCACTGCACATCCACGAGCCCTCCTCACTCCCAGCATGTCCCTGCATCCCACTGCAGGATCCCTCATCCCCTGGGAATGCACATTGTTATGGGTGCTGGAGGGCAGGAAGAGGAAAAAAGCTAATGAATTAGGACTCCATTGAAGATTGTGAATGTAATTGTTTTAACAGTTATAAGTCTCTTTCAGTCTCATGACTTTGAGACAAAGGAATAATGTAGATTTTCCCGATTAGTCTGAGCAAGAAAATCCATGTAGAGCTGAGGTTAATGATACTGGGTGTGGTGGGGGCTGGTGGGAAGGGATCCTTTTGTTGCTCTCTGTTGCTTTTTCTCCAGTGGCCTCCTGAAGGTGCTCAGACAGCCCCATGAGCAATAAACCACACAGCTCCTAGTGCAGGACAAATCCCCCTTCAACAGGGATGGCTTCCCTCAGTGTGAGGAGCAGTTAACCTTAATTTCTGTCTCAACACTGGCTGTCAGAGGCATGCAGGGCATGGGTGGCACTTGCAGAAGATGGGAGAAAGCCTTGTCTCTGTGTCTGGGGAGGCTTTGCCTGGCAACCATTTCCCACCTCGCCTGGGTCAGGCAGCCAGCAGGACRCTGCCCTCCTCCAGAGATGTTCTGCAATCACAAAGCACTCCCCAACCCTCTGGTGGTAACATCTGCTTTTSCTCTGTCTGCCCTTCTCTCTCTCCCGTGCTGCTTCATTTTCCTTCCTCCTTTTCYRTCTTTTCTAGTCCWCTKTAATAAGGCAACTCCCTCTTTTTTCTTTTYATCAATCAACAGTTCTAAGATACAATATTTTCTTGTTTTACTGAATTTCATCCCAGACCATCTGTTTCAAAATAACTCCTTGTAGTTCCCCACAGTGGAACACGACAACATAACACAAATGGAAACAATAATCCAAAAGCTTTCACAGCCTTTTGGGAGAGTTSAGCCTGGCTTTTGCACAGGTACCTGAGGAACCAGGCGAGGGTGTGCCAGCTGAAAGAATGACACTGGCTTCCTTCCCAGGGGTGAAAAGAAAAACACACATTTTTCTACATACAAACTCGCAGCACTTCAAAAAGAACAACCTTCCTGCAGCTGTTTTGTAGCAGATCATGGGACTTTAAAGAGCTCAGCTTCAGTTTGCCATCCAATAAACCTGAACAATTTGCTACTTCATATAACTCAAAGCACAAGATGTCAAATACTACRTGCAACTACATTTTCCCTTCTCCTTGTTCCCTTATTGTTGAGTCTTTGCAGCAGCACCTTCAGGGCACCAACCTGCATCAGATCTCAGCTGCTTGAAGCACCACACATCTGCACTTAAAGATGCAATATTTGGCACAGAGATGGCTGTAAACCACAGATAAAATTAAGGGAACATACACCTGCACTTAAAGATGCCATATTTGACTCAGAGATGGCTGTAAACCACAGGTAAAATTAAGGGAAGCACACACCTGCATTTAAAGATGCAATATTTGACTCAGAGATAGCTGTAAACTACAGATAAAATTAAGTGTAGGTGAGCACTGGCGAGGAAGACGTAGCTCTTAATCCCACAAAGAAGACAAGTGAAATGTATTCGTGGCCTATCAGGCTGTTGTTTGTGAGAGAAATGGGCTCTATCAAAAGCTGAAAGCAAGGAAACTGAGGGTATTAGATCATGTTCATTTCGCTATTAAAATGCTAAGTAATATTTGTATTATCAGACCTTCTGCTCTATGGGAGGGACCAGTTTTAATTTTACATGTGCCAGCTTTCTGCACACAGATTTTCTTTGTTAACTGCAAACCTGGGAAGATCTGAAGGAAACTGATTCTCCCTCCTCCTGCAGCCTGCCTAGCTGTTTGAATAAACCCAGAGCTGTCATGTGGCCACATCTCCCCTGCAGGCTGTCCTGGCAGGGCTGACTGCAGTGTGACTGGCACACCTCTCACACTCTTTCATCTCAGTGCATTGATGGATGCAAAATTAATAACACACCCACAGACTTACATATGCCAGCCCTCAGGAAGGTGCTGCAGTTAACAAGGACTGACAATRCCATAAATGAGGATGAAATTGAACCAGGACCCTCAGCTGCTGCTGCTGTATTTACAGCATGGTCTGACATCATTTCATGCCATTGATGTCATCAATGGTTATGACTTAGGGAATGAAACAACACAATAAAGTTCTAAACCAGACATGCCAGGTAACCATGGAGAAAGCCATAGTTCTGGAGAGTAACTGAATYCTCTATTGAAATGCAACAATTATTACAATTTAAGTGGGTTCCAGGTTAGCAAACAGGGAGAGATGAAACAATGAAAATATAAAAACAAGTGAAATCAACAATATAAACTCAGACTGTCAGGAGAAGCTGAGAAAAAGCTTCATTTCTCTACAAACTAAATGAATATTTTTAAGAGGTTTGGTCTTGTGCTGTTCTGATATTTCCTTTCAAGCACTACTGTATTAGACAAAGGCAGGAGACAAGATGAGAAAGCTCAAAAATGCAGTTTCTACTTGACCTACATTGTTCCAATTGATCACAGACAATTAGAGCTGCATTTYATCTGCTGTCCTGAAGCTGCCTCATATTCTCATATATAACCCTCCAAATCTAACAGGCAAGCACAGAGGTGCAGGCACACAACTGCAGTTTTAATACACAGCAGGCTGCTGTCTTTGGGATTGTATTGGATATTAAATATAGCTATTWGCTCTATTTTCTTTGAGAAAGGCTCAAAAGATTACATTTCTTCMGTAGATCAGAGAAAAGGGGGAAGGGAAACAATGCAGGAAAGAAGAAAAATCATYAACTAAAAAGGAGAGAAAGTAACAGAGAGCAACAAAGGGATCCCTTCCCTCCACACCCAGTATCATGAACCTCAGCTCTATATGGATTTTCTTGCTCAGAGYAATAGKGAAAATCTACATTATTCCTTTGTTTCAAAATCATGAGACTGAAAAGACTTATGACTGTTAAAATAATTACATTCATGATCTTCAATGGTGTCTTAATTCGTTAGCTTTTTTTCCTTTCTTACTGCCCTCCACCACCCATACCAAAGTGACCAGAAAGTGAATTGAAAAGAAAAATGTGGGGTTTTCCTTCAAATGATCATTCTGTTTCAGAACCTTAATTTCCAGTCTTTGACTAAAAGGGACAAACCATGTTCTGGGATCAATCAATAACTGTTTGCTAATACAGCAGCCCCTACTGCTTGCATCCTAAAGTTCTAGATATATCAAGTTCCAGAGGGTGTTTTACAAGATTACAGGGAATGGCTTCCCACTGCCAGAGGGCAGGGCTGGATGGGATATTGGGAATTGTTCCCTGTGAAGGTGGGCAGGCCCTGGCACAGGGTGCCCAGAGCAGCTGTGGCTGCCCCTGGATCCCTGGCAGTGCCCAAGGCCAGGCTGGATGGGGCTGGGAGCAGCCTGGGACAGTGGGAGGTGTCCCTGCCATGGCAGGGGTGGGTCCCTGATCTGTAAGGTCCCTTCCAACCCAAAGCGGCCTGTGACTCCGTGTTATTCCAACAGAAACAGAATAAAGGTTTGCAGATACCTGYACATGTGACTGAGCAGGCCCACAGACCAAGGGTTTACAATTACTGGAAGATTAAACATTGTCACCCAAGTGCCARTGGCCTGGTTTCCTTCAGTGAAGCCAAGCCTTGGGTATTTTCAGAAATTCAGAACACCCCACACATGCTGAAGTGCTGTGCTTCCAGCCAACCATTTCCCTCCTGCTCTCCCCTCCGTGACTCAGCACCTTCATGGTTCAGCTCAGCAGCTTCCATGCATTGGTTGAAAAAGCACAAATGTGTTCTGAGGGTGCTGCTTGTGCTCAGAAAGCCTGACTGAGAACACAATCAGACCCTTTGTTCCAGCCACGTGGCGAGACACAGCCTTGCTCTGATGGGTTCATAATCCAACCAGACATGCCAAACCAAGTGTGAGGAAGGGACTGGCTCAAGGACACAGAGCAGACAATCAGCAGAAGAGCAGAGAGAATCCAGGGCTTTATCAGCTTAGTGCCCTAAGCAGTAAATCATCAAAAATAAGTAAATATTTAAATAATATTTAAACATTTTAAAAATAATATTTTAAATAATCATAAATTTAAATATTAAAATATATTTAATCACATATATTGATTTGTTTAATTATATATAATTTAATATATATTAATTTGTTTAATATATATTAATTTGTTTAATATATATTAATTTGTTTAATATATATTAATTTGTTTAACATTCTAAACATTCTAAAAATACTATTTTAAATAATCATAATTTAAATATTAAAAATCTACATTTAATAACATATATTAATACTTATTTAATAATTAAAATATTGTATTTTATATTGAATATTGATAATATTTTAAAAATACTATGAATCTGCAATTGTAGTGATTCCTTCCCTTTTAATCAGTTTCTACAGAGAAATCACCGTGCAATCTTCCTGACACACACAAAAGCTCATTTACTTAAAACAACAAGACTTATCCCAAAGGACAATACTCTAGAGAGGTCTGATTCCCCAGAACAAACTGTTAAGCAGATCTTTATTCAAGAGCAAACAAAAATGTCTTGAAACTTGGAGTGCTGATTACAAAAAAGCTGTGCTATCAGTAAAACCTAACTGAAAAGCAGRAAAATAATATTAAATAATAATTATTGAAACAGGCATGGGCACARTCTTCCTGTCTAATTATGCTCTGAGTATACAAGCCAAACCCTGCCAATTTATGTTGTTATTATTGATACTTGGGACCAGGATCTGTTCTTCCCAACTCTGTTTTTAATGGATCTCAGGGAKTTAGGTTTTCCCTCAAAGCACATGACCTGTGCTCATTATTGAAGCAATCTCCATTTCAAACTCAACTGATCTTTGATCAGATATCAAAATACCCCTCTTGAAATGTTGAGGCATCAGAAACCCACCTGTGCCAGCAGAAAGCTCTGTGCCCTTTTGGGCTTGTTCCCCCAATTTTGAGGTTTGTAATTACTGTAAATTTCTTTCTCTTGTGTTACACACTGTTAACTGACTCACAGGTGGATTAATCAACAACTTCCTCAGCTATGAGGCCTTTCATCTTGAACTGGAAAAACCCAAATAATCAAATTGGATTTTGTGGTTTTTTCTCAGTGTTGCAGTAACAAATATCAGTGTTATGGACACACAGACCTTGCCCCATGCAAACACCACTGGCTTTGAGGGAGAAAAAKGCAATTGTCATTATTCACTGCAGACTGTGGTCTAAAACCTGTGYGTACAGACTGCCTCCATCAGCAAGGCAAAGGGCAGAGCTGATGCAGAGCACTGCTCAGGATGGRCCACTTTGAAAATGAAAAGATAGAGCAGCCTGTCAGCTCAGCCTTCTCCCTGTTATCAGCACAGAGCAGTCAGACTGCAGCTCTGAGCAAGAAAACAGAGCAAAGACTCTAAAACACCATTTTCACATCACTACACAAAAATCAAACACACGCTTGCTGCATGTTTGACATGAGTTCTTAAGTTCACTGGATTCAAAATTTAGAAGTACAAAACTTTGTGGCTGTCACCACGTGTTTCCCCGCTTTAAATTTAATGAAGTTACACACCAGAGCTTTGTTTTCTTCCCASTGCACACAAGTTCAAAATAACAGATAAATAACTACTGAACAGAATTTTCAAAGTCAAACAGGATTAGGGCTCTAAAGTATCAAATAATGGAATGCAGTGCACCAAATTAACCYTAATATTTGACAATAAAATGCAGACAATTGGACTCTCAACCTGGCAAGCTATTAAGTTCAATTGAAATAAATTGTATTTAAAAATAAACSTAAAATCTGGGCTTAGGTTGTCTCTTGGTTTGGATACTTTCTGAATGAAAGTATGAAAATGAATACTTCATTTTCTGAATGAAGAGTTTCACTAAATAAACACATCCATTAAACAATTTACCCATATCACCAACTACTCTGCCAAAAGGCTCCAACAGCCAAGCCATTTCTCTCTTCCTGTGTGAATTTATAATTTTTTTTTATGTTAGGAAAGCTTCTGCTTTTATTTTTCATTAGTCTCTGCTAACAGTTCAGACCATCCTGTAACACATCCTTAACTCATGCCATGTTTGTTCCAATCTAACTTCCACAGAACTTGCACTGCTTTTACTGATAGGGCATTATTATTAAAATAATAGATTTTAATAATAGGATTATTAAAATCCTACTGAATATATATTATATATCCTATATAATAATAGGATTATTAAAAAATCCTCCAGTTAAATGCCCATTTTACTACCCACCCATCAAACCCCTGATTGTTGTAAAAGACATTTTAGTGAAAAAGTGTTGTGTTTAAAGGAAATTTAGTGYACTGATAAGAATATTTCACATTAAACACAGGGGTGGAAATGAGCTGTAGATTGACCAAGTGAAGTGAGGGCTTTGCTGTTTTACCTCTGCCTCTTACATAGAAAAAAATGAATCTGTTGTACAAACACACACAGCTTGAGAGGCAAAGAGAGAAAGTGAACAATAAATATTCTACAACTATCACCAACCCCTCATTCTGCTGCTGCAAGTAATGCCTATGAAACCAGTGAATTTATTAACTCCAGTCAATTAGGATTAATATCACACCTGGGAGGCACCAACTGCACACAAGCACTGGTTAAGAGAAAAGGAAAAGCATCCTTCARGAGATATATTTGGCTGTGGTTATATTAAAAACCTGGATTACAGTTAAGAAGCTTAYATCAGGAGAGAGTCCGCAGACAAGTTTATGGTTTTGCTTAGAAACTTTGATTAAAATAACTGCAGCTAAGAAGTGTCCAACTTCTAAAAATTGCTCCAAACTTCAGGACTTAAAAGTATCTGACAGTCAAAACATAGGCRGGGAGCTGAGATGATCCCAAACTACATTGCTTCATTCACTTACCAGACAAAAATTAGCCCAGCAGGAATTCATGACTATTTCTAAGGACTTCCACAGATAAAATCCTTCAGGTCAGAGAAGAGCTCCAAAAGCTGGGTCAGAACAAACAGGTCTGTGAAACCCACAAGCAAGAGGTTCCAAACCTTGTCTGAAAAACTTCATCCAATTATATTTATTTTTTCTTTCTGCCCAGTGGGATCATCCTCCTTTTCCATTTTTGACCAGCCTCTCATCCCACTGTACACCTCAGAACAGAGCCYRGCTCCATCTCCTCAGTGACTCCTCATGTACTGCCGAACAGCTGGTAAAAACAAACCCAATYCTCTCCCAGCCTCCCCTCGTGGTTCAGGTGTCCCTGTCCCCTTGGTGGCCCCTTTCTGGGCTCACTCCAGTGTACCCACCCTTCACCAACAACACAGCCAGACTGTGCTCCAGGATGGCTGCAATGAGGAATCCTGGCTCCCCGCAGGCAAATCCTGGCTCCCTGCAGGCAAATCCTGGCTCCCTGCAGGCAAATCCTGGCTCCCTGCAGGCAAATCCTGGCTCCCCGCAGGCAGGGGCTGTGCTTGAGCTGATGGAGAACAGGACAGCTCAGCTCTGTCACTGCCAGAGCCACCAGGACACAGCCCTGACAGCAGGACACAGCTCAGCTCTGTCATTGCCACTGCCACCTGGACACAGCCCAGCCCCTGTCACTGCCACAGCCACCAGGACACAGGCCAGCCCCTGTCACTGCCACAGCCACCAGGACACCAGCCCTGACAGCAGGACACAGCTCAGCTCTGTCATTGCACATGCCACCGGACACAGCCCAGTCACTGCCACAGCCACCCCAGGACACAGCCCAGCCCTGACACTGCCACAAGCCACCAGGACACAGCCCTGTCACTGCCCATGGCCACCAGGACAAACAGCCCAGCCCCTGACACTGCCACAGCCACCAGGACACAGCCCAGCCCTGGACCACTGCCACAGCCACCAGGACACACAGCCCAGCCCCTTGTCACTGCCACAGCCACCAAGCTGAGCCCAGGACCTGCCAGAGCCACCAGCTGAGCCCTGCTCTGCCCACCAGAACCCCCCAGCACCACCTCAGCAGCAGAAATTTGCATTTGTAAATCTCTAGGAGATGCTTAYTCCTGCTGTCCCTTTGTCAATCCCATCAAAGGACAGCCCTTGAGTTCATCACCTGCACCCCAGTTTGGTGTCCTGCAATGACACGACACCCATGAGGATGCATTCCATCACCTCTGGATCATTGAAAAAGACATGAAACCTCACAGGCCCAAGAGGCACCTCAGAGTGACCATTTGGAACTGATTTCCAGGTATATGCAGCAAAAGAAATGGAAAATCCACAGCAGGGTTTTAATTTTTCACTTCAATCTTGTTTAACAGATTTCACTAAGGTGCACTTTCTTGGTTAATGTTAAACCAGGCTTTTTAAATTCAACAATAGATTAATGAATACCACACTGTCTCAGGTCAGCCCAACAAGTAGGCACAAAATTAATTCTGCCAGGTGGAACAATTGGGGCTTATTTCACAGCACAAAATGCCAGTGCAGAGGCAGGGATAGGRGTGAGCTCCACAATCATTTCCAGACAGATTAGAGCACTGGGGCACACACTGTCCTCTGTAAATAACAGCTGCCACTACCACTGCCCTCATTCAAATCTGCTAATTACATCCTGTTATCAAATGATGATGCAATTAACRAGGGCCGCCATTCCTCTTACACTGTCTGCTCCTTTTGTGACCTAAAAGAATAAATTTAAATACACTCCTGCTTCTTAAAKTTCCAAAGTCATGAAATACAAAGGTTCCTCCAAGCATTGCCAAGACTTACAGCTTCTTCTTGCCTGAGACACTGCAGGTCACCCAGGCCTCAAGGTTAAGTAAATGCAGTCATTTATCAGACACCTCATGCACATCTTGAAGGTTTTTTTCTCAAMTTCAGAAGATGACATAATTTGGAAAACGTAATCTTCTTCCAACATTTTCCTAGGATTTCAAATCCTATAAATCACAGCATTTTCCTCCTTCATATGAGAAGATTTTACATGGCAATTTTGCCTTGCACGTTTAGAATGGTTTATTTGTGAASTTGTCAAAGGTAACTGCTGCTGCTTCTGACTTTTTTCAGGAAGYCTGCCTAGTTTTCCTGCTCATTAACACCACAGGCTCCCAGACCTTCATGATACTCAGGATAATTAATTCCCAACAGAGTTTTCTTCATGCATTAAGGAGGAAACTTTRAGCTCTTAAGAGAAAGACACCAATGACCCTCAGATTTCTGAAAGTAGAAAAAAAAAAAATCTAACACACCATCCCTCACCCTTCCTTCCCATTAGCTCTACTTCCAGCAATAACTGGTGAGTATTCAACATTTGTTGAATACTCAGCAACAACATTTCTTTCTACATTTGACAGCTGGACCAAAACAGTGATTTAATACACACAAATATTTGTGGGAGAAGCAAAGGGGACCAAATATCTGCTGGCACATTGGTAGATACCAAACATATCTCAATATACTACAAATACACAGTGACAAAATCACCATAGCATTACTGGGCATTTTCAGGCTTGTGAATGTGCTCCCACCTTACAAGATTCCAAAAAAGCTGAAACAATGTAAATTTAATCATCATTGAGAACACCAGGCTGGGCAGAGCTGAGCTGTAAAAGCYCTGGAGAGCCCAGGATCTGATCCCTGAGCACCTGCACTGCACTATTTACAGCGAGCCCTTCATCTCACACCTCCAAAATTTCAAGTAAAGCAAYATCCTGAACATTATAGAACAAGGCAAGGAAATACAATACCAATATGGTCAACCAGGTGAAGAATTGATTTTTAGCACATAAACCTATATAAAACACAATTCTTTCTTCTGCAGTTCCATCAATGCCTAAAATTAGGGCAAAAAGCCTTATGGCCTGACTTGCCAGCACTGCTGAAAGAGACAAAGCCCCCAAGAAGCCACAGCCTAAGGAATCAGCTGGCATCCAAACCACGTTGGCAAGTCCCACTGTGAGCTCACATAACCTGGGCCAGCTCTGGAATCTCTGGGTGCTCTCACAGACACTCCAGCAGGCCCTGGTTGCAGAGATCCTCTGCACATTCAGTGCTCAAAGCCACAGAAACAGGCCCTGAGCAGCTCCTAACTCAAAGAGGAATGACAAGCAGAAAACAACAAAAATTCTGTGATCACAACTTGACAAAAAGAATCCAAGCAAAATTAAATGCTTTGCCCAAGATCAAACAGGGATTCAGTGGCAAGAGCCCAGTGCTTCCTGAATCCAGTCCAGTCTCAGAACAMAAAGAATCTTTGCTTTCTACTTTGTCACATTTGTTTTTCTCCCCCCATATAAAGCAAATATYTTCCCTACTTTTCCTTAAAAGAAASAAATGCCTGTTGCCTCCAAGAATCCTGCTACTGGGACACCCCAGGCCTCAGATCTGCAGYCACCACACAGCACCAACACTCCCAGATGAAACTGGAGCTCCCAGTAGCCACACATTCTGCAGGGCCTTATTTCCCAGTTATCAAACTGAGTTATCACATGCCATTCTGCTTCATAATGCTATTCCAAAATGGAAATTAATAATATTAATTTCAGCCATTGTATAATGYTTCCAGCATTAAAAAAAGCAACACTAAGAACAGACCTGCCCGGCACAAGAACCAAAGTGGAACTCTGTAGGAACACAAACCCAGGGAGATTTTCCAAAGATAAATAAGGAGTTTCCAAAGATAAATAAGGAGTTTCCATGTACAAATACCTTATTTCTTGGAGCCAGCAGCAAGTACCTCCCCAATCTAGAAGCTTCCACAGGAGCTCCACAGCTCTGCTGCAGTCTGAGATCCTGATATAGGCTCTGGGCTGCCCAACCAGAGCCTCAGGGCTGATTGGAAGCACCTGTGGCACCTGGAGCCAATCCTGGCTGATTGGAAGCACCTGTGGCACCTGGAGCCAATCCTGGCTGATTGGAAGCACCTGTGGAATGACCCAAACCCTGCAGCTGACAGGACTCATCCCCTGGGAGGAGGGACAGCACAATCAGCCCAAACTCGGGCCAGGAGCAGGGCTTGTGCTCTGGACACACCTGCAGGGTCACCAGAGCAGCCACCATGGGCCAGCAGCTCCTCAGCTGCCCTGCCAGGGCCCTGGGGCTCAGCCAGGTGTGACAGACTCAGCCAGCAGAATCATTTTGGTCAGGTAAAAGATCTTAGGACAGAATCATAGAATCCTTAATGCTGAAAATCCCTCTAAGAATCATCAAGTCCAACCATGAACCCAATCCCTGCCAGGTCCACCACTGAAACCATGTCCCCAAGTGCCACATCCACACATTTTACCCTCCCACTCGCAAACCCACCACAAATATATTCAGATATATGACTTCCTTCAACATGCAGCTTGCAGGGACTCCTGGACATGGATCTGTTCCTCACAGGACAGCCTGCAGGGACACCAGGAACAGCCTGCAGGGACACCTGGACATGGAGATGTTCCTCACCAGGAACAGCCTGCAGGGATGCCTGGACATGGAGCTGTTCCTCACCAGGAACAGCCTGCAGGAACACCTGGACATGGAGCTGTTCCTCACCAGGAACAGCCTGCAGGAACACCTGGACATGGAGCTGTTCCCCACCAGGAACAGCCTGCAGGGGACACCTGGACATGGAGCTGTTCCTCTGCAGGGACACCTGGACATGGAGCTGCTCTTCACCAGGAACAGCCTGCAGGGACACCTGGACATGGAGCTCTCCCTTCACCAGGAACAGCCTGCAGGGATGCCTGGACATGCGAGCTGCTCCTCACACCACAAACAACCTGCTGGGCTCTGGCCAAGGCTGAGGACAAAGCCCTCAGCTGCACCAGGGAAGGTTTGAGTTGGACCATTAGGAGGAATTTCTTCCCAGAGAGGGTGATTAGGTACTGGAATGGGCTGCCCAGGTGGTGGAGGCACCCTTGGGAAGATGTTTAAGGAAGGTCTGGGGGTGGCACTCAGGGCTGGTTGCCGTGGTGGGGATGGGTCACAGGTTGGACTCGATGATGCCCAAAGGTGCCTGATCACCCCAGCTGATTTCTACAATTAAATGACAGCATTTGTGGGTGAGGGGAGAGGAGAGACTCCTTCACCTCAGCTGCAGGAAGGCTTTTAGCACTGCCTCTCCTTCCCAGGTCCCTGTGCCCAAACAGGACCTCTCAGGTGGGGTGGGTAGGTAGAGGACTAACTCGATTTTTTTTTTTTTTTTAAGTCTAATTGGATAACGAGGCCCAGGTGATCACATTATGGCAATTAACACCCTGCTGAGTGCTGCAAACCCTAATTGTGTACCAAAAGCAAACTGAATTCCACACTTGCTTCAAGCAGGGCCCCATCTCTCTCCATGTTCAAGTGTTTCTTGGCCTGCAGGATCATGTTGCTACACACAGAGAAATAATTTCCTTTTCAATCAAAATAAACATTGCATGGTGGAGTATTAAGAAACACAGCACGGTACAAAGCACTAAATTTACCGTAATACATTTTGTCTGAGCAAAACAAGGATGACAAAAAGCTCCAAACTATTTATATGTTCCAGAGGAAGCACAGAAAATTTATAGAARCATAACTCAATCTTACTACCTCATTTGAATAAACAAGAGATTAGTTGATGTCTAAATTAGTATAAAGATTGTTTTAGTAATAATAAACCTACCTCCCACAAAAAGGCCTCTGAAATACACTTCAATAAAAGTTCTGTACAGATTATAATAACTGATTATGTAAAAGTTTCACAGCACAGAAATTAATAAATAAGAAATTTGTCTCATTGGTCAGAACCAATAACACCAAAAGAAGCAGGCTAAAGATGATAATTGAAAATAATAACAGGGTTGATTAAAACCTCTGATTTTAAGGTTGTTCAGAGAGTAAGARAAGCTGCTCAGTGAAATAAGTTTACTAACACAATTAGAGGCATTTGGGGAAAGGTTATATGATCATGGAGAATTATCTTTAGCAGCTAGTGGCTTGGTGCTGGGGAATATAGACAAGGAATTTAAGTTGGTCTTTCTAGTCCTACCATGTAGATAGACCTGCAGGTAAGTAATTTTCTTACTCCTTTTATATCTCCTATTACATTCAAAACACTTATTTTAGGATACAAGGCTGGTGTAGTGCACAACATATTCATTAACGTAATGAGTCAGGCTGCTTTAAAAGCAACAGCCAGCACCCACAGCCAAGCAAGCAGCAAATCACTGAGACACAGAGTAGGGTGCTGGTAGTTTAATCCTGGAGTAGATCCAGCAACACTACAGACCTCTCCCACAATTATATTTGTGAGAGTTATTACAATATTTGTTAATTAAACACACCAGCAATGAATCCAACAAGATGGCACGAAAATCAAAACTCCAAAGGCTTTGATTTGTTTTTTCCCTAAATCTAAAATGGGGAAAGGAAGACGTATCTATTATCCATAATAAAAGATGAAAATCTTTTCAGTTGGAGCCTTGGATTGCAGGTTTAGGCACAACTTCTGACAAGTGGCTTTTCTCTGAAGTGCACAGTGCCAGGACTGCCACCCATCCCAGCCAGGGGACTGTGGAGGGAATCCTTACACAGAGGAACATGGAAAGCCTTGAATTGTACCTGMCATAGCTCATGCAGGGCCAGGAGCTGTGATTCCTTCCCAAAGCAGCTCAGCAGAAGGCAGGGAGCCTTCCCTGCTCACAGGCAAGGTGTCACTGATCAGATATTCAGCAATATTTCATAACATTGAACATCAGCACCTCGTGGCTCCTGAGCATATTCAAATTCTAACCTGAGAAGAAAAATAAACCCCAGTGCACTTCCAAACCTCAATTTATACCACTCCTTAAACAGGAATCTCTCTAGAGACCTTGGCTTTTAAAGAATACACACCAGAAGCAAAGCTGGAAAGCAGCAGCACATCTTAAATGCACAACTTACTGTGGCTGTCACACAGAGCCTGCAGAGCTGCTCTGGAAACAGGGTCCACCTGCACACACCCAGCTCCAGCTGGGCACACACACTGCTATCCATGTGATTCCCTCAGAAAGGCTGGAGATATTCCCTTAGAAAGGTTGGAGATATTCCCTCAGAAAGGCTAGAGATATTCCCTCAGAAAGGCTGGAGATATTCCCTCAGAAAGGTTGGAGATATTCCCTCAGAAAGGCTGGAGCTATTCCCTCAGAAAGGTTGGAGATATAAGCTTTAGACTTCACTCTCTGTATTGAATGCAGAATGCATTTAATATTCTAGAAAGGAAATAAGAATTTACAGCAGCCAAGAGGTGTGATCAGTCAGAGAGGTGGCCTGGTKGGAAGAGGGGTTAAAAAAGAATGAATTACAGAACAAAAGGAAATGCCTGCCAGCCTGGAAAACAGGAGCATCCTCATAAATTGTATCTGGATTGTAAGGACATCTGAATACCTCTGAGTTACCTACAAACTGGAGACATCCGAACATACCACCAGGGGAGTGCAAAGAAAAYCAAAAGAAAAAATAGAAAAATAGAAACTCTAGCAACATATTGTCTGAAAAACGAGAAACAGCAAGTGTCTAGCAGTGACATCAGTACAGAAAAAAGCAGAGCRATGATGAAAAAAACAAAATGTTTACCAAAGTATGTGAAAAATACAGTCAGTGGACTCTTAGGGCTTTGTTTTTGCCCTGCAGGTGAACACACAGGCAGGAGCTGGAGGCAGTTTGGGGATTTTGTACATCCATATGCACACACCACAGTTATTTAACCTTCAGAGCTTTCTCTGCTCTCCTATGCAGAGTGAGCACTCTTGAGAAGGAAGAAATCAAATCTGAAAGCCCTTCACAGAGATAAAAAGTTCTATATATTATTTCAAGCCTACTCTGAATAGCTGGTACTCMTCTTGAACAAGGACATTTTAACTGCTTTAAAGGGGGAAAGAGATTTGAGTGTACTTCAGCAGAATTAGAACAATTCTATGCATTAGACTTCTATAGGAGCTTAAAGCACTTAAATGGGATAAAGAAGAATTTAAGTGCTATGAACTAYAGAACAGTTAAAAAATGGATCATTTGATAAAGATTTAAACTAAGTTAATGGATACTGTAGCAATTCTCTTCAGTGCAAATTGCTGGGAACAGATTTTGACAATAATCCTCTTTTCATGAATTCATGGGAAAAGATATCACTGCAGTGTACTGTCCACACTTAGCAAGGTTGTGAACTATTTCTTCCAAAAGCAGAATTAAATTAGCACAGATCCACCTAATCATCTAGTGCAGCTTAGGTGGTTCCTAGCTCCCTTCTCATCCCCACAGTGGCAGCATTTATGRAGTGACATCATTAGCAGCAATGTGCCAATGTTCTTCCTCAGCCAAATTTCACTGCACAAATCACCTCAGCATGAACAAAGAACAGATGAGAGGGGAAAATTAATTAGCTCAGTGCCTTGTTCTCTCTCCTGCATACACACAGCAGATATAACCTGCACACAGAGGTACAGGGGTGTACAGGGAGATCTCTCCAGGTTTTCCTTTYCTTTAGAGCTTCTGAATGTGTCACCTCTTCATGTCTGTTTTTGCTGCTGTGGCTCTGTGCATGAAAGGGTTGTGAGCTGCTCAGAGCTGAGCAAGATGCTGATCAAAAGAAAGGGAGAGTGAGGGGTAATTTGGTGCTGGAGCTTCTTTGGCACAGGCAAAGGCTTTGTGCAGAATCCCATCMCTCTGGTAATCACAGGATCTGTGGAGAGGATCCTCTGCTCCTCAGTATTCTCCCTCATTGCTCTCAGTCTGACAGAGAAAAGTGCTGGAGCTCCAGGCCAGGGCAGGCAAAGGGCCTGGTGCCCTCAGAGGGACAATGAGCTGGAATTACAAACTCTGGGGGAAGTGGATGATAAGAGACAGCTCTGTTGAGCAGGAACTCACTCATTTTTACATGCTCACCTCAAGACATTTTAAAGGTCTTTGTTTTCAGAAGCCACTGAAGTCTCCCATCTGAAAATCCCACTTCTGTTGCATCTCGAATTGGACACCCAAAGAGTTGGGTAACAACATCAACAAAAAACTCTGTTAGGAAATTCTTAGCCYAAAATTTCTAGTCAAGGCTTCTGAGTTACCTTTCCAGCCAACATCAAACAACATGAAAAACATCACATGTAACATGGCACAGAAAACCATTTCTGGTTTGTAAATCTAGCTATGGTTGTTACCATGGAATAGTGGATAAACCACAATGTTGCTATTTCACAATCATAAAACAGAATGCTGCTAAACCTCAGCCATCCCACCTTCCCAAAGAGCAATATCCATGTGCTCATCTCATAGGCACTTGCTTTAAATAAGTTTTGGGGGAGATGTTCTTGAACAAGAAATATATCAAATTCTGTATGTTGACACATTTAGTGAAAGCCACCTAAGTGTATTTAAATCCAAACCTGTCTTATTTGCCTATTATTTAATTATTCACAGAGCCTACACCTGCCTCTATGGTGTTGTGGTGTAGAACTGAGAATCCTGCAGTTTGAGTGCAATGAAGTAAGCACAAAACCAGCTGGAGCTTCATGAAACGAAGAGCTTGACAGAAAACATTTACATTTCTTCTTACATTAGCAGCCAACTAACCWGTGCCAGCTTTATACACACCTGCAGAATAGATTTTAGATTTTAGAGCAAAAGCTGCAGGTCCATTCATCATTGTCTCATCTGAATCACAGTCACAGCATTATCCAGAAGGTCACCCTTGTGTCTCTCTAGTCTGTTTTWGTTACCACACCAGGCTAGGAGCACTAAATCACAGAATCATTTTGGTAGGAAAAGACCTTTAAGGACAGAATCATAGAATCCTTAATGCTGGAAAATCCCTCTAAGATCATTGAGTCCAACCATGAACCCATCCCTGCCAGGTCCACCACTGAACCATGTCCCCAAGTGCCACATCCACACAATTTACCCTCCCACTGCCAAACCCACCACAAATATACTCAGATATATTGACTTCCTTCAACATGGAACAGGGAAACACCACAAGAACTTTRCACTGACCTTCTGCTTCAACAAGAATAAAATATGTAACTGATTAAGTCTGAATTAACAGTTCAGAAAATGCTTCTTAATGTCATGTGGCACATGCATCTTAATAATCTGACTGCTCCATCACTCTTTGCATGAGGGAAAAGGCTTCTGCAAATTTTCAACTGCTTTTCATTCCTTCTTCCTTCCATTTTTAAAGTAACAGAAACTGCTTCCAGTTTCCTAGTGATGGACTCAGCTGCATTTGAAAGGGGTTGATGTATTTTAGAACTTCTACCAGACTCAGSTGTCATTGAAAGCTTCAATACTTTTGAGAATTTACCCCAAATCATCCCAGTTTCCACTTTCAATGCACTACAGAGTCTGGCTAACAGGTTTAGCTATTTTCCCAGTAAAACCCCCAGGGTGAGTTATAACTTACAGACAGTTTTCATACTGCACTAGGCTGTTACTGTTAATTGTTACTGGCTGAAAATGCAGACCTGAAATGAAGCAGGCACATCTGGGACAGCTCACTCTGATCAAGATTTCTTGACAGTTTCAATACTTGAAGAAACATTTCCCACCAAAAGCAAGGACTGGCCATTTCCCTCCCTGTAACTCCTATTGTGGATACCCTCTAGGGAAAAAAACATTTCAAGAGGAAATATTTAAGTCAAAATTCACATGCRCAAAGCCCACTGAAGTTGACAAAAAATACACTGTACTGCATCTCCTGTGCTAATGGTTGATGCAACTGAAGGTACATAAGAAAATAATAAATGTATTTCTCTGGTTTTGTCAGCTGCCAATAAAAATAAACATTGCTGTGTCACTGTCTTATTTTCTGGAAAAATCCCTTTGCCAGGATTTCTTCTCCTGGGAAGCTGAGAAGCCTCAGAGAAAAATGAAAACAATAATTATCTGACTTGCTTCTCCTGTGTTTTGCTGCTTTGGAATGTGGTTGGAGATTGTTTATCCAACAGGTGAATTGGTTTTACTTAATCATGGTTTTACTTAATCAATCCCAACAGCCTGACTTAATCATGGTCAGGCTGTTGGGACTCTAAAGAGTCACAAGTTKTTCATTAGTATCTTGTTAAACCTTCTGTCTGTATCCTTTCTCTATTCTTTAGTATAAATTTGGTGTAGTATTCTTTTATATAATATAATATCATAAAATAATAAATTATCCTTCTAAGAAGATGGAGTCAGATTCTCAATTCCTCCTTCGTCCTGGGGACCCTGCAATACCACATTGCTGTTGYTCTTTCAGATTGAAAGATAAAACATAATCAATATCTGCATCCCAAAAAAACACAGAGACTGTGCTGTGTTTGTCGTGCTCCAAAGGAATAATCTTTTCCAGGGACTGTTTACTGCATAAGGAAAACACCTGCATGGGAAATGTGATCTCCAGCACAATACCTTGATGTACCAAATTCACTGGGAGGGTTGTTAATGGGGAATACTGTCTTCTTAATGTGTTTCTTAATATTTTCATTCCCTGACGTCTTCCTATGTCCTGCCCAAGGTGAAAGCATCACAGGGATGCTTCCTGAAACCCTAACACCATAGTGAGTCACCCAGACCATTGCACTTCTTAACTTCAATGGAATCCAAAGGAGTAAATAAGTGAGAGAAGCAGAATTTTGTGCCAAATTAGGTGCAATTCACTGCACCCAGAGGAGGAAAGCATCAGCATACAAACTGGACATCTCCAGGGACTCTGTGTAGAAGAAAAAGTGATTACAGTGCACTGMTATGTTTTTAAATAGTGATTCTTTTACTTGAATTAGTAAGGCTTTATTTATTTTAAGTTATGCTACTTCTGGTACTTTTCATACAGTTTTTTTTTTAATCCTAACAATGCAAAAACCTATTACTTGAGCCAAATCTGTTGATACTTTTATTTTCTGTCACATTCATATTTGGTGCCTSTCACATTTTACTTCACATTTCTCCTTTGAAATCACTGGAGTTCATCCACTAAAAATCTGCAAGGAGAAAAACAGGCCTGCATGATAAAAGGGAATTATACACCCAGCACACACATACACACAATTAAAATCTCATTATTTTCCATTCAAAGAAATGGGAAACCTGTGATATTCCAAATTCCATACCACAATAACTATCAAAACCACATCCATTCTCTTTGAAAACTCTTGTGAACTAYTCCCCTGTGCTCACTTGTGCAGAAATCAGGGCTAACAAGATGAAAGCCTTGTTCTATCATGTTTACTTAGCACTGAACTACTGTCCAAAGCACCTCAGCGACCTTCTGCTGCTCCCAGGTCATACACAAAATTCACTCTGTGCAGCTGTACTCCAACTTTATGAAGCCCAAAATCCCCAAACCTAAGAGTGACRTGCTGCACTTCTCTCCAGAGGATGGCAGATACAGAATAAACCTAATTATCTGTGCATTGCCCCAGCTGAACTCTCTCTGCTTCCAGGAACAYAAGCAGAAGTGCCAGGTAGCCGAGTATTCAGATCATGTCATCTTCCAAGACTTAAAAAGAAAATAATTATCCTCTAGTAATTGAAAATACAAAATGAGGTTTAACATCGTGTTCTGATCTTTTTTATTTCATGCTGTGAGAGGATTAATTGACTGAAAATGGAAAGTGCTCCCAGCCTGCTGTACCTGATGTGCCCCTCACCCTCGGAGCTGAGCAGGTGTTTGGGGAGCCAGCACAGCCTTTAAACCTGACCTACTTCGTGCACACAGGGCTCAGAGTCAGGCCTTGCCCACCGTGCTGCAGTGCAGCTTCATTCCATGTGGCATTCACATTCTCTGGAAAAATCCCCTTGCTCAGGATTTTTCTCCTGGGAAGCGGAGAAGCCTCAGAGAAAAGGAAAACAATTCTTATCTCATTTGCTTCTCCTGTGCTGTGCTGATGTGGAATGTGTTTGGAGATTGTTTACCCACAGGTGATTGTTCCATTGGATTCTGCTGTGAGTTGTTTTCACTCTTTGGCCAATCAGGGCCAANNTGCTGCAGTGCAGCTTCATTCCATGTGGCATTCACATTCTCTGGAAAATCCCCTTGCTCAGGATTTTTCTCTTGGGAAGCTGAGAGGCCTCAGAGAAAAGGAAAACAATTCTTATCTCATTTGCTTCTCCTGTGCTGTGCTCATGTGGAATGTGTTTGGAGATTGTTTACCCACAGGTGATTGTTCCATTGGGTTCTGCTGTGAGTTGTTTTCACTCTTTGGCCAGTCAGGGCCAAGCTGTGTCAGGACTCTGGAGAGAGTCAGGAGTTTTCACTATTATCTTTTTAGCATTAGGTATCTTTTCTGTATTCTTTAGTACAGTATAGTATTCTTTAATATATTATAGTATCATAAAATAATAAATTGGCCTTCTGAGAACATGGAGTCAGACTCATCATTCCTGCCTTCATTGGGACATTTCCCAGCAAATCCAATAATTCCACCCATTTGCTCTCTCTGTGTCTGGTAATTATCCTGTGCACCAGGATAACCTCCCAAGGCTCTTCAGAAGACACCTCACATTTTTCTGGTGCTGATGAGGTTTTTTTCCAAATCAATGACATTTCCCTGTGCCATTATCCAGCTGCCAGAGAGCAAATCTTTTCCCTTCTCTAAGAAATTCAAGATTATCCCTTAGTTAAGGTTCTTGTAAGCCCCTGGATAGGTTTAGACAAGACCCTGGGTTTGCCAGAGCTCTCAGGGAGATTCTGCTTTCATTATTGCTTAGTCCAAGCAACCTCCTCACCAGTGCCCTCACAAACCTCATTTTTCAGGTCTGATTTAGCCCAGCAATTCTTTGGCTTTCCAATTCACAGAGAACTTTAGCAACCCCTTCTCAAGCTCCAGGAAGGTTCTTTCTGTCACCTCTGAGGCAGCAATTCCTGATTGCTCCTTGTGCTGTGCTAATGACACCTCCAGATTCTCTTGTTTCACCACATAACCCCAAGTGAGTGTAGCTGTTCTCAAGGGCAAAAGAAAACTCTGTTCTCCAGAAAGAACAACATTTATTTCTAACCCAWTAACCACCCTGATGCAAAATAAACACACAAATCAAATACCTTCCATCACATAAGTAAATCAAAAGTAGTTTGGGGTGATTTCAGTGAATTATAATTGGCTATGCAATGTTGTTAAATTAAAAGTAAACAGGAGAAACTTTGACTGGTAAAGAGACGTGAATCCTAAAAAACATAAACAAAAATATGCAGAAGGCCAAGTTGACAAGATGTCTTAAGTATTTTTATTTTATTCTTTCACTTTACAAAACTTGTGTGCATCTCTGCATCTTGCATGCCTTCAGTATCTTTCAAGCCTGCTATTAACTCTTTTAAAATTTGTAATTCATCTTAGCAATTCTGACTTTCTAGAAGAGGATTTTACATTTTCTGAATTCAAATGTTGTCTGCAAAATGCTTTTCTGACTCATGAAAAATATTTCAGGAATCAGGGTTGTTATTCTCAAGCTGCTAGGTGAGAAATGTCAGGATTGCTCTCATTTTCCAAATTACCCAAATCACAAAACAAGCTCTAAAGCTAAAGAAACCTGCTGGAATCTCAACAAAGGTTCTTCAGTAACAAACCTTTTTCTGAAAAGCAATGGTTTTTTAACAAGCCAGCAATGAAAAACCAAATCATGTCTCCACAAAACATCTCCAGGAGCCCCAGAAGCCTGATGTGGCTCCTGGGCTCAGCCTGGGGCACAGCAGAGTCTGCAGCTCCTGGGGAGTTCTCTGTGTGCTCTGGGCCTTCTGCCTCGAGTTAACAAGGACTTACAATGTGTGTTTTTAAAATAAATAAATCAGTGAAATATTACATCTCCCTGAGCTCTGAGAGAGCTCTCTGCAAGAATTTCCATGTGTAATGAAAAGTAGTGCTTCACATCAGGGGTGCAGCTGCCTCCACCTCTCAAGGTTTTCCTGGGCCTGACACCAATTCCTGTAAAAGGAATTGGAATCTGGASTTCTGGAATAGAAACCATGGATAAACCACTCCTAACTTTAGGGGAAAAGGGTTTTTTCTAAAAACAGAAGCCTGGACAGGAGAGGCACTTTTCCCCTTAAGTTTCCTGGGTCTGTCCCTGTCCCCTCAGCATTTGTGAATTTCTGGTAAACTCTGTATTTATCCTCACAAGGAACTTTTCTGCAGAGTTCTCAAGGTGAGGAGGAACTTGAAAAGGCTTGTTTAGGAATGTTTAGAGAGTTCTCTGAGCTCACAGAGCCCTTGGTCACAGCAGCACACTCTCTATTAAATATTTCTCCCTGTAAAAATAAAATGTGGTTGTCATTAGCTGGCTCTTTGCTGCAGCCAGTGCAAGCCTCCTGCCACTGTAGTCTGGAAAGAAGCACAAAGCAAAGGAACTTCTGTCCCCACCTCTGCTTTAGAGGGTTCATACCTTTCTCTTCTCCCTTCCTTGATCCGAATTCAATTATGATTTAAACCCCCACACTTCCCCACTATCTTTTAGGCCCCATATTGTTCTATTTTTCTGCAGCCTGATGAATACTGAATGCACCTTGARAGCCTGCCTGTTTCACTTTTCACAGGGCTTAAAAAGATGGAGTGCCTATAAATGTCTCCCTTTTTTTGTTGTTTTTTGCTTTATTCTTTGATCAAGAGGGTTCTRTGTAGAGAAGAAACAGCATACAAACCCCATATGACATAGGGAGGGTGGGAAAAAAAGTGCTCACTGCCCTCAGGAGGGAACAGAAATATTCAGACTTCATACACAGGTTTGCTAATGCTGCTAAATCTTATGCTGCCAAAAGAAAAAGCAATGAAAAGARTTCCCAAATCACAATTTGCCTGTATTTTGAGTCCATAGATAGTTCTTAAAAGCCACAATCTGTTTTTCATKTCTTTTATTTTCCAGGTCATCTCCCGTAAGACTATTCTACAGCAAGCCACAAAGYATAGACTAGAAATGTATTTATTTATAAAAAGAAAATAAAAGGCTAAAGAGTCCTGCACAGGTGAAAATGCACCACTGAGCTACTGAGACTATCCAAGAACATCCTTAGAAACAAAGATCTTAAGAATTGGAGCYCATTGCCTTTAAAGCTGATAGAAATAAAGCACAGACTTCTCAGCACCTTCATCTGTTGAAGTTCATTGAAAYTCAGGTTTCCAAGAGCTGACAGCATTTAGCACCCCGGTCTGAGGAGCAGGTGGGCACTCAAAGGAGGGTCTGTTTAACTCCTTCAGCAGCTGAATTTGTGGAAATCATCTCCAAAAGACAGGGAKCCCTACAGGGTACCAGTGRTCTAAATTAGGTGGTCAGTAATTGYKCTAATGGAAGATTGCCACAGGTTCTTTCTGTCCCCCTAAAGATGAGCACTCATGCTCTTTGCTTTGGTGGCAGGAGAGGGGGACACAGGAGCTGGGCATTCCTCTGGTCCAGGGGTTTTTCCAGATGCCTTCTGTCCCTTCATGGTCACCAGGAATGTTCTGCAGCCTGAAAATCCTTTGCTCTGATACTTGGGCTCTTCCCCTTGAAGCACAGACAGACAACCTTTCAACTAATTAAAACTGAAAAGAAGGTGTAATAATTACAGCCATGGGCACATGGAGAGTAACCTCCCAAAGAGGTGCAAAGAGTCACAAACTCCTGTTTATCCAAGAAGGTTTTACCTATTCAGATGGTTTCTACAACACCTATTACATAAACATTAGCTCTCACCTCGTATTATAATTAGCTGAATGTCCATTATGGCTGCACAATTGTCCTCTTTAATTGGGTTGGTGGGCTCKGAAGAGGAAGTAAGGCCTCTTCCTCATAGTAAGCTCTTTACCCATGYCAAGCTGGCAGAGCTCCTTGKCCTGCTGGTCACAGTCCAAACCTCCTCTCACTCTTAGAGCCCCAYTTTATTTATGGCTCCTGCTCTCCTACAATACYTYATGTATCACCTGTCATTCCCARCCTTGTTTCAGTTATCCCACCTGGTATCAATTAATTTYCTCRTTAAGCTCTAATCACAGCATAATCTTTGCTAACTCCATTTCTAACTTAACCCCTCAATTCCTTTAAGCTCTTCATTAAAAAAATACATAGTTTTCACTATCTCAGGTGCATTCCTTGCTCAACCCCTTGACTCRCCCTCTCATGATTTTTAAACTGCAGCAGCATTTGCCACAAGTGTCAACAACAGCAAGAATGAAAACAATCCTAGCARAGGAGGGGATTTCAGCTGTGCCACACAGGCTCTCAGGGCAGCTCTCAGTGCTGTGAGAACAAGCACAGCCAAACCCTTCTGCAGTCTCCTCGAGCCTGGTGTCTCTCCAGTGCTTCCAGGTAATCACATTAACAGCTCCAAACATGATGTAATGACATCATTCAAACACATTGCTCCCAAAGGCTTGGTATTAGATCAAGGAATTACCATTCCTCATGCATTTGTGACAAATCTAATAGGGGGAAATGATTTGTTACACAACACAGCTTAGGTTGGTTGCTCCCCTAACAGCAGATGTCTGCTCTTAGCTCGAGCTTCTAATCTTGCCTGGAGCTAAGATGCTGAACAGTCACCCTTAATTTGATATCTGAATTAAGAGAAGGACTCTACCTGAGGTTGGGAATGGGGTGCTTCAGTACCCTTGCTATGTTTGATGTATGKGTTGTGTTTTCCAGGACTGTTTAAGGCCCTCAGCAAGACAAGTCCTTTTAAAAGCTAATAGAATTCAGACATTGAGACTGGGGATTCTAAAAACCAATGCTGAGTCATGTTTTGAAAACAAACAAAAACAAGCCAACCAAAAACACCCAATAAGCAAAACCTGTCCTACAGCCCATGGATGCTTTAACATCCAGAGTTATAAACCTGTGGATGGCTGAGAACTGGAAAGCCACCTCTTGCAGGTCTCTATCCAGAAGATGAATTGAARTTATCACCACAGAACCTTCTAGAGTGCCAAAGACACACACTAAAATGCAATTCTTGTGCCTGCACCTGCCCTAGAGAAACCTCTTTAGGTTTGGTGGAATTCAAAACCACAGAAAGCAAAAATTAAATATTCCAAATGCCAACTATTCCAGTGAAAATACTCCTCTGGTGTGCAGCACAGACAAATTTCTATCCAAAGGTACAAAATAGGAATGTCTCAGGATTAATTAGATTCTGGARAGTTCTTACACCTCTCAGAGATAGAAATGCAATTGTTCAAAAAGTATTACTATGTAGACATTRAGTATATAAATACCTGACCCAAGAACCACTGTCTTGGTCCTGGAGAGAAATACTTTACTGTCCCTTACCTACTTACACAAAAATCCCATTTCTGTCTTCATGCATAGATGGAATATAGGTGCTAATACTTAGACAAATATCTGAAGAAAAAGTTGAAAAGAGAAAATACACCTGTTTGTGTTACTGTTCAGTTTTCAAATGAAAATATTGCTGTTATTTTTCAAGTTGTGTCATTACTGCCTCTTTTTTCTAATTCCATGCACATTGAAGAAACAAGTTGGGGGGGGGAATCTGTTAATTTTTTCTTTGCTGACTTTCTTCTTTTTGGCCTTTAGTCTCAGGAATATTTACTCTATCTTACAATATATCTTATGACTAGAGACTACTTTTCCCAAGTTCATATTTGCCTTTCATGCATCRCTCATGCCTATAAAATGAAGATTTGTGTATTCAAGGCAGAGAGGGGCAAGGACATACAGAGAACCTGYGCAGTCATTCAACCATACTCTTCATTAATTGCCTCAGAAGTGACCTCTTCCCTCTGGTTTTATTTCAGCTCTTGCCTGCATGAGGACAGAGCCTTTTCCTTTTTGTTCTGCAGCGTGCTCGGGGCTGTGCAGAAATGTCACCTCACACAAGCAAAGGGAAAAGAAAAATAAGCCAAGTGAAATTCCAATGATGACACTTTTTGCAAGCTGCAAGGAAATGATGATCCTTTACCTCAAACTGTCAGAAGCATCTTCCCAAATCCCTCATTGCTCTGTAATGTATTACCATAGCAACTCGTCTCTGCAGTGATCCAGAGCTCCCCATGGGCAGCCTGCACTTTGTCAGCGCTGCCACTCCTCTGTGAGGCAAGGAACACTGAGCACTTAAACACCAAATCATTAAAGCAATGTTTCCCCAGTGGCCACACTGAATCACACAAGGATTCAAACCAAAATGATGGTGGGGAAAGCCAGAGGAGCTCGCAGCACTTGGTGTAGGAGGGAAATGAAAGTGTTGCAAAATACTGAACAGAGCAAGAAAACAACTTCTACCGCTTGGTTTCTTGAAGGAAAGAAGAGCACAGCATCACTGTGCTGTAGGTTCTGACTTTATGAATCCTGCCCCTTCCCTATCAGTCCTCTACTCCCAGTTTTACTCTAAGTAATGCAAAKATTGATTAATATTTATCTTCTCAATGACAGCTGCCACCAAAAATGGCCAGCCACTCTATCTCAGATTCCAAGCACCTGGCTGTGTGTTTTGAAGGGCATGAAAAGAAGATCAAGACAAAAATCTCATTTTTACTCCTTTTCCTTTAACATTTTTTAATCTTCCATCTTCTTATCTATGCACAGTAGACTTTACATCAGCTGATTTCAGCATCCTGCCTCACCAAAGAAGAATGAATTCTCCCTCTGGAGAGAAGCCCTGCTCCTCATCCAGCATGATGTGTGCTCTTCAGCCTCTTCTGCAGGGATGCAGCCTCAATGTGCCTTACCCAACACACAGAGAACAGCCTCAGATTCCCCATATACGGCTTGTCCTACAACACACAAACCACCAGTGGTGGGGAGAAATTCCAGTTTTCCTAACTCCCACCGTTCCCCTTGTGACATCATAATTGTAACATCATAATTGCAGTCAGACAGCCTGGAAAATGAATGCTGCTAAGGGGATTTCAGGTGTCTATTGTGTGTATGATACAGAATGATTCTGTATCATGGTACCTGTGTGATTCAGGTGTCTATTGTGTGTAGATACAGAATGATTCTGTATCATGTACTGTGTGATTCAGGTGTCTATTGTCTGTAGATAGAATTCTGTATCGTGATACTGTATGATATTCTGTATCATGATACCTGTCAGGTGTCTACTGTCTGCATGATAACGAATAATTCTGCATCATGGTATCTGTATGATTCACGTGTCTATTGTGTGTATGATACAGAATAATTCTGTATCATGGTACCTGTGTGATTCAGGTGTCTATTGTGTGTAGGATAAGAATAATTCTGTATCATGGTACCTGTATGATTCAGGTGTCTATTGTCTCTATGACTTGCAGCTTTTTTCTTGTGTTTCCACAGAATTGCAGAATCCAAGGCTCATTCTCAAAAAGGTTTTATTTTTAACAACTRGGAAGCATGACCCTACTTCTGGGAGCTTTTCACAGTTTGGAAAACTCACCACTGATCTGAAAGGGGTGATTCTGTATGCCCCAGACTGGCCGAGTCAGGGGAAGCTTTTCCATGCTGCCAAGCTGCAGGAGCCTCCTGCCCTCTCCCTGGCAGTGAAGCACATCCAGAGGGTCTCTCCACCTCACAGGGTGAGGCTGTGAAGCAAAGCTGCTGCAGCTGCAGCACTCTGGGTCTGACAGACCTTGGCTGAGGCAGGGGTGCCTTGTGGTGTTTCCTGTGTGCTGCACAAAAGCTCTCAGCTGCTCCAAAACAGATATCATCATTCAGGGCWAGGAAMATCAGTGTCCAACACCTGGGGTTTRCATGTGCAAGCTGGGACCCTGACTGCTGTTTTATTAATACCAGGAGGGCCTTTCTCTTTTATAATCAAGTGTTAAAGCTGCTCTTTGTCACTGTAAAAGGTTGCTGCAGCTTTAACACAGGGAGGATTAGGTTAATGATGGTGGCTCTACTCTTCAAGTTCAAATTGCCTCTCTCCCCCCTTTGCTGGATTTCATTCTAATGAAGCAGCACCTTACTTTGCAGAAAACCACTTGTTTCTTYTTTATTTCCTTAGAAATAAAAATCTGCCTAGGCTGACTGCAGAACACCTGGAGGGAAAACACACCAAGCAGCAGAACTGGAGGAAATCCAGTGCCACTCCTGGTTTCTGAAGGGACAGGCAGGAGGACCAAAGGAATGACAGGCAGGACAGCCTCACCTCAGCCCCTGGAGAGATGGTGGGGAAATAAGCTGGGAAAGATTTCCAGGCCTGAGGAGGACCAGGAGGACACCAGGAGCAGCCATGGATTCACCAAGGGGAAGCGATGCTGGCCAGCCTGGGAACATTCTGGGCTGAAGGATGGCTTGGCAGGCAAGAGGAGCAGTGGGTGCTGCCTGCCTTAATTCAGCAGCACTTCTGACAATGTCACCCTGATTTTTTAAGTTGTTCTAAGCCTTCTGATGTTACATTCTTGTAACGAAACTTTCTCACACACTTTCTGTAAATAACTAATTGTTTTGCATTCTTTTATGGAGAGGAGAAATTTGATGCACTGTTGGTTTGTCCAGTGTCATTGGAGAGGTGGCACTGTCACCCCCAATCCACTGTCGCTTTGGAAATCTTATAAATGTTGGGAGTCAGAAATTAAACTTCCCTCTTTTTTGCCTTGGAGAGCTGCGTGTCTGCATCATTTTATTTCATGTCCTATAGCACCATGGCACCAYGTCCCTCACAGATCCTCTCAGAGGAGCTGCTCATGAAGGGGCTGGGTGAGCAGACTGAGCTGGATTCAGAACTGGCTGARCATCCAAGGGCAGGGCTGGAGATGAGTGGTGCAAAGTCCAGCAACCTGCAGTGAYTTTGTATCACCCTCTGTGGGTACCTCATGAAAACTCACCTGCCTCAATGTTTCAGACTCACTTTGTTTAAAATCCTTTAAACAGCTTTAGAGTTTTTTCCCTTTGCTCTTTCACCCTGTACAGAAAGGCACAGAATGTCATGGTATTAAGTCTCTTTTTCTATAAAATACACTCTCAAACAAGATGATTGCTCATGAAAACTCACCTCCCTCCATGTTCCAGACTCACTTTGTTTAAAATCCTTTAAACAGCTYTAGGGTCTTTTCCCTTTGCTCTTTCACCCTGTACTAAGCACAGAATGTCATGRTATTAAGTCTCTTTTCCTATAAAATACCCTCTGGGCAATTAMTATTGAGCTCCTTCAGCTGCTGAGCCCTGTGTGAATGACATTTTGGTTGTTTTAACCCTCCCCAAGTTGTGGGAAGACAGCTCATGTGTAGAGCACAGGAGCCAAGGGASCCACAAATCCATTTGCTTTGAGATCTGGGAAGACAAAGCTGTCTTAAAATATTACAAGCCTCAATTAAAATCCAGCTGAGGGCAGCAGGCTGAGGTGTGGCTGGGCTGAATGCTGGAATCCCAACCAGCTCCTGTCACTGACAGAGGCAGGTTYCCTGTTCAGAGCAGCTCATTAACTTCAGCCAGTAATTGCTGCCTGTCTTCTCRCGCAGAAATCAGAATTCCCTTGTTTGTTTGTGGCTGGGTTTGTGTTAAAGGGTTTCCCAACACCTGATGGAGAAGATTCCCTCCCAGAGAGGTCAGTTTGCAAGCAGCACACATTAAACTCAGCATAGGCACATATCCAATACAAATGTCCAGAGACACCTTAGGCTGTAACCTTGACTTCCAACTCAGAAGCTTTTTTAATTAAAGACTTTTCAGCTCTGCTGTAAACTATTACATGACCTGCACTTGGCCAGCCATGTTCTCTAGCCCTGTCTTACACAGCCCCAAAAAGCAATTTGGCTCTGACCTTTTTCACAACTGATTGTTCCTGTGCTGTTCTTTGGGCAGCAGTAATGTTTATGGGTCACAGAGGCCTGCATAGATGAACTGAAATATTTTATTACAGCCCTTAGCATTGAGCAATCATCATGTTTGAGAGAAAAAACTGTTTTCCACACATGTTTGCAGAGAAGTCCAGCTGCAGGATGTGTATGCACTGATGGTTTTAACAGACTGCAATAATTCAAGAAGGAAAAAGGAACTCAAARAACAATGTCAGAGAATGACACAACTACACCTCATCCTGAATACAAAGCCAGGGTAGTGGGCATCAAGAGTGTGAATGAAAAGGAGCAGAAGTTGTCATTGCTATCATGTTATTTTTTTATTGATTTCTGTTAAGAGGCTCATAGAAATGAACACCAAGAAGACAAGAAGGATCCTGTCCAGAAAACAGCCTGTGTGATAAACTGCACCYTGCTCCATGTCACCCCTGTCACTGCAGTGAGGAGAAGGGAAAATACCAACACAGGACTGGCTTTGGGCAGAGCAAAACATTCCTTGAAAAATCAGGAAAATGCATTTGGCAAAAAAAGCAAGCAAGAGAAACACAGGCACAATAAACAGTTGTACCTGTTGTAWCCACATTAACCTGAAGGAAAAAGACAGGAGGGTAAAATACTTGATGAAGTAACTTAAATCGAAATTCCTAAATATTCTTTCCCCTCTTTTTAGCCCCAGGGGGACAGGAAGAAGGCACAGCAGGTTATCTTACACAGCCCTGCTCTGCTCACCAGGCTGCTCAAGATTCAGTCCTCAATCAGCTGTGGCAAAGCCAGCACAACTCTCCAGTTCACAGTCATTTTTTGTAAAATAAATTAAAATTACATTAAGGGGTTGAAAAGCCTGCCCAAAATACCCTGTGGCTCRTGTCTAAGGCAAAAGTGCAGTTCAGGTTCATATCCCACCATCCCTCAGGCACCCAGGGATTAAACCAGACCTTCCCTCCTTTGCACCCCAGAGCTGCAAGATTAGAGGATGTGTCACCTCATCCCTCTGCCTGCAAAGGTGAAAGATCAGAAACCCAAGGCTGTTTATGGGTGTTACAACTGTCCAAAACCAGCCAAGCTGCCTAAACTCTCATCAATCTAAATTATTTCCCTCCCTCTGYCTCCAGTTTTCTGAATGGTCTTCACACACAGAACATAATCAACCTCCTGCATGGCTCTAATTATGCCCCACTGCTGAAAGAAATAAGAATGCATTTTCACTGAGAAACATCTATTGTGGTATTTGCTGGGTCCCCAGGACGAAGGAGGAATTGAGAATCTGACTCCATGTTCTTAGAAGGCTAATTTATTATTATATTATATTATATTATATTATATTATATTATATTATAATTATATTATATTATATTATATTATATTATATTATATTATATTATATTATATTATATTAGTTATGTTATATTATAACTATACTAAAGAACAGAGAAAGGATACAGACAGAAGGCTACAAAAGAATGATAATGAAACTCGTGACTGCTTCCAGAGTCCGACACAGCTGGCTGTGATTGGTCATTAAATCAAAACAATTCACATGAAATTAATCAAACAACCACCTGTTGGATAAACAATCTCCAGCCACATTCCAAAGCAGCAAAACACAGGAGAAGCAATCAGGTAATTATTGTTTTCATTCTTCTCTGAGGCTTCTCAGCTTCCCAGGAGAAGGAATCAGAGGGATGTTTCCAGAAAGGATTTTTCCAGARAATATGACAGTGACACAGCTACTTTCAGAAAGCAGGAGGGGCTGCAGCTTGGAAGAATGCTGCTGTAAGGTGGCATTTCTCCTCTCTGTATTTAGTCACTCATGCAATAATGCCAAAGGCTGGAACACAACAGCAGAACATGCYCCTCCCACTGGTTACTGAGGGAAAAAGATGTTTATTCTCAGTGCAGGAGATCCAAATTCAAATCTGCAAGTGGATCYCTGGTTTAGTGATTCCATTTTATCTTCCTTGTCAGTGCAGTGGAGGGGCAGYACTTGTGACAGTGGTTCATTCTCCTCTTTCTGATTCTGCCATCTTGTGTCTGAATTCAACTCTGGGAATCATATTTTCATTTCAAGAGCCATGTAGACATCACTGATGTCCAAGAAAATCTAAATTCTCCACACACAAAGAGGATTAAAAGTTTTATTTCATTGCTCAAGTTAAGAATATTAAATCCAGGCAGTTTTCTATATCCTAGTTGCATCGCTCCATTTGAGATTAATACCAGCATCTGAAAGCCAGGGGGAGTTCAGCACAGCTCAGAGCAGCAGCAAAACTCTCCTCAGCTTTACTGAGGAGGGAAGCAGGCTCTGCACAAGGCAGGAAATCCATAAGAGCAGCAGGAGATCACCTCCTGTCTCAGTACCTGGCCTTGGCTGGGTGCAGCTGAGCCAAATCAGGCAGCTGGAGCCAGGAACGTCAGAAAGAAAACCAAATCCTGGTTGTGTTTTATTAATATCACCACTTTTAATGTAGGGATGGCACCATCATCGAGGTAAAAAGGATTTATTGCCCACACAAACATCAGGCTCAGAGGCTGTGAGATCTGTGAGAGCAAGCAGCCAGCCATAGCTCAGAGTGCTCACAAGTTCTCTGTTAAAGGCAAATACAAACTTTCTATGCTCAATGGGTAGATGCCACAAAGTGTATTTTTTTTTGTTTTTTTCTGACCTATCCCTATGGTCTTGGGTTGGAAATGGGGGTGTGTGGTTCTAATCACCATCTGTCAGAGCTGGGGCAGCCAACCAGGGCCAAGGCTGTGTCAGACTCTGGAAGAGAGTCAACAAGTTTATTCATTATCTTTCAAGTCATTTAAGTAATATCCTTTTGTTGTATTCTTGAGTATGTATAGTATCGTATAGCAATTCTTTTTAAATAAATAACATAGTATCATAAAATAATAAATAGCCTTCTGAAACATGGAGCAACTCATCAGCCTATTTCCTTCATCAGGGCATCCCAGCAAATACAATAGTACAGAACTATTAGGATGAATGCAACAAAGGGAAAAAAGACAGGACATCATTTATCTCCATTAGAGGAATGAAGGGATAAAATTATTTTAGCCATCTTTGGACTCATAAATCTGGACGCAAGTAAAATCCTCAGATATAAAGTAAAACAGGGGAAACCCCAAACTCTGCCTAAATTAACAGCACATTTTCCCTTTCAGTGCTGCTTGATGGTTGTTCTGCTGCCCCCAGGAGCTGCCCAGGCACACACACACTGCTAACCACTACAAAGGGTTCAGAAGCCCCTGGCTGTCCTCTGAGGCACAGTCTGAGCCAGGCCAGACACTGCCTGCAGTCAAGGATGTCCCGCCCAGCATATTAAATGGCCTTTAGAGCAGCTTTAAAGGCTACAAGAGGAAGAGAAATATCCCCTCCCAAAGGTACACTGCACTGCCAAATTCACTCTATGATTCTTACTTACAAGATGACATGCCACAGCTCTCAGGTAATTGATGTTTCTTTAAAAACCTGCTTGAAGAAACAACCAAGTTCTGTGGCCAGAGTGCACTGGAGCAAGGCTTCCTGAGCTTTTGATGGATTTGGGCCCTGGTATGGCAAGCAAAACTCTGTGATCTGTGCTAGGCAGAAGGTCAACAAGATACATATGATGGTCTTTCTGGCTTCAGGAGCTTATGAACACAGCAATCCTTTACAATTCATCTTACAATCCTCAATATTGCTTGATTAATAAGAGTGGGGTCTGGGTCAAACTATTCATCTCTGATGTACAGATGTATAGAATACTGAAGTAGTTCCAGTCCCTGTAGGCAGAAGTTTGAATGCCAGAGTTCTGTGTGAGCATTACACTATGCCTGAGTTCAGGTTTGTTAGCCTGATTAGATTCACACACAGTAGGTTCTGTTCTGCAGCACTGTACCCTTACTGAGTGGATAGAAACAGCATGCTGAGCCTCCCTCTCCTCCCAGGAATGCATTTATGGCTGGGTTTAACAGCAGCTGTAAGGCTTCTCCTGCCATGCACACAGCACATCCCAGAGATTTTCCTCCTGTTCACTGGCTTCCAGTCCCACCTGACATAGGTGATATTTGGGGAAGATGAAACAGGAAAGCCTTATAAATATGATTGCCTGGCAAAAGATTTTGAGAATATGAAACTATAAGCGAGATTGGAAATGAAGCAAGCTTTGAGATCCCTCAGTTACTGAACACTGGAAAACAATGGTGTGCCGGCTGAAGGCAATCCCCTTTTGATGGAACAACACCCTCTGCTTGCAGACAGGCCCAAGGTCAGAGCAGACCCTACAGCTTGGCAGAAGGGGCCCAAAGAGGAGTTTTTAGGGTTTAAAATGTAACACAGGATGGTAATGTAATGATTCTTATAGGCTGTGTAAATACTATAGGATTTGTATCTTGTACTAGATTGGTTAGTGAGAATTAGAATATTCAGCACAGAAGATTTATTGTATTGTAATGAGAACTTCACTCTCTTTGCCTGTTGCTTTTATTCTTCGCTCTTGCTCTCTCTCTCTCTCTCTTTGGGGCTCCTCTTTGGGGCCTGCTCTGAGCTGTGGTTGGCAGCTCACAGAATCACAGAATCACACAGAATCTCACAGAATCTCACAGAATCACAGAATAATGAGGTTGGGAGAGACCTCTAAGATCATCGAGTCCAGCCTGTGCCCCAACACCTCAACTAGACCATAGCACCAAGTGCCATGGCCAGTCTTTTTTTAAACACATCCAGAGATGGTGATTCTACCACCTCCCTGGGAAGAGCATCCCAGTACTTTATTATTCTTTCCTGAAAAATTTCTTCCTAATATCCAACCTGTCCCTTCCCTGCTGTAGCTGGAGACTGTGTCCTCTGGTTCTGTCAGTGCTGCCCGGTGGCAGAGACCAACCCCACCTGTCTGCAGCCTCCCTTCAGGAAGGTGTAGAGAGCAATAAGGTCACCTCTGAGCCTCCTCTTCTCCAGGMTAAACAGCCCCAGCTCCTTCAAACRTYCCTCACAGGGYTTGTGTTCCCAGCCCCTCACCAGCCTCGTTGCCTCCTCTGGAYGTGCTCAAGCATCTCAACCTCCTTCCCAAACTGAGGGGCCTGAACTGGTCAAGCTCCAAGCAGGGCCCCTGCACSCAGGCCCTTGGCAAWAAACCASAAGTTCCWAGAGCTGGCAATAAACCACAAGWTSTAWGACCTGCCTTCAGAGATCTCTCAGTCCTGCCCACCGTGGCTCCTACAGGGTGACACACCCATGGGTGCCAGAGGAGAAACCAGGAGCAGCCATGGGACAGCACCCTCCTGGCCAAGAAASCCTCAAACCCAGCTCACCTCCACCTCACACCAGGCCAGTTCTGTACTGGGGTGGTTTCAAAAGCCAGAAAGTGCCAGTGAGGTCTCTCCAGGTCAGCTCTCATGTCTTCAGCAAATACTTTCTAAAAAGATTAGAAGGAAAGAAAGAAAAAAAAAAATCTCTCTGATGTGATGTGATTTTTACCAGGGGAATACATTTTGCTRTGGGCAGAGGTAGAGCTGTGCCACTTCAGCTGAGATGGCAGAGCTCAGCACCCACAGTGTCACAACCACCTGACCAAACAGTGCCAGAAATTGGAGCTCTCAAGTAGAATTCAGCCAATTTTTGAGGCATCGCTTCTCCTGCTGCATGCCTAGGAGGGGACCAGCCCTCCACAGAGCAGAAATGCCACTGGACTATTTAATTCCTATGAGTTTGCTGTCTCCTAAGYGTAATATCTAATTAGTATCTAACCTTCTTGCTCTTTGGGAGCCTCATTTACATACTGAGTGCATGGTTAGCCATGCCAAGTGCTCAGATTTCTGAGGACAAGAGGTCTGTYATGACTGTCTAGGAACTGGCTTAATTTGGAGCAGCTAAAAGATTAAACACCAGTGGAATCACCAAAACATACAAATATAGATGCTTACTGTTAGTGTTCACTGAAAATGTGATTAGCAGGCTCAGCTCAGATTGTTGCAGGTTAATCATGAGTTAGGGATGAGGGTGTGGTAAAGGAGGCACTTTGGGGACAGGGAACATCTGCCCTGTGGACAGCTGGATGAGGCATTACAAGGTGGGACATTATCCCCAGAAATAATTTGGAGATGTGCTGTGGGAAAAAGCAGAGAACATTTATAGAGTTTTTCCCTGACATCTCCCCATGTTTTTCTAAAGCCATTTGGATACCTGTGGGTCYCTTCTGACTCAGGATATTCTRTGAGAGACACGTGGATCTCCCAGTCTGAGTGTCCTGAAAAGAGCATCACCACTGTCCTCAGCACATCCCATAATCTCATCTCCTTAAACATTAAATCGGGCCAAATCTAATTAAATAGATATTTAAAATCTGATCTATAGTGGTGTAAATGAAAGCAGGTCATAGCCCTCTTTTAATCTTTTTTTCCTATATTTCTAACTAGAAAAAGAAAAGTTGTCTTTTTACCCTTGGAAAATCTTTGCAGTTGCAACAAATGACTGGCTGAAAAGAAGTGAAAAATGGCAATTTACTTCCATGAAAAATTTAGGAAAACATATGTTCTCTCCATTGAGTATTTACTTGCTTTTAGTTGATTTGGTTCAAATACAAAATGCACTGAAAAMGCATTTTTAAATCCCATTCTTTTAAATCCCATTTACTTTAAATCCCATTTTTTAAAATACCTTGTTTTTATTTGTAAACAGTGAGAACCTTTCTATGCTATAACCTCTAGAGTTATATCCCATAATATCCTGCATTAATAAAAATATTATTTATCAGCCTCTCCAAAGAACCTCAGACACTGTGGTACTAAACCCTTAGGAATTCCCTTTGTTGTTGTTTTTTAGGAAGGATTATTGATAAACTTCTGGAACTGGAATGATGTCTATGGCAGCTAACAGATTGTCCCCCTGTTCTTCCAAGTACTTCTAAGCCTTCTGATGTTTATATTTTTGTAATGGAGTTTCTCACGCACTTTTATGTAAATAATGTTTGGTTTTCCATTCCTCTCTAGAGGAGGAGAAACTTGATGGACTGCTAGTTTGACCAGTGTCGTTGGAGAAGTGGCAATTTCATCCTCCAATCCAGGGTCACTTTTGGAATTCTGTATATATCAAGGTCAAGAAATAAACTTTCTTCTTTTTACCTTGGAGGTCTCAGCGTTCATTTCGTGTCCTGTTGCAACAACAGATCCTGTGTAACCATTCCTACAAAGAATTCCCATGTGGATAATTTCCTGGGAGAATTCCTGGTGTCCCAGGAGCAGCTGAGGAGATGAGGAAGGGCACAGATTGTGAAATAAAGCCTCAAGGCCAGGAGGGGGTCAGGGCTGCAAAGCCCAGCTCAGGAGAAGCAGCTCCTCTGCACACAGACATCTCAAACCTCCTGAGCTCATTACAGTCTCCATCAACTAATGAAGATCACTAATTATCTATTCCAGCAGTTATCCTGACAGAGAACACCCCTGCAGTTTGTCCTTCCTGCTGACAGCAGGCCCACAGAGCATCCCCACCCTGATGTAAAGTTATTTTTCTCTAGATTTACCCCGGATAAACTCTGCCATTCCCTTTCAATAACGAGAGAAAGCCTTCAATAACACCATTAAGTAACTCACACTTTGCTTTTTCTCATTAAGAGGCATTTAAAAGGAAGCCATTAAATTTATAGAGGGTTAAAACCAATAAGAAAACTCAAACTGCTCACTCATTAACTCGTTCACCCTTGTGCCTCCCAGGCCATTACTTCCTTTCTTATTACCAACTTGCAATAAAGTTCTTTCTTTACTACCCTGCAACTGCAAAAATGGAATGGTGGCTACACTGWGCCCTGATTTATGAGCAGAGGAAAGCAATGGCTCAGCGTGCATTGCATTATTGAGATCTGTGCTACAGCCTTCCTAATGTAAAAAATGATTCATTACCTCATGCACCAAGTGTTCAGGCACATTGTTTCCTGAATTTTGGGTGTTTGTGAAGTTGGTTCATTTTTCTGTGGGCCCAAGAAAAGGGAGGGGTTTGTGTTCAGCTAATAGAGGKAGGGCAAGTCTGAGTTAAAACTTGGGTGTGTCCAAGCAGCATCCTTTGCCATGAAAATTAATTTTACAAGATAATTGTTTGGTATAATATACATGTAAGTTGTTTTCATAGAGGTCAGAATATATGAAACTGCTTTCTGTGCTTTCACTAAACTCCACAAGATRGTTAGTGTAACTTGTTTTCTCTCTTTTAGGATTCCTGTGTTATCAAACCCCTCTGAATCCTGAATTTCACTCTCCAGGTGATGCCTCTCTCCCATTTCCCTCCCCACTTCTCTCATCCCACATCGAATCAGGGATAAAAAGCAGACTCAGAGTGGCCTTGGAGGGGAGAAAAGTGCCCTCAAAACCTCTCTCTTTGCTCTGGCTCTGCCCCAGCTCGCAGTGAAGGAAACACTTCCCTCTGAGAGGGCCACTGGGGCTGTGTGTGTGTGCAGGAGTGCAGAATTCCTGGATTTGGAGCTGTGTGTGTGTCAGGAGTGCAGAATTCCCCAATCCCAGAGCTCTGTGTGTGTGTCAGAGTGAGTCAGAATTCCCAAATCCCAGAGCTGTGTGTGTGTCAGGAGTTGCAGAATTCCCCAATCCCAGAGCTCTGTGTGTGTGTCAGGAGTGCAGAATTCCCAAATCCCAGAGCTGTGTGTGTGTGTCAGGAGTGCAGAATTCCCAAATCCCAAAGCTGTGTGGTTGTGTCAGGAGTGCAGAATTCCCCAATCCCAGAGCTGTGTGTGTGTGTCAGGAGTGCAGAATTCCCAAATCCCAGAGCTGTGTGTGTGTGTCAGGAGTGCAGAATTCCCAAATCCCAAAGCTGTGTGTGTGTCAGGAGTGCAGAATTCCCAAATCCCAGAGCTCTGGGTGTGTGTCAGGAGTGCAGAATTCCCAATCCCAGAGCTCTGGTGTGTGCCAGGAGTGCAGAATTCCCAAATCCCAGAGCTCTGTGTGTGTCAGGAGTGCAGAATTCCAAATCCAGAGCTCTGTGTGTGCCAGGATGCAGAATTCCCCAATCCCAGAGCTCTGTGTGTGCCAGGAATGCAGAATTCCCAATCCCAGAGCTGTGTGTGTGTCAGGAGTGCAGAATTCCCAAATCCCAGAGCTCTGTGTGTGCCAGGAGTGCAGAATTCCCAGACCCCAGAGCTCTGTGTGTGTGTATCAGGAGTGCAGAATTCCCAATCCAGAGTCTGTGTGTGTTCAGGAGTGCAGAATTCCTGGATCTGGAGCTGTGTGTGTGTGTGCCAGGAGTGCAGAATTCCCCATCCCAGAGCTCTTGTGTGTGTGTCAGGAGTGCAGATTCCCAAAACCCAGAGCTCTGTGTGTGTGTCAGGAGTGCAGAATTCCCAAATCCAGAGCTCTGTGTGTGTGCCAGGAGTGCAGAATTCCCAAATCCCAGAGCTGTGTGTGTGTGTGTGTGTGTGTCAGGAGTGCAGAATTCCCAAACCCCAGAGCTCTGTGTGTTGTGTGTGTGTGTCAGGAGTGCAGAATTCCCAATCCAGAGCTCTCTGTGTGTGTGTGTGTGTGTGTGTGTGTGAGGAGTGCAGAATTCCCCAATCCCAGAGCTCTGTGTGTGTGTCAGGAGTGCAGAATTCCCAAATCCAGAGCTCTGTGTGTGTGTGTGTGTCAGGAGTGCAGAATTCCTGGGATTTGGAGCTGTGTGTGTTGCCAGGAGTGCAGAATTCCCAAATCCTACTTTAACTGCTTTAAAAACAGTTCAGTATACTAATGAACATGAAAAACAGATTCAGCTTTATTTATTCCAGGTAAATATTAAAAAACAATGCTTTGACCTTCCTCAGAATTCTAAGAGCAGCCTACCTCACAGAGAATGCACTTATTTAATTTTTCCTAAAATTCAGTTTCTCTTAAACCCTCTCTTAACCTTTATTCTATAGGCAGTGGATCAGGACTAAGCCACAGCCCCAGTCCTGTGGAAAGCCAAATGCTGCACACCTGACACACACAGGTTTGGGATTTGGGAATGTTGAGAATTCTGCACTCCTGACACACACACAGCTCTGGGATTTGGGAATTCTGCACTCCTGGCACACACACACACAGAGCTCTGGGGTTGGGAAATGCTGCACTCCTGACACACACACACAGCTCTGGGATTTGGGAATTCTGCACTCCTGACACACACACAGCTTTGGGATTTGGGAATTCTGCACTCCTGACACACACACACAGCTCTGGGGTTTGGGAATTCTGCACTCCTGACACACACAGCTCCAGGATTGGGGAATTCTGCACTCCTGACACACACACAGCTTTGGGATTTGGGAATTCTGCACTCCTGACATACACACAGCTCCAGGATTTGGGAATTCTGCACTCCTGACACACACACACAGCTTTGGGATTTGGGAATGCTGCACTCCTGACATACACACAGCTTTGGGATTTGGGAATGCTGCACTCCTAACACACACAGAGCTCTGGGGTTTGGGAATTCTGCACTCCTGACGCAAACACAGCTCTGGGATTTTGGAATTCTGCACTCCTGACACACACACAGCTCTGGGATTGGGGAATTCTGCACTCCTGACACACACACAGCTCCAGGATTTGGGAATTCTGCACTCCTGACACACACACAGCTCTGGGATTTTGGAATTCTGCACTCCTGACCCAAACACAGTTCCAAATCCCAGGAATTCTCTCCTCCAAGGCCACTCTGACTCTGCTTTTTGTCACTGATTTGATGTGGGATGAGAGAGGTGGGGAGGGAAATGGGAGAGAGGCATCACCTGGAGAGTGAAATTCAGCATTCAGAGGGGTTTGATAACACAGGAATCCCAAAAGGGAGAAAACAAGTTACACTAACCATCTTGTAGAGTTTAGTGAAAGGACAGAAAACCTGCTAAAATGAGAAAAGAAAAAAATTATTTCTAATTGGAAAGAAGTGCATCCCATCTACTATGGATTTGGGATAATCCTCATGTACATGGGTTCATGTGCTCTCCATTCCTACAGTGATTTATCATTAAAATTTGATTTTGAGGGGACTGCAAAGTAGCTTATTAGACAATTGAATAATGGAGAAGAGACAATAGTGAATTGATTTCTTTAGCACAATGAAAGCTGACAACAAGAAATTAAACATTACTAACTTTTATTATAAAGCACTGGATCAATACCTCTGGCCAGAATGCTCTGTTTTCCTAATTACATCAGCAGACCACGAATGTTCTGATTGATGAGAAAGAAARGAGATGGAGGGATGGAGTGAAAAAAGGGAAAATGTGTCAAAGAGGCAATCTGGAGAGTGTGAAGCAAGGCTGGCACTGCTGCTCTTTAAAGGATGCTGCTGCAGCTCTGAGGTGAGTCCTGCCCTGAGCCTTTATTGCAGCAGGGGTGACACTTTCTGTGTTCTCAGCAATGCCTGAGAAGCCCCTGCTCCTCTGCTCCTCCCATGCACATCTCACAGAGCATGAGGTAACTCTTGGCAAGGCTGCCAGCCCTCATAAAATGAAACAATCCCAGATAGGAAGCCAAAAAGCCCCTTAATGCAGAGCCCACGTGAGGTTTGTGTGGCCTCCAGTGCTGCAGAACCTCAGCAGAGCTCAGGAAGTTTCTGCAGAAGCACAGAGGAGCCTCCAGCCTTGCTGCTCTGAGAGGTGACAACCAAAACTCCCAGCACACTGCACTACATCACACTGTGTAACTGTGATGGTGTCAATTGTGTCTCCATGCCAGCAAAGATGGCACAGGGGGRAAGGACAGGAAAATGATCATTGCTTTCCAATTTCAGCCTGTGCTGTGCCAAGAACCTCATTAACCAGAGTGTTTAAGCAATTAAAGAAATCCTGAGTTTATCCCCTATGGGTTCACTTGTTGCATTCAAGACTTAGATGGCAACTGGAKGAGTGTATAAGGCACAAGGTTCTACAAATAATTAATAATCCTGATCTTTAAATGAATCACAGAGACAAGCCCAAATTCCTGAGGTATGTCTTGGAATAAAACACCTATTGGAAAATATAATTTAATCCTGGCTCCTGGATTAAATAATGGATATTAATTAAATAATGTCATATAATAAATAATAATTAAATAATGGCATATATTAAATAATAATTAAATAATGGCATATATTAGTTGCATGGTAGTCTCAGAGTCATCCACCTCAAGTCTGGGGAAGAGAGAAGAATTGAGATCCCATGTCTGCAGGGTACCAGGCTAGAAAACAAATTTTAGTAATCTGCTTCATTCTCTGTGCCTGGAAACCCCATTTGTGAGAACCAGTCACTGGCTGCCAGAGCAGGATGGTGTTTGGAGACAGCAGCACAACATGGGGGCAGAACTGGCCCAGAAAATCAGGGACACAGAGCTCCCAAACCCAGCCACAGCAAGGCTGCTGTCCTGAGGGAATGAGAGCAGGGGGACTGGGAGACACAGGAACAGACACTARGGAGGGAGAGGGATGGAGAGACAGGTTAGATTTTCCTGTGATTTCGCTTTAAATCAAAACTCTCTTGGATCTAATTCTATTCTTCTCTGCTTCTTTTTTGAACGGCTGCTTTCTAGGGAAACCASTGGTTTAAGGGAAAGATACTAGATCAAATATATGGAAATAAATAAACAATTWCCCATAAGTTGGAAAAAAATTTCCAAACCTAAAGATAATAATAATAAAGAATAAGATATAAATAAAGAATATATCTCAAACAGAAAGAGAAAAGAAAATCAATAGTGAAGTGGCAAGATCTGTAAAAGTGGACAGAAAAAAGTATCAGCACACAGAATAAGAACTCACTAATGATACAGATCAAAGGGAAACAGGAGCACGAATATGAGGAATTGAAGATGTTCTGAATGAGAAATACAATATCAATATAGAAGGTATGAATAATTGTAAAACATCAAAGTACCACTCAAAATTCACAAGTCTCAGACTTGAGATTTATGAAGTGGTGAGAGAACCAYCAGGAGCAGTGAAATTCAGGCTGAATACTGAGGGGAAAAGGTAAAAAACAAAGCAACAGTTACAGACTGGACAAGGTGGTGCTGGAAGGACTTGAGAGTCAAATCAGTCCCTACACTGAGCTTGATAAACACAAAGAAAGAGAAAAATCACTTTTGGTTTTTAACTTGCAAAAGGTCAAAAGAAGAAACTACTGTAAGATACTCTGGAGAAATAAACATTGTTTTATCCAGTACATTGGAGCTTCTATAACAAAAATCTCAGCTCTTCATTCACTCCTGAGCTACTCACATCTGAAATCTGAAAATTCAGATTGCTGAAAATTCAGGTTACTGTGGCAGGTTTTATCATTTCACAAATGTTCTGTGCCTACTCTGCATGGAGTAATGGAAAATTCACAAGCTAGTTTTTGCATTWTCTGCCTGTTATCTCCTGAAAAGCACAGATAAAGAATATCAGAGCTGGAATATCAGCTGGAAAACAAGATTATACTATTAAGATCTTTCAAAAACCTCTTACACAAGAGAGGCCAGACCCAAGTGTCTTTGAAGGAAATGGGAATCTTGCCATWAGCACAAGAGATTTGATTCAGACAGGAGATGAATGTTGAAGTACAGAACACTGTGAGACACTAAGTAATCACTGCTACAGTAAATCCAATTATAAACAACACCCCTAATGCCAAAAGCCTGTTCTTTGAATGGCTAATAGAATTGTTTTGCTTGGATGGTTGTGTTGCATATATTCTCCCTTTTTCTTGCTTTTTTAATATTCTGTTCATTTAATCAAGTTGAATAAGTGACTCAGTAAATATTTGGCTTCTTCCTGCTAATTTGGGTAAGAGATTTCATCCACTTGCATTTGTTCTGTGTAAAACACAGAAGGATTGGGCTGCTAATGGAACAGATCTCAGGTGAGCAACCTTAATTCTGAATTAATGAGTTTTCTAGGGAGCTCATTTATGTTTCTTAAAGCCTCATGGCTTCAGTCTCTGTGTTTCTGGAAAAGCCAGATGACAAAGAGAACTGATTTTAGCAAGATTTTCAAGCTGGTGAGATCTGACTGCAGAGGGCAGGCAATGGACTGGAGGGGTGCAGAGTGTGGGAGCAAAAAGCAATGGATTCAGAGCTGATCCATGGGAAGGGATGCACACAAAAGGAAAAGCCAGCCTGGATTGCACCTTGGTAGGATTTGGGGAAAAGTTATAGATAGCTTGAAGCTATAATAGGTCAATTAAAGTGTCAGTTCAATGCTTAACAGAAGTGAAAGAAAATAGCATGTTAGGAATTATTAGGAAGGAATGGAGAACAGAACAGAAATCATCATTATGGCATTGAATAAATCCACAGTGAGTCCACAATTTCACCATTCTGTGCAGCTTTGCTCCTCACCTTCTGCAAAAAAAATCGACTAAAATTAAAGCAGAGAGCAGAACAACGATGATAATCAAAATTATCCCAAGAATATTTAAATTAAATTCATCCTGGGAGGGAGCAAAGCAAAGAGGAATATAAACCTGGGAGCAGCACAGACATGGGGGAAATGGTTGCTCACTCTGTCTATCAAAACAAAAACTACAGAGGAAGTAGTAAAATTATCAGCATGAACCTTTGAAGCAAACAAATTCTGCTTCATGCTGCCCTCAACTGCACCGTGGAATTCTTTGCTTCATGATGCAAAAGGTTTACTTGAATATAAATTCATTTCTTTTTCTATTTTTCCCACCAAGGCAAGGGGAAAAAATCTTTTTTCAAAAGAAAAATTCAAAGCAGGAAGTTCTTAGGAGTGAAATGCATGTTCATATTCTTTCTTCTCTCTAGAACCTTAATGATGGCCTCAGCATTTTCTCTATAATGGGACTTCAGGAATTCTTAGAAGCTGCAGGAACACTAATAGAGAGATTTTTTTTCTCTAACATCTTCCACGGGCGAGYTGCAGGACAGGGAACCTGTGCTAGGAACCATTGTTGAACCAGTGAACATGGCAATAATGCCAAAGATCTGACATCAATTCCCAGCCCCAGCTCCTTCCACAACCTGAGGCTGATCCTTTCATTTGTCTGTCTTCCTCTGAGTAAAAACCTTTCTCCTAATCCACTCCCCCTGATTTACTCTGCAGCCTCTTTGTTTTGGGGTGCCTRACATGGTCTGGGACACAAAGGCTGCCTGGTTCTGTCTTCTGGATACAGCAGTAATGCAACTCAGCACACTAAAATAATATTTATATTTTATATTATATATATTTTTAATATATAGTATTTATATTTATATTATTTTTATAAATTCCTTTCTAGCATTCACGTTTTGTGAAAAAATCCCTTCACCCAGGATTTTGCTCCTGGGAAGCTGAGAAGCCTCAGAGAAAAGGAAAACAATAATTATCTCATTTGCTTCTCCTGTGTTTGCTCCTGTGGAATGTGTTTGGAGATTGTTTACCCACAGGTGATTGTTCCATTGGATTCTGCTGTGAGTTGTTTTCACTCTTTGCCCAATCAGGGCCAAGCTGTGTCAGGACTCTGGAAAGAGTCAGGAGTTTTCATTATTATCTTTTTAGCCTTGTGTAAGTATCCTTTCTGTATTCTTTGTATAGTATAGTATTCTTTAATATATTATAGTATTATAAAGCAATAAATTAACCTTCTGAAAACATGGAGTCAGATTCATCATTCCTGCCTTCACTGGGACATCTCCCAGCAAATACAATATTTATTCTATATAATATATATATATATATATATTTAATACAATATGTATAAATAATATAAATATATATAATATATGATACTTGGACTGGTTTKGGGACAAAAAATAAACACCACCCTCCATTTATTTCCCCAGTTCAGCTGCTGTTCATCTCCACAGCCACAGGTGTGAACCAACAATTGACAAATCWAGTCAGACAAATGTCAGCTGCTGTTTGGGTAACACCTGCAGGAAATTGTCTGCACAGCCTTTAGAGCTCMAAGTGCCTCTCAGTGAGGCAGAAAAGGCTTCTGAGGCCATTCACAGCCCAACCCATACAATTTCACTTCCATTCTGGGRTAGTGAAAAGGTGCTTGGATTCCAGACAGATGTGAGAGGCGCTTCCTTTGCACCAGGGCTTGGAGCAGTATTTAAATGGAAGGGTTTGATCTGGATCAGGTTGAGAAACCCCAGCTTTTGACATGCCCTGAAGAGCTCTGGTGCTAGCACAGAGATAAGTGCACTTTGCTGTGCTTCAAGCAGGTTCATTCCAGTAAAGCTGGTGCTTTAAGAGTCCATCCACTCTGAATTACAGATAATTAATCTGCTCAGAAAGGCAGAAAGCAAAACACATCTACRGCACCCACAGAGCCAAAGAGACAAGGGCAGGCTGCTCAGCAGGAGAAGGGCCAGAGATTCTCCATCCAAATGCATTTGCACAATAAAAATCAAGCAAGGCAGAGACAAAAACCCAAACCAGCAAAGCTCAGTCTCCACAGACACGCRGCTTTTAAACTGGCATTAAACTGCATGTGGAAGTTCCAATGAAAGGACAAATTAGCTGATTCTAGGCTGTATCCATCATCATGAGCTCCCAAGCAGGGGCTGAGGGGGCACAAAACAGGATTTTGGTTGCACTCCTAACCCCACACACACCAAGGGCTGGTTTTGGCTTTTTGATTTCTCCAAACTCAACCAAACTCCTCCCTGCTCACACTGATCCTCCCTCAACATCACTTGAACTTTATCACTGCTCAGGTCCAGGGAAGGCAGGGGAAGGTTTTTGCATTTCTAGAGCCAAGCTTTTGGTTCTGGATTTGTAAAATGCTTCAAGCTGRGTATTTCTGCCCCCAGTTGCCTTTTGCAGAGCTGGTGAATCCTTCATAAAACCTAAWAAAATTCCAGCCACTGCTGAGTTCTGTACGTTCTGTTCTTGATCATAAAGTGGGTTATGCTTTACTATTGCCTTCAGGCAGAGTGTTTGTTGCAATTAAATGCCTTGACACWCATATCAGAAATAGAAATAGCCAAGGAGAGGGGCCCAGGAAGCTTTCAAAGGGGTTAAAGCCTCCTTGGTGGGCTCATGGCTGGGAGTCCCAGGTTCACAACACATCTCATCCTAGCAAAGTGATTCACAAAATACTGAAAAATCTATTTTCATACTATTGACACCACCTCCCTTTTCTATCCAGTATAGGCATCAACTCAGCMCTGCAAAAATTTGAAGTCAAACCCAATTTGAATTCAAGCCAATGGCAGAGCTTTGCCATAATTTGTATTGTTGCAGTGTTTGCAAGCAGGAGCAGCTGCCTGTTCCTATTCCACCCAGAGGAAAAGCTGGTGCCTCTCCAGAAAGTGAGGAGGTAATTGCAGAGAGATGAAAACAAACAACTGGAACAATATCAGGTAGCAGTGAGCTGGCTCTGAGCACAACATCAGCTGAGGAATTGCTGCAGAAACCTCCCTGCACCACCTTGGAGCTGCTGCCCTTGGAGCAGAGCACCCTCACTCCTGGGTGATGGGGAACCTCACCCAGGCTGGGCTCAGAGACTGTTCTGAGKGAATTCTGAAGGATGGGCAAGGTGGTGGTAAATAAATCAAATCAAATCTATTTCATTTGCAATTCTACTCTTGGCACTATGGATAAGGAACATGAAGGAGCAGAAATGAGGATGGTGAGAAAAGGGTATATTTTAATTTTCTTGAACAACCTCTRAGGAGATCTCCAGAGAGGGGGAGGAAGCCTGTAACAACACAGAGGAACCCCGTGCTGACAGCAGGACAGCAGCACTGCCATGGAGACAGAACCTTTTTCCTATCATGACATTTGTCAGAATGTCCCATGGCTCACTCTTTGCACACTGAGATGTCAAGGCTCAAAGACATTTCCTGGTGCCTTTCAGTGTCCAGAGGCACTACAAACCAAAAGTAAATAACCCCAAGCATTTACAGTTGCTGTAGGGCCCAGACCATCAGTCAACAAACCATTTATCAAGAGTTTCTGCACTGTTTGAACACAGACACAGACCCTGCAGCTCTCAGCTGTCATCACATCCAGGAATCTTCATGGCAAGACCCTGTCACTGCAATATTTTCTGAGAAATCCCTTTTCCAGGATTTTTCCTCCTGGAAAGCTCCTCAGCTTCTCCATGTTTTGCTGCTCTGGAGATTGTTTATCCAAACATGTGAATTGTTTTTAATTAATGACCAATCACAGCCAGATGTGTCAGACTCTGAGGAGTCAGTCACCAGCTTTCATTATCATTCTTGTTAAGCCTTCTGATGTCTCCTTTCTCTTTAGTATAGTTTTAATACAGCATTCTTTAATATAATATCATATCATAAAATAAGAAATTAGCCTTCAGAGAACATGGAGTCAAATTCTCATCTCTTCCCTCATCCTGGGGACCTCACAAACACCACAAGACGCCCCCCACCCCAGCAGGAAAAATCTCAGCATTCTTGCTGACAACTTCTCTCAATAAAATAACTGGAAGAGGCTTGGCCAGGGCTTTGCAGGCACTCAGTGTGCACGTCTGCTGTCCCTCTCTGTGCTTTATGATCTCCAATACATCAGTGGTGGGAAAACATTGCAGTGATGTATTGCTAATAAATCATTAGAGTATTGTCACCTCRGTGATGAATTGCATGAGCACATTGCTAAAGTGCTGTTCCTCTGAAGACATATTATGTAAAAACAATTTCCTTGGATTTTTTTTTGTTTTGTTTTTAGGGAGTTAAGGTGCACACTGACAAGCTTATTTCTCAGCTTTTTTGATCCCTCAAGAGTGAAATCACTACCCAGCATTTTTCTACACCTTGTAGGTGAAATAGTGTGAAACCACTTCACTCCACTCAACCCCATTAAGCAACAGGAAGCAGAACCACATCTTATTAAAGGAATTTCTGGCAGGGTGCAAAACAAAGGTTGCTTGAATATCAAATAAAGGCTGGGTGGTATGAATTTAGCCAAGGATAAAGTGTTGCAAACTGTTTCATCCAACAGAAGCTTTAAACCCCACTTTTTTCTTAATTCTCCTTGTGGCTGATTTCCCAGGGGGAGGAGCGCTGGTTATTCCCAAGCAAGGCAGGTCCTGAGGAGTTTCTGACCTGCCAGGCTCATTTCCACTCCCTGCACTGCACACTCCTCCTGCCCCTGCCTCACTTGGAGGAAGGAGCCACCGCTGCTCACACTCCCACAAAGGAAAACCAAGGCACAGAAATGTCAGGTGAATTACTGAGAGCTGATGGCTCAGAGGAGGRTAAGGCCCCCTAAGTTCTCTTACCCCACAGCTCACAGGAACATCCCTCAGCTCCTAAGTGCTGTTTAATGCCACAGAAGATATTTATTTTGACACCTGCACCATTTCCCATGGATCACAAGCAGCTCCTCCAGCCCTGTGGCTGTGATGTCACCTCCTTGAGGCACAGCCACCACAGCCAGGGCAGGCTTGGAGCTGGCAGGAACAGTTCCTAGACTCAGTTCTAACTTGGTTTGATTTACACGGGTTTGTGATGGCTTTTATCTCTGTTTGTTCTATCCATTCTAGTGTCTCCTAAAAGCACAACTTGCTGCCTTTGTAGTTTGGGGTAACTGCCTTCACAGCACCTCCTCTTCCTACTTATTCTACATTTCCCATTTTTCCCTTGAGGTCCCAAGTTGATTTTTTTGTCACCTAATTATGTAGAATGTCCCAAATGGAATTTTATGTTGGATTAAGATATTTTTTATTTAGAGATGAGGTAACTGAAAGATGTTTTAAAAACTTTTATTCTATTTTTAGTTTTCTGTGAAGGKTGARACAATACAGATGTTATAATTCACACTATTRCAATTAGAAGCTATTTCTTATTTACAATATATCATAAGYGGGTYTTTGYYTATCAGTTTTGGCTACATTATGTYGTAAATRTTTTAAAGTTAATMATTTAAAATTACTTCTTSTAGGTCTTACTRTAATGTATTTTTATAGTTTTATTTCTCAAAAATATTTAATCTTATTTTTAAGACTATTTTTAAAAACTTGTTTCTAGTTTTATTTCTTTTTTAAATATGTCTGTCKTATTCTATAATATTTCTAAATKAGTGTTTCTTATCTCAAAGCTTACATATAAATGTATACTGTGTGACCCTTTTGCTAAGTTTTAAGAATTGTCTACAAATCTATTTCTCACCTAATTATGTAGAATGTATAGCAAAGTGGGTGTTCTCAAAATCCTTTCTGCTACCCACCTTTCTTGAGCAATGCTGCACCCTGGCTTGCACAAAAATGGGAATAATCATAAAATTACTTTGCTATCTGAAAAATATAGCAATGGCTACTCTAATTTATCTCCTGGATTTGACATGGATCCCTTTCCAYGCARGAATTCTCCCTGTGTTAATCTAGAGATAAAGGAGATTACAGTCTCAAAAGCTGTGCTTTCCTTTTCCTTCAAAGCTAATTGTCCATCTGTCTTCCAAACAGATTAATAAGCTGCTTCAGCCAGCAAAAGTCTTGTGTCCAGATAAAGACACCAAGTCTTAAAAGAATTAAGAACAGAAGAAGTGAACAAGGCAAAGTCTCAAGTTGAGCAGGAGGAGCAATTAATAGCCAAATTTGCCTCAAACTCTTAAAAATTACACCAGCTCTGACCCTGCTCCTTTGGCCTAAAGGAGGAGTAGGTAAGATGGGGTTTATCTTCTTAATATCCATGTTCAATGAGATCTGTTAAAAAAAAATTGGGATGCTTGGACACAAGAAGATGAAGCAAATACTGAAATAGTAAAGTGAGTACAAAAAACATGAGCCACCAGTGCCTGAGACTGAGGRGGTCCAAAATCTGCATTGAAAGTCTTGTTCATCACCTGAACACCTGAATAAAAAAGTGGCAATCAAATGTAAGGCAGTTCAAACCCACYGAGAGCTCCCTACCAACATTTGGTCTCAAATCAGTAAAGGATTTATCCAGGTAACTTACCTCCTTTTTGCAAGCTCAGTTATAGGCACTTCTTTGGTATTTTGGGTCTTGACTAATTCAGAAGGATGCTTCATTTCAGGATATAATAAAATCACTCTCAAACTAAACAAAAAAAAAAGCAATTCAGAGAGGCTGGTGAGAAACATACAAGAAAAAAACCTTCAAGGGAGAATATCTTCAAACCTGCTTTTTAAAAGCAGGATTAAAAGACAAAAAGCTCTACTGCAAAGAGAAGATGCAAAGCACTTAGAAATGCTATATTTATTCTGGGCAGAATGCAAACTCTCTTCTTCCTTGCCAAGCCTTCTGATTACATCAGACATCGAGTTTTCCAAATATAGCCTGCTAATTATTGATGGCTTTTTTTTATACCCAAGATAAAAGACTGTCAGGGACTGTTYGAGAGCTCTTCCAAAAAAAGCCTCGAATTTCCCTTTATCTCCAGGATGCAAGTCTTGGATACTCTGGCAGGAAGTATGGATGCCCAGATGCTGCTCCTAGAAAGATCTCAACATATTCCACATATTTTCCCAAACTTATATTTGTGATCCTTTGTGGACACCTAATAGAGAGGGTGATATTCCATGAAGGATTTAAATTCATGGAGAAACCTGAGTACAAACTTCTCTGCCAGGCTCCCAACTTGAACAGCAGCTTCCCTTTCCCATCAGTAACACACATTTCTAAGTCCAGACRTTTTCCTCAGGGTTCATAACCAAAACAAGCTCTTGCAAGACAAATGACTCAAGAGAGAAATCAAGCTGTTTGGGCATGTTTAGTCAAGCTGCAGTTTTCAATTCAAACTGGGCATTGACTTGAAGAGCTCACTTAAACAACATTCAGTTTYCCCAAATTCATGAAAGCTAAAAGTGCATTTTACTGAGTTGCAGGCTGACCTTTAATTCTGAGGACAGTTAAAACAAAAATATGACAGGCTTGGAATGCACTGCACTACATCACACTGTGTAATTGTGATTGTGTCAATTGGGTGTCTCCATGCCAGCAAAGATGGCACAGGGGGGAAAGGACAGGAAAATGATCATTGCTTTCCAATTTTAGCCTGTGCTGTTGCCAAGAATCTTATTAACCAGAGTGTTTAAGCAAGGTGCTCAATTGAAGAAATCTTGAGTTTATCCCCTATGAGTTCACTTGTTGCATTCAAGACTTAGATGGCAACTGGATGAGTGTATAAGGCACAAGGCTCTACAAAAAATTAATAATCCTGATCTTAAAATGAAYCACACAGACAAGCCCATATTCCTGAGGTATGTCTTGGAATAAAATACTATTGGAAAATATTGTATAATCCTGGCTCCTGGATGCTGGCATATATTAGTTGAAGTGACAGCTCTTGTACAGGAAGCTATGTTGATCATTTAGAATTTGTTTACTCAGGCTAAGTAAATTAAGAGTTTTAGCAATACCTATTACACTTCAATAAATCCCATGTTTAATAATTAGTGTTTATTTAGCACACAGTACAATAACTGTSCAATTAAATATAGATTTGCAAAACTAATTTTAAAGCAATACTGACACTGATAGGACTGCCAAAGCTTTTTTTTTTTTTTTTGTTCAGTGTTGATTTTGTTATCAATTTCTCGACTTTTGCAACACTCAGAAAATTCCTTTTTCCTACATCTTAATGTGACACTCAAGTCCTGGCATTTTTCTGCCTGCACTCTCTTCCTTCCCACAGACATACTAACACAAGTTGTTTGATTAATTTGAATTCTAATCTTTCCAACATGCAGTTCAAGACACGCTTCATCATACCACAAGCAGCAATGAAAACCTGGACAAGGCCAAGAAGGCAAAAATTAACCCAGGCATCAATTACCATCAGCACAGCAAGGCCATGATCCCACAGTAATGGGTGCCAGTTCTGGGCCATACTGAATCACTCCCAGGATTTATTTGGTCAGAATCAGCCATAATATCCAGATGTAGGGTAAGAATTTATGAAAAAGGACAAACAGCAGTCTCTCAGCAAAAACTTGATGTCACATTGATGAGGCTTGGTCTGCCTTAAAGCCCTTTGATCCCAGCTTAAGGCACTGTGGGGTTCTGTTTGTTTGCTCAAATTTGGTTTCATAAAATCACTCAGGGTGATTCAACAGCAGAGCAGCATTCTCCCTCAGAAGACCAGTCAATTTTCAATCTATTAATATGAACTAAAGTCAGATTTATTATGGCTGAGTGTAACTGCTCAGTTCCTTCCAGTTCAGCAAAGGTTCCACCTTCGATCCGAGCTCGGAAGCAAATTAGACTTTACACTCTCCTGAGATTCAGGAGCACATTATAGCTTTATTATTGCTCTGGAAAGGGACAGAACTTTCAACCCCATTTAGCAGCTGGATGAGCTTGCACAGCAAGTCTCATGGAGCATAAGGAGGTGATTGGTGACAGCTAACACAGCTTCACTGAGGGCACATCTTGTGGCTGCCTTTGAGGGAGCTACAGAGCTGGTAAATTAGGAGAGAGTGACTGATATTCACCTCCCTGGACTTGTGCAAGGCATTTGACACTGTGCCACATGCCATCCTTGTCTCTGAACTGGAGGGMCATGGATTTGACAGAGGGACACTGGGTGGGGAAGTGTCACCATGATATTTCCTGAAAAATCCTTTCGYCAGAATTTCTTCTSCTGRGARGATGAGAAGCCTCAGCTTCTCCATGTTTTGCTCCTCTGGAATGTGATTTGGAGAATTTTTTACCCAGCATGTGAATAGTTTTTGATTTAATGACCAATCACAGCCAGCTGTGTCRGACTGTCTGAGTCTGTCACGGGTTTTTATTATCATTCTTGTTTTAGCCTTCTGATGTCTCCTTTCTCTTTCTTTAGTGTAGTTTTAGTATATAATTTTCTTTTAATTTAATATCATATAATAAAATAATAAATCAACCTTCTGAGAACTTGGAGTCAGACTCATCTCTCACCTCATCCTGGGGACCCTCATAATACCACAAGAGGGAAGGAGCTGGGATGGTCACAATGTGTTTGTTACTGATGTGTTACTGGCTGAAGTGACACAAACCTGGGCTACTGCAGGAAGGAACATTTCCCTATTTCATTTCCCCTTTGTTCTGAACGTGGTGYTGTGGAGGGTTTTTCAAACAAACGAAACTCTCCTGTGTTCATGATCTGAAGGCTCAAAGCCCTCACTAACAAGTAAGTGGCTTCAATGCGTGGCTTCACAACTCAGAGCTGTGGCMAATGGCTCAATGTCTGAGTGCAGAGCAGGGAGCTGTGCTGTTCCTCGGGGTCAGCACTGGGACCAGCACATGGACAGGGGGATCACTGCACCCTCAGCACAGCTGGAGAGGGCACCAAGCTGTGCTGTCACACACAGGAAGGAGGGGGTGCCATCCACAGGGATCTGTCTCTGGCACAGCCTGCCCAGGCTTCTCACCTGGGGCTGCCCCATCCCTGGAAGTGTCCAAGGCCAGGCTGGATGGAGCTTGGAGCCACGTGGGATAGTGGAAGGTGTCCCTGCCCATGGCAGGGGTGAAACAAGCTGATCTTTAAGGTCCCTTCCCATCCAAACCTTCCTGTGGCTCTACAATAAATGAGCAATACCCTGCCAGCAGTGCTGCCCTGCAACCTGCACCTGAGCTGGGACTTCAACCCCATTACTGTGAACCTACACCAGAGTGATTCTAGCCAGGCTTGATTCCTGCCTCCAGCAGCTTTGTAAGCAATTAAAATTAATGRCATACAGCTACCTACAGAAAAAAGCTCTAGAAAAATCAAAGTAGAATTTGCGTCAGATCAGTAAAAGGCCCTGAGATCCCAGGCACACCCTTCCCTCCCTCAGCCACTAAACAAAAGCACCTGAATTTTGTCTCCCAGTAAAATACTGCTCATATTGCTCTACAGGTTTGTGCTTTCAGCTATAACCACCTTAACATGCCAYATTTAACATGCCATAGTTTTCTGTTGGTTGCCATTATTCCCTTCTCCCCTGCTCTCTGGAGAGTCAAAGTGCATCTAAACCACCCAGAGCAAAGTTTCATCTCTTCTATTCTGGAGTCAAGGCAGAGTCACCCTCTTGAATGATTTGAACTGGGGCTGGTTCTGAGCTGTGAGGGTCCCACTGGGGCTGGGTTCAAGCCAGCTGGTTCACATCTTTTCCTGCAGGAATATTCTTRCAACTCCCAAAACACCCCCACATGTCAGGGACTAGTATTGGAGGGATTTACAAGCTCAGCCAGGCCCCAAAGCAAAGCACCCACTGCCTCATTTCACTGGCCAGACCTCCCTAGAAACCTTCCTGAGGGGATCTTTTTGCTTTTTTTTTTTGCTGGTGCTTTCAGGGTTGCAGCTAATGCTGRCTTACTGATGTGCATGATGAAAGGCACTTCAATGAAAAGCCTCTGATCTGGAATTTCTGTGCATCTCTAAAGAGTGGCAGCCGCACTGCACTCACCTCTACACCAGCCAGTGCAGTTTGGTCAACTGGAGCTGTGCAGGTGTCAGCTGAAGTGACACAAACCTGCAAGAGGGAACATTTCCCTATTTAATTTCCCCTTTGTTTGAACATGGCATTGCAGAGGGTTTTTCAAACAAACAAAACRCTCCTTTGTTCATGATCTGAAGGCTGGACTCAAAGCTCTCATTAACAAATAAGTGGCTTCAATAAGATCACTTCTGTTAGCAAAGATTGCATGATTGAGCCCAAAAATAATTTTTCCCCACAAATTCTGCCTATATCTCTGCCAAAGAGATWACAGAGAACTTGTCAAAAGGAAAATAAAAACCAGACTTATGTTAAGTAGGAATAACTCCAGCTGACATTTTCCATCAAATGCTATTATTCAGAAGAAAAATACCTGCCCTAAAATCAGATGATCTAAAATCAGGCAGCATCTTGGCTGGATCAATGCCCTGAGATATAAACCCTTCAAGAGCTACCATAAATGAAGTCCCACAGACAGAAACCTCTCCTTCCCAGTGAAACAATGCAGAGATGCTGAAAATAAGGTATTCTGATGRGCAACAAAGCCAGGCTCTTACTTACACTTGTAATCACTGAGGAGCACATGCAGAGCTGACTGATTAGCAGCCTGGAGGTGACATATTAACTCAAATTACCTGGAGTAATTAGAGCCAATTTGCTCAGAACTGTTAGCAAACAGGAGAAAGGACAAAGCTGAGCCTAAAAGGCAGTGCCTAGGAGAGCCCTGCCCAACCTGCCTGTGGAATGTGACTYTGCTGCTGCAATGGAGCACTGGAGAAACTGAATTAAACCTTGCCATGGCTTTGGTCTRCCAGAAACCCTCAGGAGGATTTTGACCAGTTTCAGTTTTGCCCCATGTAGATCCTTCCTAGAGGAGATTCCCTCAATAACCACTCACTTATTCTGCAAATTTATTCAAAATATTTCTCTCAAGAACAATGTTAGAAATGTGATTTGGAACAAGACACATTTAGATGTCTTTATACATGGAGAAAGTTTTGCTGCATTAAATCTGGGTGAATTACTCTTAGTAGTGTTAAAAGTTACATAGAAATTTGCAGACACCCTTAGAGAATCCACCCCAGTAAACATAATTCTTTCTAAATCTAAATGCTGAAACAAAAAACATCTGAAGAGACTGACAGTGAGGAGTCTTGTCTTATASCAAGATGTTTCAATGATGTTTARTATTTTCATGTATCAAAAAGAAATCAGTGGCTCTGCATATCTAATAAACCATGTTGATAACAAAGCAAAATTTTGTTAAGTACATTGAGTCAAGCTWATTTGTAACATACATTTGCTTTGCACTTTTCAACCTCCAAGAGTACATTTTTTCCCCTGCTTTTAACTCTGACACAGATGGAGTAGCTTGTTTGGGGCATGTTTCTTGTTGGGAATTTCATGTTGAGGAAGGACATGGTTTCACTTCTGGCCTGGAAAAAGATAGTTCAAAAAGAGTATTTTTTATAATTACTTTGAACAACTACTTATCACTAATTTGTTTTCTCCTAAACATGAGAAGGTCAAATTTCTGAAGTTTCTTTGGCAAGAGAAAGGAAATTTCCTTGTAAAAACAAAATTTACAAGGAACTGGCATTACTTGATGCCATTTTCCAAGACTGTTTTATTTGCTCAGAACAAAACAATGTTACAGCAGACCTACATTGGAACATACATGTTTAGGATAAAACTCATTGGTTTTTCTCTGTATAACTGAGAATACCAATTGATTMATCCAATAGATCATTATCCATGAAGGGCTTAAATCCCTATATCTCTCACTGGAGCCACAGGTGAGAAAACCCAAGCATTATATTAGCAGGGAATGCCCCAATGAAGGCAGGAATGATGAGTCTGACTCCATGTTCTCAGAAGGCTAATTTATTGCTTTATGATACTATAATATATTAAAGAATACTATACTATACTAAAGAATACAGAAAGGATACTGAATGCTTAAAAGATAATAATGAAAACATGTGACTCTTTCCAGAGTTCCAACACAGCTTGGCCCTGATTGGCCAAAGAGTGAAAACAACTCACAGCAGAATCCAATGGAACAATCACCTGTGGGTAAACAATCTCCAAACACATTCCACATGTGAGCACAGCACAGGAGAAGCAAATGCGATAAGAATTGTTTTCCTTTTCTCTGAGGTTTCTCAGTTTCCCAGGAGAAAAATTCTGGGCAAAGGGATTTTTCAGAGAGTGTGAATGCCACATCCAAGCAACTCAGCTTGGTTGCCGAGAAGAGCCAAGCTGAGAAACACCAAACAACTCCTCCATCTCCAGCAGAAGGGATGGATGTGTGTGGAGGTGCAGGTGTGCTGGAAGCACAGCACCAGCCCAGGCCCCTGCAGGAGATGTCAAACCCACAYCCAGATCCTGATGTCCTGTGGCACAGGTGTGCAGGGAGGGGCACTGCAAGGCCAAGCTGTGTCACTGCCATATTTTCTGAAAAATCCTTTCACTAGGAGTTCTTCTCCTGGGAAGCTGAGAAGCCTCGGAGAAAAAGGAAAACAATATTATCTCATTTGCTTCTCCTGTGTTTTTCTGCTCTGGAATGTGGCTGGAGATTGTTTATCCAACATGTGAATTGTTTTGACTTAATGACCAATCCTGGTCAGGCTGTGTCAGGACTCTGGAAGGAGTCATGGGTTTTTCATTATTATCTTGTTAAGCCTTCTGTCTGTATCCTTTCTCCATTCTTTAGTATAATTTTAGTATAGCATTCTTTAATACAATACCATAAAATAATAAATTAGCCTTCTAAGAACATGGAGTCAGATTCATCATTCCTTCSTGCTAGAGGGAACCTTGAAAAYACCACAAAGCTGTGTCCTCCAGCTGCCTCCAAACTATTCCCTGGGGTGGCAGGGCTGGCTTGTGGATCCTCCCCTCTGTCCCAGGGGCTTTGGGGCACTACTCTCTGAGGCTCCAGAAGAAATCCATCTCTCCCTGCATGCCCACAGAGCASAAAATGCTCCTCACACCACAGATGCTCTCCCCTGTGTGGAGCACAGCAGCTGTATCTGCCCTCTGTCATTTTTCCAGCAGAGTTTTCCAGCACCTCTCCCTTATTTCCCCACCAGCAGGAGCCCATCCAGCCTGCCACTCTGACACTCACACAAGTGTCAGGCAAAGACTTTGCTTACCCTCCCTTGCTGCTGGCCAACACTCAATTTTGCATTATTGCTTTGGAAAAAATAAAAAATCTACCTTGAGTGTGCTGATGTTTCTTCCTATAYAAATATTTGGGTTTTAGTAGCTGAGGGTTTTGGTTGAAATTAAACATTGCAAATGGAAWAACAGCTATTGGAAACTGTTTCAAATCTCAGGGCAGAGAATAACAGCCCAGAAGTTGTCACTAYAGCTAAAAGATGGAAAGATATTTTTAAAGTATAAATAAAGACATAAATAMAATGAGTGAGAGAATCTGTGGAGATTTCTGACTTTTGAAGACAAAGAACATGAAGAATGTGTTTCAAAAATTAATCTTCTATTTTTCCTTTAAGGTTTGCCACACAAGCACAGATGAAAAACTCCTGGGAAATCAAAAATAAACTAGATTTAATAATTAGGATGTAAGTTTCAAATAAATTGAAGGCATTCCTACCCTAAATATAGTGAACTCAAATGCTTTAGGACTTGGGTTCAGATGTTAACTGCACAAACTATTGCATTTAAGTGCTGCAGTCTCAGTGGAAATTTAAGATGAATGTAACAGGAAAAGCATGAGTAGTCCAGAGAGTTCTGGAAATGCAACAGGGAAATTATTTTTAATGGACCAGAAGACACACAATGTGTATGAGTAAAATGAGGAGAAACAATGGTCTCAACATAGATTTAGGTAACAGATCTAGCCCAGATCTCTGAGTCTAACCAARGTGCAGAAGTACCAGACCCACAAAGGAAAGCAGCAGGAAGACAACCTGACTTGTAAGAATTTACTATAAATTTCCTTGTAAACCCTTGCCACTCGATAGCAGGACAAGATATTTGAGGAATTTTGCTTTTGCATCTTTGAGGCCACAGTATTCACAGCMTGAACCTTACTCAGAACTGGAGCTGCTGAATTACCCTGGAAACCATCACAGACAGACCCCAGATKCTCCATGGTCTCCTCTGCACTCCCAGAAGCAATACAATCCTTACTTCATTTAGATATGCAAAAAAGGGCAAACTCTCCTTTTCTTATTTTTCATTCTCAAGAGTTTCTGCATTTACTGATTCCAGAGGAACCAGAATCAGGAGGCAGMAAAAAGACAGATTTTCCTTCCCTGTGTTTTTCTCCCAGCTGACTCAGAAGAAAGGAGCACCACAATTCAGAACACAAGAACCTGTTTTAGAAGATTTCCACTTCACAGCCTCTGATTCAGACACCTCAGGTGAGGCTGCAAACTGAGCAAACCCAAACAGAACCAGGACAGCCCAGGACTTCCCCTTTGTCTGATGTTATCCTGTCACCTACATGCTGCAATTACTGTCTGAAAGCATCCAATTCTGTTGGGGAAATTGCCTTAGCATTGTGACCCTGCTTTGTGGAAGAGYAGAACTAGGACAAGACAGGGGCAGYCACAGAAACTTCTGCTGGCTGATAATTTGGCCCCAGAAATCCAAGGTAAAAATTTAAGCTTTACACTGTAAATGTGCAAAAGGAAGTACTGCAGCAGGTACATGGACCAAATTTGCTACGATTTTTTAAAATTAGAATTGCAGGTGCTGGAGAAATATAAAAGACAGTAATTATATRAATTTAAGGCAACTAAATAATTTAATAAGGAAAAAAGAAAACATGGGAAGAAAAATAAATTCAAAGATGCTTTTGCAGCACAAGGTTTTGAATGGATGAACCCATRTTCTTAAAGAGCAYCWGTGGTATTTTCTGGGTCCCCAGAACGAAGGAGGAATTSAGAATCTGACTCCATGTTCTTAGAAGGCTAATTTAGTATTTCATGGTATTATATTAAAGAATGYTATACTAAAACTATACTAAAGGATAGAGAAAGGATACTTACAGAAGGTTTAACAAGATACTAATGAAAAAYTCATGACTGACTCCTCAGAGTCCAACACACCCGGATGGTGATTGGTCATTAAATAAAAACAATTCATATGTTGGATAAACAATCTCCAAACCACATTCCAAAGCAGCAAAACAGGGAGAAGCAAATGAGATAATATTGTTTTCCTTTTTCTCTGAGGCTTCTCAGCTTCCCAGGAGAAGAAATCCTGGCGAAGGGATTTTTCAGAAAATATGACAGTGACAAGCACCAGTTACTGAGGGCCACTTCACTAACGGGAAATTAGCAGTTGTACCAGGGTGCCCATCCCAGTGAATCCCAGTGCCTTTGATGTGCTTTGAGGCTGAGGCTCAGAAAGTGACCTCTGGAGACAAAAATATCAGTAACCCTATGTGACCTAGCTGAATCACCAGAGATAATGCACCAACCCATGGGCCAGCACAGTCAGAGCACAGAATTCACAGATTCACAGAATGACCAGGTTGGAAGAGACCTCAAACATCATCAAGTCAGCCCAGCCCAGCACCTCAACTACACCGTGGCATCAGTGCCACATCCAGGCTTGTTTTAAACACACACAGGGATGGTGACTCCACCACCTCCAATAGGCAAAAATTCCAGAACTTTATCACCTTTCTGTAAAAAAATTTTCTAATATCCAACCTATATTTCCCTTGGTGCAGCTTGAGGCTGTGTGCTCTGGTTTGTCAGGCTGCTGGAGACAAGAGCCCAGCCCCAGCTGAGCACAGGCACCTTTCAGGAGCTGTCAGAGAGGGATGGGGCCACCCTGAGTCTCCTGTTATCCAGGCTGAGCACCCCCAGCTCCCTCAGGGGTTCCTCACAGGGTTTGTGTTCCAGCCCCTCTCCAGCCTCGCTGTCCCCTCTGGATGTGCTCAGTGTCCCAAGGTCCTTCCCAAGCTGAGGGGCCCAGAGCTGGGCACAGCACTCCAGGTGTGCCCTCCCCAGGCTGAGCACAGGGGCACAATGACCTCCCTGCCCTGCTGGCCACACCATTCCTGACGGCATGACAGGATACTGACAAGCTTGATACAGATGATACATTCCTGACACAGGCCAGGAGCCATTGGCCCTCTTGGCCCCCAGGGCCACTGCTGGCTCATGTCCACTGCTGTCCATCAGTGCCCCAGGTCCCTTTGTGCCTTGGGCACTGTCCAGCCACACCATCCAGCCCAGAGCACTGCTGGGGGTTTATTGGGCCAAAATGCAGGACTGGGCACTCGGACTGATTAAACTGTCGCTTTATGTATCATAAAGTATATGGCAATATGTTGCTTTAAGTATTATAAAGTATATGGCAATATTGTTGCTTGTATATGTTGCTTCAAGTATTGCATAGTATATGGCAACAGTTCTTATTATCATTGTGCTGCAAGGATCCTGTGGCTTCTGAGCACATACCATCCTTTTGCAGTGATTCTTCAGGATCCTTGCAGCAGCCATCTGACTCCTCTTGCTGTCTCTTCTTTCTGTCTTCTGCCTCTTCTTCTGACTCCTCCCTTTTATACTGGTGGCCTTAATTGGCTCCAGCTGTAACTTACTGGGGAGATGATTATTGTGACCTCTTACAATCCTTCCTACATTAAACGTCATCTTATTGGATTCTGCCCATCCCTCCACCCATTCCAGGTCTCCTTGCAGAGCCATCCTACCCTCCAACAGATGGACACACGCTCCCAGCTCAGTGTCATCTGCAGATTTACCAATTAAAATCTCAATCCCCTCATCCATGTCATCAATAMAAATAYTGAACAGAGCTGGCCCCAGCCCAGAGCCCTGAGGGACACCCSTGGTGCCTGGCCYCAGCTGGAKGCAGCACTGCTCACCACTCTCTGGGCCRTGCAGCCAGCTCTGAGCCCAGCACAGAGTGCTCCTGTCCCAGCCCTGGGCTGCAGCTTTTCCAGCAGGGAGCTGTGGCAGACACTGCCAAAGGCCTTGCTGGAGCCCAGACAGACACAGCCACAGCCTTTCCTCCACCCACCATCCTCATAAACCTCCTRGCCATAAAASGAGGTCAGGTTGGTCAGACACACCCTAYCCCTCCTAAACCCCTGCTGGCTGGCTCTGATACCCTGGCCATCCCCAAAATAAACTGTTCCATTGCCTAACTGGATACTGAGATCAGGCTGACTGGCCTATAATTACCAAGATCCTCCTGACTGTATTGGAGTGCATTTCTTTACTTTGTTCCCATTTTCAGGAATCCTTATTTAGAAAACACAACAGCACTTCGACAACAGCAAGATCTAAGCATGTTTTCAAAATAGCTCAAGGCAGCACTTAGAAAAGTTTGAATACWTCTAATAATATGGGTGCTCTGTGTATTCTTTCRGGTGGAGATATTTAAGCACAAAGAGGACACCTGTGTTGGGATCAGGATTTTGCTTTAAACAACAAAAGGCAACATGGAAAACTGCTAATGCTATGATCCTAAGAGCACTCCAGGCTGATGTCAGCTTTGGTGAGCTATTTCCTTCTGCAAACAGTCTGGTCAATGAGCTGTGTTTGGTAAGTGACTGAACCTGCTCTGGAGGGGACACTGCTCCCACTCCAGGGACCAGCATCCACTGATTTCTGTCTTTCCAGCTTCATGCTGCATCCTGAATAATCTCTAAATGAGACCTTTCAAAATTAGGATGCTCTCAGGCAGTAAATTTCAGCCGGCTTGTCCAACTTGCTACATTTTTCTCTGAAGGAGCCCAATCCCAGTGATCAATGCCTGTATCACTATGATCCCGTGGCATCCTCATGGCAGAGGAGCACAGCCCACCTGCTATTGACAGCAGGGCTCCAACCTCATTTTCCAGCTTTAATRTCTGCACCACTGTGCTCTCTGCCCAACCTGCACTAATCAATGGAAACAATACTCAAGTTATAGCTGCAGCAAACTCCTGGATGTTGCTGGCTGATCATTGAACAGTGGAGTTAGAGAGCCCCCAGTAGGCTGCAAACACAGCCCTGTTTTACCTAACAACCCTTAGGGTGCTTCACAGTAGGGCAAATATCAATTTGAATCTAAGTTTACATAGACTGGTAAGCTACAGACTGAAATATGATTTTATTTTTTCAGCTGTCTACAGTGCACAGAACACAGAGCCTTGGGGAAACATTATGGGTTCAAGTGAATGAGGTGAGATTAAAGCGATTTTTCCAACTAAATAGATACATTCACTTCCCTTAGATAAATAAAAGTTCTAAGTCAGGAAATAGTCTACTCCTCTAAGAGGGTGTCCTGCTCACAGCCAGCTTATCTTCATACAAAAAGTTTGCATTTGAAAACCACAGAGATCAACTWATCTTTTAAACTCAGACTAAAGTTGAACTCTGTGTCTTTACTGGAAAGACAGTACCTTGTGAGGCAGCTTTAAAGGCAAGATCTTAATCCTGAAATATTAGACATCAGCCTTTCAAAGTTACATTCCAGAGAATTCAGAAGTTCTGTCATGAAAAATRTTCACTTTTCAACTGAACTAAAACATACCTTTATTTGCTTATCACATTGCATGGCCAAGACTGTAAGGAAAGTTCTCTAAAATCCATTTTTGTGTCTGGTTTCTCTGTGTTTCTGCCTCTTGCAGGTCACCACTCTACTGATGACTATTTTTGTCACTAATAAAATGCTAGAGAGTTACTAACAACCCAAAAGCACACCAACCCACAGACCTGAATTCCTGCATTTCTTGCTGCTTCCAGATGAGTGGGGCAAYGGTGCTGAAAGTGACCAAGAGTTTTAATGGAGAGCTCCCACTGCAGCATCAGATACTCCTCAGGACAAACTCAACCAGTTGTACCCTGCAGCTTCACTGCACTTCTRTTTTAACTTCTCCTGGAGGCTCATGACAAAATCAGCTCAAGAGCCTTGTTGGCTGTAGATGGAGCAACACCAGGTAACAAACCAGTTCTTATGGCACCTCATTATGATAATATTGAGAAGATTAAAAAAACAAAAGCCAAAAAAAACCCACAAAAAATCCAGTCTGATCACCTTTGAACAAAGGTCTATATACAAAACACTTCCCTTCCTCAAGACAAGATCTCTCTATAGGTTGATCATTTTGTCCTGCCTATTGTAAAAAAAATTTGGAAAGTAGGGGGAAAAAAAAAGAATCACCCACTCCCCATCTTCAATTGTCTTTACTCTGAAGGCTCACACAATATATCAATGGAGATTGCTTCCAGAAATAGAAAATCTCCCCTAAGGCACTCTTTTCCTCTTCATATTTTCACATTCACTCAGATGGGATGAAAATGTGCCTGGTATCAAATTAAGACTGTAGGGCTGGGAAACAGATGATGCCAGATTTAACTGGGGCTTAGAAAAAGACACTTCAAGGTAACAGGAGCATCTGCTACTCCTCATTCAGGAGTGTAACAACTTCAAAAGCTAAATGACAGCAATACATGTCATTTGTACTGGCACTTTCACTCACACTTCCTTGTTAATATTGCAATTTTGGCCAACCATAAAGGCAGCATGTTTTATGTAATATTGCAATTTTGGCCAACCATAAAGGCAGCATGTTTTATGTTCTTCTTCAAGGCTGGAAAAACAGAGATGGCAGCCTAGGAGGTAAGAGAGACAAAATCCTCAATATGAAAACACAAATGCTGATGGGCAGAATAAAAATAAAACTTYACCATCAGCTGTGGCAGGCTGAGATTTCTCCTGCCCTCTCAAAYAGCACAGCTATCCTTGAGTTTTCCCTTGTCTCCTCAGTAACCAGGTATTGCTAGGGCAGCATTTATCAGGGTCTCCTTAGCTTTCCTTATGCTGAAAATCAAAAGGGGCTTACTGGTGGTATCTRGATTAAAAATACCCAGGGACCATTTTAAAGATGATCTGTTGGCAGTGCTGTGTCTTATGAACAGCAACAGATTCAAAAGAAATAAGAACAATAGATTTCTTTGACTTCCCTAATCTGCAGGGTCAAGAGACTGAAACATTATTTTTTTCCTTAGTTTTACATATTCTTGTAACCTCAACATCTAAAAAAAATCACAAATATTTAGCCTGTGATTCAAATACAACTCCTTTTTCCAGACATTTACCTATGTTAGCATTTTCCCAAAAACTAAGTGGCTACAAAGACTCAGCTTTAAAAATCATGAGAGGAAAAACCTGCAATCAGCACTGACAGAAATCCTTTAAACAGCTTCCCACTCCAAGGCACAACCTCCCATAAAACACCACTCACATCAATCAATGATTATCACAAATAGCTTGATTGACTTCTCATTTTCCAGCAGGTTTGTTTTACTCACAGACCTTGCTAATGCAGCTGGGGTTTCCCTTTTCCTTTACTCACTGCTCATCTTCATCACCCTTAAGTGCAAGAATTTCTCATAGCTGTGCTTCTTTCAGACCCAGCTGTGTTGGGTCTGTGTAGCACTGGGCAAAATATTCAGCATTTCCTTCTCAGAATCTCGAAAATTATATTCTACACTGCCTTTGCACAGTTTGCAGAAAGGGAACTTGCACCCAAAGCTGAGAAACAAATGCAACATTACAGACTTGATAAAGTTAAAAAGGAGCTGAAGACCTGTCTCCTGAAAGAAATTGTAAATTATTCTCTAGAAAGGTTTTACTGKTTGATCAAAATAAGAGATCTAGTGCACAGAAGAAAAACAATTTTTTTTTTCTTCCCCTTCAAGCTCCCTGATCTCTGCAAGAGGAGGAATATGCAACAGAGATTTAGGGATGCTAAAGGTGTACAAACCTTCCTGTCTAAAAATGAATAAATGCTCTCCTACAGCTGAGGGTCCTTCCTGTCAGGCATATGGAAACCTCACAAATAATGCTCTCAGAAGTGGCTGAATTGTGGAAGTGCAACCTCAGAAACTAAGTTTTYATTTCATGCAGTGGCCCACTGATGATGACAAAGCTTTTATACTTTGTCTTACATAAGTATTTAGCCTGAATTYAATTTAGAGGGTTTGCAGTGCATAACTCAGCCATCAGCTGCATGTTTTCTCTGCTTTATTTGATTTTCTTGTGCAAATCGCTTTCACTGAAAGAAAGGAAAAAGAACTATTTACTGCTCTTTTTTTGGTTAATCATTCCACTAGTRTGTAGACAAATTATAAATCAGTCTGGTGGTTTAGACAGAAAAGCCTCTGTAGAATTTTCACCTGCATGTACCACAGAGAATGCCTTTGATCAAGGTTTATGAGCAAAGGCCTCTTCCCAGGGATGCRTGCCAGCTCCTTAAAGGAAAATCAATACATTCTGGGAGGGAGCATCTGGAGGATTAGCTTTTGGATTTAACAAAGCATCCCTCACCCAGGGACTCAGGTCTGYTTGAAGCTTCCAGATCTTAAATCACACTTCAAAATTTAAAGTGAGCTTAATGTGTCCCTAAATACAAGTCCTAAGAATGACTTTTTGGAAAATCATTGTCCCAAGAGTTGATAGCCTTCAAATTTCCAGTTTTGTTATATCCAGATCCAGCTGAGTTATTTAGTCTTTCTATACAATTATTTCRCAGCAAAAGAGGGGGAAAAAAGCTCATAGAATTAAAATATTTACCTGCACTATCAGAATTAAAGCAATTTCTTAGCATCAGGTCATTTGTTAATATTGGAATGGCTTTCCTTCCAGTGGGGGAAGTGAATTCTCACCCTCTTCTGAGGCACCTGCAGAAGGRATCCCTACCCCCTTTCCCTCCAGTCCATCACCTTGGTGCAGTGATGAGGAAGTCTAAAAAGGGACAAAATTATGTAACATCTACTGAAACCTCCCTTCCACCAGAGCTGTAGGAAAAAAGCAATTTTTATTGAGCTCTAGAATCCAATAAAACACTGCAAACGTTCTGGCACTGCCTAAAGTCATAACTTATGTATGAGAAGGAAGTCAGTTTTTACACCATATGGGTTACAAGGTTTTTTCCTTTTCATTTGGACTTTAATTTACCTTTTCTGCAGGTAAGAACTCCGTACAAAGATTCTTACCTAATTAGGTATTAAACCCTTGTCTTACTGTCAACAGCAATAAGGCTCCCAAATACATTTGAAGAGCTGGAGCAAATTAACTCAGAAATACAAAATCACCTCCTTTCCACTGAGATTTTAAACTTCACATATCAAGATCCCTTTTGAAAATACAGTTTATGTTTTTTAATAATTTAGATTTTATGTATTTATAAGTGAAACATAAACCATATTATTATTAAGTGTTTGCTTAAAACMCAACTATTTTATCTCCTCTAACCAAATACAAAATCTGCATGCTGGGTTTGAAAATTCCTTTTGCAGAGAGTCTAATTTATGGAGATGACTGAATGGCTCACAGCAGCTTGGATCACACTGTACCTGATGAAACACAACAACTCAGCCATGCTCTGTGGCAAGGAGTCTGCAATAATTGCTTATTTTTCCTGCTGACCCATAAAATACTTCTGCTACAAACACTATGTAATCAAGTTTTATAGTAATGAGTCTTCCTCTAAGAAGAAGCTCAATTTTACTGCTTTTGAATAGTAAACAGCACCAAAAAAAAAGGTGGTGGTAGGAATTTATCAAAAGGCAGAAGTAGTCCACCCTATTTTATCAGCATCAACATGTTCTAAAATTAAAAAAAATAATAAAAAAAAAAGCTATTGACAGCTTTTTGAGCAATCCCCAGTGAAAATCCTCCACTATGACACCACAGTAAGGACAGGGGGAGCACAGAACAGGGAACTGCCTCCACAGAGCTGTTACTGAGTYTAGAGAATTCATCCCAGGGAAAACAGCCCCTCCCTTGGGGAAGGCATGGCTGTACCACCCTCCCTGCTCTCCTGCACTGCCCCTGACCAGGAGCTCTGCTGGCTACAAAAACCTCCTGCACTTGCCCTCTGTACTCAATTTTGGTTCATCTCCCTGCACTGCCTCTCCACTGCAGGATTTCAGAGGGATTGTCCATAATATCATCCAAATGCTGTGCTGACTCCWAATTGCTTTTCCTTACAAAATGTGCAACAATGAAAGCCCCAGGTTATGGAATAAAAGCAAAGAGGCCAAGGAGTGAATATCAAATGTTCAGAATCTTTCCACATGCACTGCCAGCTCCAGATTTTGGAATGAGGTACTTTAATTTCCCCTCTTTAATAAAAAAGTTCTTGAGTGTGGCAGCCACGTGAAGAAGTGTCTGTGGAAAGTAGGAGGGCTCCCCTCAGAAGACACCATGGGTCAATGAGCTTTAAGGGCACAGTGAGTGCAGATCTATAGGAAAAAATGGAATAAAATCMATGCTGCTCTACCAAAGCACAGGGCCAGACTAAGAGCAGAACTGCACCTCTCCAAGGCTTCAGGCTTGAGCAGGATGGGCAGAGCACTGCTCCACCCTCTGTCCTCTGGGCTGTGCAGTGGGCAGTTATGGATGCATTCCATGGAGGCATTCCCATGGATCACACAGCATTCCCATGTGGTCACACACCCAGCAGGGGCTGTGCAGTGGCACTTTAAGGACACAGCATTCCCAAGGATGCACTCCCATGGATCACACAGCACTCCCATGGATCACACAGCATTCCCAAGGATGCACTCCCATGGATCACACAGCACTCCCATGGATCACACAGCATTCCCAAGGATGCACTCCCATGGATCACACAACGTTCCCAAGGATCACACAGCATTCCATGGATCACACAGCATTCTCAAGGATGCACTCCAAGGATTCACGCAGCATTCCCAAGGATCACACACCCAGCAGGGGCTGTGCACTGGGAGGTTTATGGACACAGCATTCCCAAGGATGCACTCCCATGGATCACACAACATTACCATGGATCACACAGCATTCCAAGGATGCACTCCCATGGATCACACAACATTCCCATGGATCACACAACATTCCCATGGATCACACAGCATTCCCAAGGATGCACTCCCATGGATCAACACAGCACTCCCATGGATCACACAGCATTCCCAAGGATGCACTCCCATGGATCACACAAACATTCCCATGGATCACACAACATTACCATGGATCACACAGCATTCCCAAGGATGCACTCCAAGGATCACACAGCATTATCCCATGGATCACACAGGCGGCCCAGCAGGAGGCTCGTGCACTGGAGGTTTATGGACACAGCACTCCCAAGGATGCACTCCCATGGATCACACAGCACTCCCATGGATCACAACAGCTTCCCAAGGATGCACTCCACGGATCACACACCAGCAGGAACTGCCTGGCCTCACCTCAGCCTCACCTGAGTGTCCAACAGGCACCTCCTGCMCTGACAGCCCTGACCCTTCCACAGCCTGAACTCTGCAGTGCTCACTCATGACATTTAGTCACTATTTCATTCTGGTTTTAGTCTTCCCTTTTTTCCCTGAGCCRGGAGTTTCTTTGGCTTTTGCAGAGAGATGATTCAGCAAGGACAGCCCAGGGCTGGGGCTCCACACCTACCCCTTCATCCCATTCCATTTGAGCTGTCCCTGTGCTATGCAGACCAAAAACCAACTCCAGATGCCATGAGCAGCAGGGAATAAAGAGAAGCAGCATGCCAGGCTAGGAAAATGGAAAAGAATGTTATCTCTGATCTTAGCAAGGCCAGTCTTAGGGCAGAGTTTGGACTTCTGGGAGAGTGTGCAGGTGTGCTGCTGCCTGAGCCTTCAGTGAGCCCTGAATACAGCTGATAAAACCAGAATGCCCCAGGAAACACTGCCTCTCTTTACACAGATAATTGGGCAGTGATAAACCCAAGCTATTATCACAATGTTTAAGCTCCTGCTAATTACACTGCCCAAAGAAATCCTGCTTAAGAGCAGTATCTTGGGCTGAAAATAAAACTTCAAGAATTACCAGGTGACTCCAGACCCTCTTTCTTGTCCAGGGTAGGGACAAGAGAGACAGATTCAGATATTTTTCCAAGTTTAGTTGTTTATATAATGTATGGCATTTCCTGCACAAAGGAGCCTTGGCTTCCAAGAGCTGATGTGTGGCATTGCTTGGTGTACAGATATGCTCAGGTACCTGACAGGAATTGAATAAACACAGCCCAAACCTGAACTTCTGCTCTCCAGATGCCACTTAGTGATTGCTCTGAGGCTCACCCACCTCTGCCTGGCTTTAATTTAGGGTGAATACTGGAGTAAGACCCCACTACATTTCAAAAACAAATCTGGAAAATTAACATTTATTAATGACTGTATTCYAGGCAGGGTAAATCTCTAAGAACTCTACAGCCTGAAGTCACAGGGCTTGGGCAAGCCGGGATGGAAGCAAACACTGATTGTTTTCACATGTTTTTCATCAAAATAGTAAAGAATTCTTCACTGAATTGTGAATAAGGGAAAGATACAAGTCACCTCACTCAGCAGCCTCATGGCTGCACAACTGACAGCACCTCAGCTTAAAGTCAGGAAGATTTCAGGGAAATTTTTTAATTTTCTTCCCCAGAATAGAAGCTCATTAACCATCTAACTTTAGTGTCAAATTGGRCATTCAGAAATCAGCATATTTAATCCAAAGGGACTGGGAAGCATATGCTACCTCTTTTGATCACCACTCCAAAATTGTTTTAAGATCTCAAGACATACACTGACAGATCTTGCCCAAATACTGCCCATATATTTTAAGAATGAGAAGCAGCAAAATCCAGTTAAATTACAGCAGAAAAAGGTAACAGTACAGGGAAAAAATGCTTTAAATAGCAAAACAAACTTTAAAGCACATTTTTGAGACACGAGAAGTAGTAATTTTCTTTAGAAGGCAATTTGTGCATTATGACAGAGCCAAGTAAAATTGACACCCTTTTTAGCATACTGTACTCAAAAGCAACTCTGTCATATGTATTTTTCACTACAAATGTTATTTCTTCTGGATATATTAATTCTGGAGTTATTTGCATTACAGCTACAACACAGCATAAAGTTCCAGTATTTATAGGCTAGGRAAAAGCTCTGAGGGCAGCACTGGAATTTTTTTTTTTTGCCTTTCCCAATATTTCAGAGTCATCATTAGAATCACCTGACTTCCCAGAGCAACACAACATAGCCATCATTATTTCAACTAATTCAACAGTGTCAGAAGTATTTGCTCAGTGACAGATCTGTGGCCAAGAGGAAGATATCAATCAAGCAAATTGATACCACTGCCTGCCTTGGAAAGGGACTTGGTGCAATTTCCACTGCAGGCATTAGGGCTGCTGAAGTTCCAGGCATGAACAGATTAGATTTGCAATTACACTGCTCATTTCCATCAGGCAATGAACCATTTGTGACTCCTGGTAATTAAATCCCTCTCAAACCAGCCTATCTTTGGATTCCTTCTACAGCAATTTGCAGGGAGTCCCCTCCACAGCACATTCCCAGTGGAATGAAAGGCTGATTTCACCCCAACAAACCCTGGCTGATGTGAGGTGAATCAACAAGTGCTTCAGTGTTTCTGAAGGAAGTCAGTGCTATCAGTGACCCATTAGCAATAATTAGCTTTGCTCTAAAGATCCACTCTCTGAGCCTTGCTATTTACCASTGAAAACACAGCCATAGAGGGAGTTTTCTCCATTCCTAGATTAATATAGATATACACTTATTGCTGTTTAAATATCTGTAGTCCCATGACATAAAAATACCCTTCATTCAGTCTTCAACAAATTCAGTGATAGCCATAGCTTATAGAAACCCAAAACTGGAAAAATACCACATTTTAAATATATGCCCAATGTTGTTCAGTCTAGGACTCACTGTTGCAGAACAGGAATTTCCTGTTTTTATCAGCTCAAATGCAGCACAAGAACGTCCAATTTCATGAATTAACAAACTTAGTCCAAGACATCTTAACAAACATAGACTACAAGAGCTACACAGAGGATAGAGATAGAGCATCTCACTAATTACAGAAGATTATTTGGTTAGGTCCAGCATTATTTTCATAGAAAAACTAAATTCAGAGATCTTTCACATCACTGAAAGAACATGGAATCCTTAGTTACAAAGCAGGATAGGAAATTGTTTGCCTCTGTGGTGTGTATGATGCCTATTCACCAAAATTCAACATTCACTTGGATATATTCAGCAGTGTTTATTGCTGCTTCATTATTAGCTTAATATTGACTAATTAGCAGCATTTAAAATGCAGGTGTGGTGTGATAAAATGGCAGCTGCTGCTCATTTTGTGCAGGTCAAAGACAGAATTCAGTTCAGCTCCTAGACCACACTGCAGAGCAGAACATGAGGAGCAATCACTGTTGGATCACACCTCCTCTGGCAGAGCACTTCAATTACATTTAATTACATGGTACTTGCATACCAATGAGTCAAAGCAAGATTTATTAAGATGAAAATATATTTCCACACATACTTTAACATTTTCCAGCTCTTATGCACCAGAGATGTAGGATTCAGGCTTTTGCAGCACTTAGTCAAATATCTAAACTTAGAAATAATAAATAAATAAATAATAATAAATARGCTTAAGAAATACCTACACTYATTTCTGTTTAGATATCTGTAGTCCCGTGACCTAAAAATACCTTTAATTTAGGTTGAGGGCCTGTGATATTCAGAAACTAACATTAAATTGTCAGATGCTCACAGTTTTATACAAGACAAGAATTCTTTAAAAAGAGAAGATGTGTTCATACCAGTCCACACATTACTGCAAAGAAATAGCAACACAATACAAAAAAATGCTTATATTGTCAAGTGCAAAGCCCAAGAATGAGAAGAAAAAAAGTTTGCTTTAAATTTTACTCAAACAAAAAACAATGGGTGCATAAATGCAACAAGAATCTCATTACTGGCTYCTTTTGATTTTGTGTTAGATTCAAAGTGCCTGTTATAATATAAGAGCCATATTTAATTTCTAAAAAGAGRATTTTGCAGACACCACCCCCAAATGAATACTAAATAGCAAGGACCTGAAGTAACTTCCCTATTCAATAGCAGATAAAAGAAAAAAAATTTTTAAAAAGGGGGGAAAAAATGAAAAAAAGAATATTAAATCCTGAGATTTTATTTGCACTGAGTTTTAAAAGAAAGTATGGCCATGTCACTCAAAGCAAAAATAAACCACAGCTCATATGAAAGGTTTGCTTAATAACATGGTGAATGTCAGCTATAGATTTCTCCTGCAATATTAAACCTGAGGAATAAAAATAAACAGTAAATCCCCAAGCATTATTACTCTGCAGGAAAAAGCACACACACCGAAAAACAAAAGTTCTAAGAGCAAAGCTCACACACCCTATGGCAACTCCAGTGATATCCACAGCCTGATTGTGGGGACAGCCCCCTCCTCTTAGAGCTCAATATTCACAGAAAACAGAAAATCAGTGAGCCTGAAGTCTGCTCTGAGAATCTCTGAACCTCACCCACCAAATCAGATTTGATCTCTGTTTTTATACACCACAGGGAGGGTTCAGGACCACTGAATCCCTGCCATCCTTCAAAGCAGTATTTTGATAAATTACTTCTGCTAGGAAAGGTGCAGTTGCTTTCCTGAAATCAGCTCTTCTGCATTTTTCCCCCCTAGGGAATAAACTGCAGCAAAGGAGAGGGTTTTGATGAAAATTCCTGTATTTCTGCATCTCAGATTGGCCTGAACTTCCCAGCTAAGGGCTTGAATGTTAGATCTCACAAACCTATAAATTTCCTTTATAAAAGTGGGCCATTTAGGCTGTCTTGCAGGTCAAAAAATAATAGATTTCTCAATGATCAAAAGTGCCATTAGCCTGCAGTTCCCTCTGAATAATAGGACATGCTCCCAGGCATGTTCATTTTCCCAGTGTCAGCTGAACAAGGATCTCAGGAAAGAGATCTGAGCTGTGTCAAGCAAAGAGTAATTGATTTGTAATCTTGTTTTCCAACAGAGCACACTTTGCTAACTAGATTCTACAGGCTCTATAAAGTGCAGAGTTATAAACTTGCCATTTTTATGGCACAGGAGCCATTAATACACACATTTGCATGTTGTTAGACACCTGAGTAATAAAGTGGCTTCATAGATCAGCAAATATTCAGAGCAGGTGGTGTTTCTATGATCCTCTAACACATCCCCCTGAGCTGTGGGAGCACGTGGCACTCAGGATTCCTCTCAGTTACTCAGCTGGGTTTTAACACAACCAAATGCTCTCCTGCTGGCTGACTGAGGAACCAGAGATTAATTTTAACCTGCTGGCAGATGAACACTAAACCTGAAGCAGTCATGTTCTCAGATATCAGCTATTGCTTGTCAGCATTGCCAGTGCTGTGCAGGGACAGCTCATTTTGCCTCTGAATGTAACAAAGAAATCAATCCAGCAGGCAGAGACCTAAAGGGACTTGGAAATGAAGACCAAAAGCTGCAGAAGGAAACTTTTTGACAAGGCAGTGAGCAGGTTTGAACCATGGTTTGAGTGCAAGAGGTACTTGCATCAATCTTTATATACTGGAGTCCTGGAAAACACCTCACCCAGAGCCTGCTGAAGTTTTCCACCAAGTTTCCTGATATTATTTCCCCCACACACTGACCATGATCCAAAATACACTTTACTGGAAGCACCCTGCTGCAGTTCCAGACTGTGACAGGACTTTCTTCACCCACCTGTGACCCAGAGGGAAGAATCTGCTTCTGCTGCAGCGTGCCCAAGATTTGCTCTCCTCTTCATCAGAGCAATRAAAAAGGCACCTGACTTTGAGGATGAGAGCACATCCACCCTATTTTAAAGTGAGTTTTGAGTACCACTGGTTGAAGTGGAACTTACACAGTGCTGAAAAGCACGAGCACCTCTGAGACAAACCAGAGCCTGAGGGAGGAGCTGTGTTCCCTTCTGTGTGACCTCACAGACCTGCCCTCCTTACTGATGGAGAGCCAAACTAGGCTCTACAACCATGTGGAAGAACAAAGGCAAGRAAAAACCACTTAGAAATGCCTTTCTGACTCTGTAAATAACACGGAGGCAGGTGATGAACAAGTTRGGCAAAACAGGGGTGACCATAGAATTTATGATGGRTTTAAAAACTGTATTAACACTCAGGGGTTTTGGGCACATAAAGTCAGACACTTTCAGTTGTCACTGAGATGTTTTATGAAAATCCTTTTGCTAGGATTTTTCTTCTGAGAAGCTGAGAAGCCTCAGAAAAGAAATGTAAACACTAAATATCTGAKGGCTGTGGAATGTGGTCTGGAGATGATTTACCAACAGGTGCCTCTTTGATTGGTTCCATGTGGATTGTTTTTACTTGATGACCAATCCCAGTCCAGCTGTGTCAGACTCTCTGGTCAGTCACATGATTTTATTCTTCATTCYTTTCTAGCCTTCTGATATCTCCTTTCTCTTTCTTTAGTTTAGTTTTAGTATATTATTTTCTTTTAATATAATATATATCATAATATAATAAATCAGCCTTCTGAAACATGGAGTACTGGGGACCCTCAAACACCACCACATTCTGTGAATCAGGAGCTACTCAGGAGCAGCAAATTATCCCTTCTGCCCTGGTGGGACATGCCCAGCCCATGGCAGGCTGGCTGCAGGAGGGACCCAGCCCCAGCTGCCTGCAGGGAATGGACAGCCAGGACCTGAGCAACCAGGGTGTTTTATTTGGTTTTTTTTTTTTTTTGTTTTATCTGATTTATCATCATTTTTTAATTCATTGCTACCACATGGGTTTTATTCCAAAAATGACTTTTCAAAGGGTTTTGGTTTGGGTCGTGCAGCACATTGTTTTTTCCTTTGATAAACAGAAGTGTTGCACTTATGTAGCAGAAGCCTCAAAGAAAATGGAAAGAGATTGGAGATTCTGTCCCTCAAAAATGTGAATTATTCGATTACTGTGAATTCTTTTTAAAAATGCTAATTGCATCTGGTTCACCACTTCACAGATGGATGGAGCCTTTTTTATGAAGATGAGGCCTGTGCACAGAGAGCCCATCAATGCCACCACACAGGTCTGAAGAGCAGACACACACCAGTAATTGATGCTGAATAAGTTATGTCAAGATTGTCTTGCTGTAATAGTTCCAAGTGTTTACTTGAGCTTCCCAAACCATCTAAATCTTTTATAAAGAGCAATGGAAGAGGAGAATGAAGAAACTCGTGCAAAATGGACATTCAGTCTTCATCTCAGTAAAAATTAAAATTTCTCTTCAAAGAACATTCCAAATAGTGACAGGAATATTTCAGCACTTGTCCTCCAACCCTGCTCAAAAAAAGAAATCAAGTCAAATCCCTGTGAAGTGCTTGAATTCATCCTGCTTCAAATGCTCTTAAAGTTCCTAAAATTACTTTGYAAGTCCACTGAAAGGAAGTAAATGATCCCCACTTAGTGCCAGCAGCTGCACATCCCAGTTTTTGCTGAAATAGGAGGTGAGGCCACCAGTGCTGTGAGCTCACCTGCCTGGCAAGCAAAACTCAAAAGGTTATTGATAAACAGGGTAAACAAAACCATTTGTCACAGTAAAGGCTGTTCTGGCAATCCATTTAAAACTTCCCTTGATTTAAAAGAATTTTCTTTCAAGCAAGTATCAATGCTTCCAAGTCTCCAGWTTTTGAATCAAGTCTCTCATTAACATTTTGGTTTATTCTTGAAATTCTGTACAGCTGAAGTGATGGAATTATTTCAGAAACTCAGCTTTACTAAAAGTTTAGCTTTTCATTTACATTCTTGTGCAGCAGCTTACATTCCTGTTTGCAGTCTTACAGATAAATCTGTCACTAAAATATCACCCAAACAGCTTAAAACGTAGAAGTTAACAGAAAAACTGCATCTAAAATTTCTACTTTTAWAATATGATTGAAGGCAGACTCATGATGTGAAGGAAAAAAAAAAAAAAGAGGTTTACTTACAATTTAATACTTGGAGTTGGTAATCCCAGAGTAGCTTTATGATAAATCCTACATATTTCTTAGAAGATTTAGAGAGTTTCCATATATACACACACACACTTTTCTCATGCTAATTGTACAATTTCTTGAMTTTCTTAGTGTTAATCTCTTGGCAAATTTTATAATGCTTAAGGTGACATTTGGCAGTTGAGTCCCCACAGATACAACTGTCCTCATTCTTACAGAAACTAATTTATTTTATTCCCCCCATAACAGGCCAAAGAACATGATAAGTGATAGAAATCACCTTCAGGAATATTTAATTCCTTTATTTAATTATTTATTTTATTTATWTWTWWTTTATTWATTARWTARWWWAWATA